>CP092871.1:9842046-9906707 GCA_030710605.1 Cordylochernes scorpioides | reverse complement strand
CCATCATGCTCCCCCTACTCGCTTTTTCGTTTTTGTAACTATTGTGTTGGAGCGGGTCGCTCCTTAAATAAATTCATATATTAGTTAATAACCAAATGGAATCCTCACTTTCTTTTTCCCAGTAAGAGACGCCTAAGGAAGCCAACAGTACATAGACAGATAAAGCACATAGGCTATAGTTATTAACTAACATATGCATTTATTTAAGGCGCCAATTTATAATTGTAACAAATAGTATTTGAATCAAAACATTCAATCGGGTAAAACACGGGCGTTGCCCGGGTCATTCGGCTAGTATTGTATATGATGTACAAGGAACTAACTGTGCCGTGGTGTTTGCAGCCTTTGTCCTTCCTTGGTGGTCATCACGAGGACGTTGAAGCTGTCCCAGAACATAGCTGTATCCTTGGTACATTGTTGTACTTGTCGCGTTGGTCACTGTGGCGCTGGACACTGGTCACTGTCGCGTTGGGTCACTGTCATCTCTTACACATCGGTGTGACCTTAGGAACAATCCTTTAACTCTCGACCCTAAATATCTGAAACTTCAAGGATAACTTTTTTATTCTGGGTTTAAGAAATGTTCTGTAGTTCCCGTGTGATACGAGGTATTTAAAGATTAAATCAAACAAAAGGTTTCCATAGTTAACTTTTACCTTTTTGTTGATCATTGTCAAACAATATTTTTGACTGTCCATTGTTAAACAATGATATTGAAAATTGCATTGAATTATATTTATCTTTGTTTTAATTTATGAAATTTGTTGATTATTTTAATTATATATAAAAAATACACTAATATTGTGCTGAAATATATTGTTATATCTTTTATATTTACTTTTCTGTGAAAGAAGCCTGCTAGAAATCAATGCACATGGGAAGTATTTATATTTTTGGCTATTATCAGAACATAGAAGGCTAGAGATGTAAACCAAATGAGGGTTTAAAGTTGTCTATCAACTAAACGTCGATTTTTAATTATGATTTATGCAGCGTTTGTACTCCATGTTAGGAGCGGCTGCACATGATGTCTGTTCGTCATGTCAGAGGTGGCCATTTCTTTTGGAGCTAAGTCGGCCTGCCACTGAGTAGTGCTCCCAGTCTTAATGACAAAGGCAGAGGCATTCTACTTCACCCAGTCATGATGGTTGTCAAACAAGCTTGATATCCTAATATGATTGAGTGGAGATAAAAAAGAAGAAGACACCACGTTTGTTTGATATTTATCTCGACAGTTGACGAAAACCATCAGCAATTTTCAGTTGCAGATCAGGAGATGTATTTTCCTTAATTTATCTCGAAGTGTTAAACTCGATATCAAGGCTTAGAAATTTCATCGGAATTATTGTAGAGGTTTGGAATCAGGAAGAGCGAAGCTAGAGTAATGGGTTTTTAGATATTCCATTGATAATCCAACAATGTAATCAAATCTAAGGATACCGTGTCGTAATTGTGGTGACTTGGAGTAACATTGACCTCGCTAAGTTAATCTGACAGTGGAAAGTTTGGCAAGGATGTGTGTCCTATGTTAGATGACAGGATAGATGATAATCATTGCTGGCTACCTCAACAGTGATATCTATAAGCGATCTTCCCACCAATCGTTATACCAAGCAGAACGCTCTGCTATTATCAAACCACCTAATATCATTATGATATTATAACAAGTCTCAATTCAGGATTTATGGACAAAGAATTTTTTTTGCTTATCCCAACTACACGTGGTACAGGCCATGATAATCATGGTGGGTAGTTGGCGACTGCTTTTACTGTAAGTGTATCACATGTCTACACATGTGAAAAGCAGTTCGACTTTTGCACTTATAAATATGCCAGAGCCCCATTTGGTTAATTGCACTCGCTGGTGGGTTGAGCTTCACAATAATCTGGAGCCATTGGAGCATGTTTTTTAAATTAGAAAAAAGTACCCAATTCTGGATTCAATCCTGGGTCGTAATGGTCGAAACCCAATGGTTTAGATCATCCTTCCACCGACCTCCCCCCCCCCCCCCCACATTGCCAAAAACATTATTAATAATTACACTCATGGACAGAACTTAAGGAATTTGTACCTTTCAGCATGTATATCAGGATTCAGACAATAACTCTAAAGAAATTTTGATACACAGTGACTTTTATTGATGACACACGAGATAACCAAGTGTGAACAAAATTGTCTCCATCTCCTTCAAAAACAGATGACCGGCGACATCAAAATGAAACTATCTTATATTTTATCAATTCTTGTCTTTATTTAGAAAGGGAAGCGAATGAACCTCATTGATATGTATCAAATTCTGTGCATTTTGTTCATTCAGCCATCTGTACTTGGCAATATCCGTACCATCCTTCCGACCCATTCTATCTACAGAATGGTTAGAATAGAAACTAGCTCATCAATTAATAAATAATAAATATTAATAATATATTAATAATAATAAATATTAATAAATGAACACAAGGTAATAAGACACCAAATCCAAATAAATAAATAGTGTGTGACGTTTCAGTAACAGCGTTGTTACCATCTTCAGACAAAAGTCAGACAAGAGTTCAGTAATTTTGTCTGATGATGGTAACAACTCTGTTACCGAAACGTAACACACTATTTATTTATTTGGATTTGATCTTATTACCTTGTGTTTATAATCCATAATTCAAATTGCGCCTTATCATCCTCTAAATCACTTATCAGAAAAAAAGGGGCCATTTAAACGTGTATGTAGTGAACGATTAAGATTGTAGTGTGAATTGTAGTTTCGAATTTTTAGATGGAAAATATGAAAAGGTTGTTTTAAAATATTTTTTTTACACATATGTTCCTTAACTCTTGTCCACCAGGGAGTAACCTTTCTCGCTTTTGGTAATGGAGCCCCAGACATCTTCGCATCGTTAGCTGGAATCCAGCAGATGCGACCTGACCTGGTCATTGGAGAACTCTTTGGTAAGTCATCTATATATAAAATGAATATCATTTATATTTAGAAGAGAAAATTGCTATAAAGTATAAAATTAGAGTATTACGTTACGAGTACAACAGTAGCAATACGTTTTTTATTCGTGCAAAGTACAAACTTTCGGATCTTTATAATCCTTCTACAGGCATTAAAAAGATCCGAAAGCTTGCACTTTTCATGAATAAAGAAACGCATTTCTAGATGCCTTTAGAAGGATTATAAAAATCCGAAATCTTGCACTTTGCACGAGTAAAGAAACGCATTGCTATTGTTTATATTCTTATTTGATCATTTATACTTTGTTTAATTTCTCATATATTTTTCAACAATTAACTAAGAGTATTGTATTATCTGTGTTGAAGTGTTCAAATGTTGAATTGTTAATTGTCTTTGATAGGTTGGATTGGGTTTTTAACAGAATCTCCAATGAGGTAAAAATTTATACAAAATGGCTCTTTTGGTATACCTCCAGGTCGTAGAAAGATGTTTGTCTAATATTTAATAAATAAACACATTGCACTTCTTTTTTCATTAACATAATTGCGTGCAAGTATCTCAAATTCATACCTTGTTTATTTAATTAAAAAGGCATATATTGGATCAAAATATCATTTACTTTACCAATATTTCAGTTGGCTGAACGCCAACCTTTATCAAGGTATTATAACATTTTAAAGTGTGTGAATTGTAAAGTGTAACATTTTAAAATGTTATAACACCTTGGTAAAGGTTGACGTTCAGCCAACTGAAATATTGGTAAAATAAATGATATTTTGATCCAATATATGCCTTTTTAATAAAATACTTCTTTTGTGTATGAATCTATTTACAATTGATCTGTAGAAATTATAGAGTAGTAATAATAAAATAAAGACAATATAACCCAAAACCTTTCTATATGGGCTCCAGGAACTTGACTTATCTCTTTAAAGAAGGTTGAATTGTCTTGATTAAAATTGTTTGTCACTCAAATGTTTGTCAGCTATGATATTCCTACTTTGACAAAATCTCCCAATATCTACCAGGTTAGTGAGACAGGGTGAGCCCCACAGTCTTATCTACGTCAATAACTGGGTGAAGATAAAGTAGTCATTTGACTAATGTTGACAGTACCTTCATGTAGATAAGGTGTTCCACAAACCTACAGTCACTGTAAACCCATGGTAGGAGACCGTAGATACTGGAAATATGCATTGATTTCGGTTTAGGATGTTTTGAATCAGGATCGCTAAAGGAAATTTATTGATTTTTGAAGATTATTTGTTGTTAAAATTTTACACAAATAAATTTACTGGCAATGCGCTTCTTTTAAATATCATCAAATATTATCTCTACAGACCTTACTGCAATGATATGAGTTATTGAGGGCTTGGCTCATCAGTAATGAACCCTCTCAGCGGTTTCGCCAAATTAATCTCTAGACCGCTTTACTAATGTATTGATTTAGTTTGGAATATACCCTGTATTTTCTATGGAAGGCAGCTTAGGGGTGTTTAGTGAACTATGGACATAAGCTTAGTAGAGCGGTCTAGAGATTAATTTGGCCACACCTCTGAGAAGGTTCACTACTGATGAGCCAAGCCCTCTCATTCAATAACTTATATCATTGCAGTAAGGTCTGTAGAGATAATATTTGATGATATTTAAAAGAAACACATTGCCAGTAAATTTATTTGTGTAAAATTTTAACGATAGATGGCAATTAAATTTAATTTACTAATATATTATTTGTTGTGTTTGGAATTTTGTTTGAAAAAACATATCGCTGTATCAACCAATTTCACATTTAATTGCCGACATTTCAGTCACACGCTGTCACTCTCTTATGGAAAGAGAATAGCTGATTTAGAGACGAAGGGTAGATGTTGATTTGTGTGCGTGTTTTTTTTTTTTTTTTGGAATGGACAATTCAAGCATTCCATCGAGTAATAAACATATTAATAAATCAAATTACGAAACTATTTTAGAGGCGTAATATTCTTTTTAAAATTAAACAATTTCTACTGCCCTTACTGCAATGGAAAAATTAAAGGGAGGGCCTGGCTCATCAGTGGTGAACCCTCCCAGCGGTTTCGCCAGTTTAATCTACCATACCGCTGTTATATTGCATTTTTGGAACTTCCTTTTATAGTGATACTGTTGCTAGACTCTTGGAATGGGTATTTTAGATGAACTATAGACATAAGCTTTGAGGACAGCAGAATTATTTGCAGATGGCGCGCTTGTGCATGGTAATATTAATAAATAGATATGAAGAAATACCCGAACCTTATGTGTCTCTTTTAACCTTTTTTTTCTAATAATCTATCAGTCAACTTCATTTGTTTCTTTTTTTTTATTTCCTTAAATTTTGTTTCAAAAATTTTATATAAAATACTGCATTACTAATTTCACAAAAGCCTTTAATTTGCATAATATTTTCATTTTATTATTACTATTACTATTCAATTTTAATTTTTAATGCATTATTATCATTAATTATTTTTGACCAATGACAAAGTTGTTTTCATGTGATCTACAAGAATTTGTAAATTAAGTTTACTGTGCAATAAATTGATAAAGAGGGAGCAGTCTCTCGAAATATTTTGAGAAAAAAATTGTTTTTTTTTTCTTTCTTTACAGAACCAAGTACGCCCTTTTATATAAATATTAATAAATGCTTGAATCGTTAAAAACGTTTTTTTATAAAAAAAAGTCGGTGGACAAGTGGGTAACACCCTCGGTTCCCAACAGCCATGAACTGGGATTGAATCCCGCGTTAACATTTTGTTTAATATGTGAATAACTCGCATATTATTCATTGTTTCAATTATCATAAACAAGGTTGCTCTTGTTGAGCGGTACCTAATAAATTGATTTAGGAATTTTGGAAAACGTTTTTATAACAAATTCACCAAGTGTGTGTTGGTAAACTATGAAGCCAAGAATAAGATGAGATTTCAAGCTAAGGCTCGTCTATGGACCTATCAATAGAAATGATAGAGTCGTTTTAATCATTAAGCTCATTATGATAAGTTACTATCTCAAAATTTCTTCTTTTACTTTGCTAAATAAACTTATCCTTTATTGTAAAAATAGAGGCTGCCTGGCCGGCATTCATATTTCTTCAAATAGAAGACACTTCGGCCAGTAAATCTTTTTTTATTATCTCGACATTTCAACAAAATCTTTTGTCTTCGTCAGGGGCGAAAAAAAAATGAAATTAAAACAATAATTTCTAACGCTTTGCCAAATGTTTTAATTTTTTGTTCGCTCCTGACGAGGACAAAAGATTTTTGTCGAAACGTCGAGATAATAAAAAAGATTTACTGACCGTAGTATCTTTTATTATCCTTTATCAACTGAATGGATTTGTTCCTAAACCTATTCTTTAAATAACAAATATCTAATCTTTGCCTTCACATACAACCTGACAAATGGGTCGTGTTCCAGGTGGAGGCATCTTCGTGACCACAGTGGTCGCTGGGTCCATCTTTCTCTCACAACCGTTCAAGGTGATGGAAAGGCCTTTCCTACGAGACCTTACCTTCTACCTCTTCGCAGCCTTCTGGGCCTTTTACCTCTTCTTCGTGCAGGAGATCACTCTGAAACATGCCATTGGTAAGTTCTTCAATTCTTTCTGGTGTGGACAACTCTCAGGAAACGGTCGAGTGAACGGATTAATGTTTTATTGACAAAAACTACAAGACAATGATGTAAGGTTGACATCAGTGGTCTATATTTAGAGTGAATTGTGTCATCAACCAGTAGTTTTATTTCTTACCAACGTATTCATCCTTGACCTTGAGAGTAGTATTGCCTGACATGTAAACCTATCTTGTTTAGGTAGTTATTTTTACAAATTTGGAGAAAAAGACATCAATCAGTTATTTATTTAATTCCTGATGTTTCAGTGACTTTCTGTCAATCTCATCAGGGGAATGGTTATTTTGAATAATATTTTCTACTTATATACATACACGATTTTATAAAATACATCATGCAGGTTCATAACGCTTTACATCTATTTTATAAAATCATGTATATATATAAGAAGAACTAGGATTCAAAATAACCATTCCACTGAAGAGAATGAATGGAAGTTACTGAAACATCAGAAATTAAATAAATTATTGGTTGAGATTAAGATTGAAACACTTTTTATTAACATCTTGTCAGTTAGGTTTTACAAAATTAATGAAGAAAAATGGGAATATTTACAATGAATTATGAGTGAGGAAGGCTCCACCATCTCGATAGGGTCCTCCTCCAGACCAGGAGAGGGTGCTCTTGGACCCCCCGCAACTCCAGGAAGTATT
This sequence comes from Cordylochernes scorpioides, assembly GCA_030710605.1. NCBI lineage: Eukaryota > Metazoa > Arthropoda > Arachnida > Pseudoscorpiones > Chernetidae > Cordylochernes > Cordylochernes scorpioides. The sequence goes on along the minus strand of CP092871.1, from coordinate 9,899,452 downwards.
TGTAGATGCGGGTCTTGGCAGATGCCATGATGGCCAAGGCGTAGTCCTCCATTATTGGTTGATGAAGTTATATTTTTCCAAACCAACTTCCATACAACACACACACAAATGATTTTCAAAACTATTTTACGAATAGCATTGAAATCTGACAGGTTTATTTTGTTATCTTTACTTAAAGATTAATGCATGTAAACAAAAGAAAATAGACATAATAATATTGATAAAACATATATTTGTGGCTTTGTCACCGACCGGAGGTTGCTAGTTTGCGGCGACTGTTAATAGATGGTGTTTAGTTTTGACGACTATTTTGACGGGAGAGGTGACACTTATCTTTATAGATCAATATCCTCCCGGCAAAATTTCCATCTGTATCTTTATAGTCGTGAAGAAATCAAAATTCGAATTTGAAAAGTTATCTCAGAATATCATCTAATCGTAAGTCATTAAGCGCCATATCTGGAAATATGCAAAATATTCTTTCATATAGTTTGACGCTCCAACCCATTTTTGATCTGAATTTAAATTTATGGATTTTCAGGAAACCTCTACGACCAGCCTTTTGGTCGTTGAGATACAGTCAGTGCCACGCTGACGAGGGTCAATAGATTTGAACGCCTACGTGGTTAGCTTTTCTTGATTAATCAAGAATGGGTATTCGACCAATATTACGGAATAAACATGTTGAAGGTTAGTTCATATTTATCCCGAAAGATGGTTCAAGCCTTCAACAACTTCAGTTGCGCGATCGGGATGTACTTAATATTCAAGAAGATGACTTCATATTTCACAGAGATTCAGGGTTATTTCTAACTATGTATTTGAGGGCTGCTTACAGCAAGTGCACATGTTTAAATCCCAGAAGACCAACCCATACGTGGTGGATGGGAGAAACAGCATAAGTAAGGGACTGCCCTGTAGGGCGAAGAACGGTGACGTGAACCCCGAGCCGCTACGGTAACCGTGAAGGCCTACAGGGAAATATAGCCGACTAACGGGGCAATGGCACCTCCCCATTCCATGCTACTGCATGCACGGACCGATCTGATATGCTCTATGAACACGACACCACCACCACATGTTTACATCAATTGTATCAAACTATGTCACAAGAAACATAAAAGGTACCAGGCTGTGTGCAAAACTTTGAAAAATAACTTCTATTCTAAACGAACACATTAAAAGCAAACACAATGTGTATTGTGAAAAATTCTGCATATGGTTTTATGATAGAAAGCTGAGGAACCTTTGTTACTTGAAACATTTCAAAGATCTTTTAAAAACCTGGATGTTAGCATTCTTTAAATACGAATACTTAGTCATATGTATTGTGATTATATTCAGTTTGGCTATTGACCAACCGTTATACATATTTGCATATGAAATGATTTGCATAATCTGAATAGATTCCTGGACCTATAATACAAAGAGAGTATGCAGATTTTCTTACATTCTATTATAATACAATCCATATAATGCCCGAGAAAGATTGAGGCTGAAAATACTTAATTAAATCGTTCATATAAGATTGTATAAAGTTAAATACAAGATAAATAAGATTAAATAAGAATATATAGATAGTTTTCTTTTACTTATCCTTTTAGTAGTCTAAATTAGACAAGAACTTGGAGGTCGTGCTCCTAAAGAAGTTCAAGAACTCTTCTTGGTTCTCTGTACAGGGTTCCTTTGTCCTTTCCAATACAATTTAGTATATGTTGGGGAGTGGCCTCTTCGGTTTTGCACCTAAGAAATTCAAGAACTCTTCTTGGTTCTCTGTACAGGGATCCTTTGTCCTTTTCAATACAACTTAGTATATGTTGGGGAGTGGCCTCTTCGGTTTTGCACCTAAGAAATTCAAGAACTCTTCTTGGTTCTCTGTACAGGGTTCCTTTGTCCTTTCCAATACAATTTAGTATATGTTGGGGAGTGGCCTCTTTGGTTTTGCACCTAGTGCACATAGGGAAGCTTTTGGCTCCCTCTTTATAGACTAGAGAGCGTAGGTGACCAGATTTCCATCTGGCTAACTGTGTCGACTTCCTTCTGTATTGAGAGTAAAGATATAGAGAGATATAAGAATAATTTTAAACTCTAAATTACCATTCGCAACGCCATCTCTCTGATAGAAAACTTACTAAATGTAGAGTTTACATAGATAATCGTAAATTTTACTTCAGTATTAACTCAGGTAAAGTATTATATTAAGAAAAAGGCATCTCCTTGTCGTGCAACTGAGAGTTGCTGATGGCTTGCGCCATCTATCGGAATAAATATCAACTATTCTCGTTGATTTTTAATTATTCCAGAATCGGCCAAATACCCATTCTTGATTAATCAAGAAAAGCTAATCATTTCAAATACCCATTCTTGATTAATCAAGAAAAGCTAATCATTTCAAATACCCATTCTTGATTAATCAAGAAAAGCTAATCATTTCAAATACCCATTCTTGATTAATCAAGAAAAGCTAATCATTTCAAATACCCATTCTTGATTAATCAAGAAAAGCTAATCATTTCAAATACCCATTCTTGATTAATCAAGAAAAGCTAATCATTTCAAATACCCATTCTTGATTAATCAAGAAAAGCTAACCCCCTCAGGTAAAGTAGTTATAAAAATGTTGTGTATTGCTAATCAGGATCCTTTAAGATGATCAATCTATAGATATCGATTCAACTGGTGGAAAGAAATCTTGGTTTCTCTCTTCAGTGGCTCATATAGCACCTGGTGTCCTCTTGATCTGGTGTCTTTAATAAGTCTTTCAATCAATATTTTAGTAGGCTATCATATCTTAGCACATTGCTTATTCAATTAAGTTTTAGTTTGTTTAGTATTTTGGAAATACATCTTTTTTTCCTAGCTAGTGATAGCAACTCGTCATTTGCGACTTACAAATTCAAAGGTGTTTTCAGGTAACAGTTTAGTAAGATTTAAAATAAGGGAATTTATCGCTGTTTCGGTACACTTAGAATCAATATTACAAGGACATATGCCTTGTAGCAATCAATGTAAGTATTAAGAACCCTCTTCTGACACTGTACACTGTAAACTACGAAAATTGTCTACATAGGTAGTAGCGTAGATATCTACAGGTGGCTTCAGACCCTGTACAGGGTATTCACAAAAATATGGTACGAAGGTTATCTACTCAAGTAGAGGCGCAGAGATCTACAAGTGGCTCAGGTGGCTTCAGACACTGTACACTGTATATACAGAGAGGATGGTACGAGATTTATCTACTCAAGTAGAGGCGCAGATATCTACAAGTGGCTCAGGTGGCTTCAGACACTGTTCACTGTATATATAGAGAGGATGGTACGAAGGTTATCTACTCAAGTAGAGGCGCAGAGATCTACAAGTGGCTCAGGTGGCTTCAGACACTGTACACTGTATATACAGAGAGGATGGTAGGAAAGTTATCTACACAAGTAATGGAGCTTCACAGGTAGCTTCAGACCCTATACACTATATATAGAGAGGATGGTAGGAAAGTTATCTACACAAGTAATGGAGCTTCACAGGTAGCTTCAGACCCTATACACTATATATAGAGAGGATGGTAGGAAAGTTATCTACACAAGTAGAGGCGCAGAGATCTACAAGTGGCTCAGGTGGCTTCAGACACTGTACACTGTATATATAGAGAGGATGGTAGGAAAGTTATCTACACAAGTAATGGAGCTTCACAGGTGGCTTCAGACCCTATACACTATATATAGAGAGGATGGTAGGAAAGTTATCTACACAAGTAGAGGCGCAGATATCTACAAGTGGCTCAGGTGGCTTCAGACACTGTATATATACAGAGAGGATGGTAGGAAAGTTATCTACACAAGTAATGGAGCTTCACAGGTGGCTTCAGACCCTATACACTATATATAGAGAGGATGGTAGGAAAGTTATCTACACAAGTAGAGGCGCAGAGATCTACAGGTGGCTTCAGACACTGTATATATAGAGAGGATGGTAGGAAAGTTATCTACACAAGTAATGGAGCTTCACAGATGGCTTCAGACCCTATACACTATAAATATATAGAGAGAGAAATACACGAAGGGTATCTACACGTGTAGTGGCGCAGAGATCTACAGGTGGCTTAGGTAAGAATGGAAAGCGAACAGGTGCAGCTGAGGTAGCCAGCTTACTTCTGCCTGCCTGCCTGACCTCTGTTGCTTAATTTACAAAACATCAGAAATGAAGATCAAGAGGCCGAAGTCATTTGCTTTTTATTATTTATACCTATCGCTGCCGACCAAGCACACAAATTGTATTATGTGTGAATCTAGTTATGGCATATTTACATAGTTTGAAAGATATACATATCTATAATCTCTTATATGGAACGCTTCACGATTTTCCGTGTCATCCTTGCGCAGGGGCAATGCTATAGTCTCTTATATAAAATGACTAGACGAATGACCCGGCTTCGCCCGAGAATTCCCCCGAATGCAATTTCCTTCATACTGAAATAACATCAATAATAAATGGTAGAAGTGCCATAGAATAGCAATAAAAAGCGACATGCAAAATTTGGTACCAATTGGTTCAGTAGTTTTGAGTTTATCGCGAAACAGACAACAGACATTGACTTTTATATATAAGATAATAATATAAATGAGTTTTAAAAATTGTAAAAAAAAATGCATCGGCTGGGAATCGAACCCGGGCCGCCCGCGTGGCAGGCGAGCATTCTACCACTGTACCACCGATGGTTATAAAAAATGGCCATATTTGGGTATTTATTCCATTCACAAAAGCAAACGATGACAGAATTGATTGTTGATGACTCTGATACTTGTATATAGAATGAGTATAAAATCTAAGAGAGAAACATTATGGAAATTTACTGAGGTGTGTGTAAGGCTATATCTACATTATATATATCTACAAGTTATGTGTATGTGTCCAGGGTTCATTGCTCTCTACATGGTCTACATTGTCACCGTAATCCTCAGTCGTTTCATCTACCAGCGTTACAAGAAGGCTAATCTACCAGCTCCTACTCCTGAACCCACCATTCCTAGTAAGTCAATTAACTGATTGCTTGGATTCTGTCAGTTTCCAGTAATGACGCTGCAATAAAACGAATGGTCTAACACCACTTTCTTAAACGACGTTTTGAATTAGCATTTGTCTAAGTTAAGATTGAGTCGTCTCTTTGTTGATATCCAGTTCTTACAACATCGTCTCCATCTAGACTTTGTTGGTTTGTAGATTTACGAGTTTGGTAAGTTTCATTGTGTCGTTAAGTGTTCTCTCGAATTCTGTCTAAATGTACGAAAGCAATCAAACACTTTCAAAGTTATCAGAATCTACCTAATTTGGCAGCTAGCTATTTCGATCAAAAACACAAAAATATGATCGATTTGAATATTAATCAATATTGATTAATCAAGAATTAGCTATGTAACATGCTTTGTATTTAAAGAATTAATGCGGTGTAACTTCAAGTGTTGTTTTAAAATCACAAGCCGCAGTGTATTATATTGTATTATAAGTTACTTTATGTATTATTTATGAACGGAAAAATACGTCCAGAATAGCTTAGTGGACATGGCATCTGCCCGGTAAGCGGAACATTGTGGGTTCGATTCCCTTCCCTGGGCACTTTTATTTTTCCGTTCATCATTACTCTTCATAATTCACCCTTTCATACCTCATCCAAAAAGGTTAGAAATAGTCAATATTTCACCTTGAAATAAAATTTTGATTTTTCATTGAGAGGAAACTCATGCGGTGTAACTTTAAGTGTTGTTTACCAATCACAAGATGCCGTGTATTATATTGGGATGCTTTGTATTTATTTATGTAAACTATTTCATTATTCTTTGATTTTTCTTTATAGTTAGACAGTCCACTGTACTTTTTCTTTCTTTCTCTAATTTTGTATAAGTTTTGTTTATATATTAAGGTTAACCTTGTTGTAATTAAATATTAAAGTATTGTGATTATCCTTTATTTCTGTATGCATCGATCAAAATGAATTCTGCTCCAGTCTAGAGAGAGCTAACTGAACTGTGTGCAGCGATCAAGGTGGATCCAGCCCCGACAGAAGAGAAGTCACCTGTCCCATCACGGCGACTAAACGACAGCTTCGCGGTGGATGATCCGGAGAATGAGGGCGTCGTGCTTAGACGTGAGTTGATCAGTTTGGCGGAATGGAGTGGCTAGTGTTTTATAGCTCTTGAATCTCAGCATATGTAGTTAGAATGGCTACACTTTGACAGCTGTAGAATCCCAGTAGATGAAAACAGAATGGTTACACTTTGACAGTTTCATGATCCCAGTAGATGAAACCAGAATGGCTACACTTTGACAGTTTCATGATCCCAGTAGATGAAACCAGAATGGCTACACTTTGACAGTTTCATGATCCCAGTAGATGAAACCAGAATGGCTACACTTTGACAGTTTCATGATCCCAGTAGATGAAACCAGAATGGCTACACTTTGACAGTTTCATGATCCCAGTAGATGAAACCAGAATGGCTACACCTTGACAGATGTAGAATCCCAGTAGATGAAACCAGAATGGCTACACTTATTCTGTATTCTGATCTACTGGCCTTATGTTTGTATTTTTATATTGATTCAAGGCATTATTATTCGAACATCTGTAATGTTACCATTTCGCCACAATTTCTACTATTGCAGTAAGGTTTGTTGTAGGTTTTAATGATTGATTTGAACCAGATGGTATTTCAAATTGTATTATGTATGCTGATCTACTTGGGTCTACAGATACCATGGACAGCCACCTCCACTTCGGGCCTTCCACAATTCCAAGTTTGGCAACAACCCAATCTACTGGTAGTTTGTTTGGTTTCACCATTGATCCATCTTTCTCTTTTTTTACCATTCTCTTTCCAATTCTGTTGAATTTTCCAGTAATTATTTTAATTGAATAAGGAATCAAAGTTTACGGCGATGAGTTTCTTCAGCAAATATAGGCCTATTGTTGTTATTTCCTGTTAGCCGGCTCAAATCTTTCTGTAGATATGTAAATAAGTCTTTTGTTTTCTTTATTCTTCACGCCCCTAAGTAAGGTACTACTTTCTCAAAATGATGTATTCAATACTTTATTAGCACAATTAAAGCAAATTGTGATTCTCTATTATATTTTATTATTTTTTGCCATGATTGCAATAACTATATCACAAACATACTCATGTACACAAAAGCATCAGCAAATATTAATTCTGTGGCGACCACACTTTGCTTCAGCGAGCGCGAACTGGGACAAAGTTTCACTAAACATACGGGCAGTGGTGTGACGGCCTCGGTAACCGCGAGCCTGATTACGCATGCGCGGGCGGCATCCGGGACTCTGGCCACGCGCGTCGTCCCAGTTCGCGCTTGCTGAAACAAAGTGTGGTCGCCACAATTCTATCTCTAAATAATATTCCAAACACAAAATCTCTTATGTAATGAAAGAAACTTGTGACCGTAAACTTTGATTCCTTTTTCAAGATGATGTCTGGAATTTCCTTCTCTTGTATAATTTTTCTTCAATTTCCATTTTTCACTATTGATTGTCCATACATTCTCTCTCTTTATGAAAAGGTTTTTTTCAATATTCTTAACACAAGGTAATAAGACTAAATCCAAATAAATAAATAGTGTGTAACGTTTCGGTAACAGTGTTGTTACCATCTTCAGACAAAAGTGCTGAATGCACTCTGAATGCATCATTCAGCACTTTTGTCTGAAGTTGGTAACAACGCTGTTACTGATACGTCACACACTATTTATTTATTTGGAGTAGGTCTTATTACCTTGTGTTTATAATCTATAATCCAAATTGTGCCTTATCATTATTTAATATTCCTTTTTGATCATTTATTTAAAAACTGTTATTTTTTATATATATCGTGAAGATAGAGGCTGCCTGGATGGCATCCCTAGTTCTTAGAATTAAAGATACTTCAGCCAGTATATCTTTTTTATTATGATGACGTATCGACAAAAGTATTTTGTCTTTGTCAGGAGAAAATAAAGATTAAAACATATGGGAAGGCGTTAGAAATTATATAATAGGAATAGATTTTGACAAGAACACAAGATCGAAGCATTTTATATATTTATAATTGTATGTAATTCTACTGTCCTCAAAGCTTATGTCCATAGTTCATCTAAAATACCCATTCCAAGAGTCTAGCATCAGTATCTCTATAAAAGAAAGGTCTAAAAATGCAATATAACAGCGGTATGATAGATTAAACTGGCGAAACCGCTGAGAGAGTTCATCACTGATAAGACAGGACCTCCCAATATTTTTTCTATTGCAGTAAGGACAGTAGAAATTGTTTAAATAGAATCATACGCGTCTATAATAGTTTCGAATTTACAGAAGATTTTTTGTTGAAACGTCGAGATAAAAATATAGATGGATTAGACTCTCTCTGGCCGAACTATCTTTAATTTTAAGAACTATTTTTTATAACAATGATAAAAAGGGTTATTGGATTGTCACGAAGATTCTGTCGTGGTGTCCAGGATTTAGCTACCGTACCAGTATGGCTGTTCCCCGCAAGCGAGCGGTATCTCTCTCCCACAAACATCACAGGGAGAGTTCCATCCAACAGATCCTCAGAGGAATGGATCTGGAGAAACCCAGTAAGGTTCCTGGTAAGTTTAATCAACTCTCTATTTCTTATATAGATAGACTTCAAGGTCGTTTGAATTCTTGACTCTTGTAGGTACTGATATTTTGACAAAAATACAAATCTAAAGAGACAAAGGTCGCCTCTCCCGTCAAAATAGACGTCAAAACTAGACGCCATCTATTGACCGTCGCCGCAAACTAGCGGCCTCAGGTCGGTGACAAAGCCACAACACCAGCTTTGGAAAACTGAAAAGCGTCCACCTAGAGACCATGGTTTCGGGCTAATGGCCCTCGTCAGTCTAGGGCGGACTTTATTCCATGAGATCCACACGGGATCTAATAGAATCTTGATAATCTTCCAAAGAGGTGTTGAGGCGACCTTTGTCTCTTTAGATCAATATCCTCCCGGTAAAATTTCCAAAAATACAAATGTTTATACAGTAGAACCTCCCTGTAAAGGACACCTAATTGCAGAGCCAAAGCCAACAACATTGACAGCTAAAGAAACACCTCTCTCCTGATGTTTGCATGTTTTCAGTTAAAATCAGAAGATTCCATTTATTAATTTGACTACAATACAATATAATGCGGCTTATGATTGTAGAACGACATTTGAAAATTTTCCCGCATGTGGTTCTTTTGAACGAAAAATCGTAATTTTATTTTAAAGAGAAATATACTATTACTAACCTTAGGGATGAAGTATGAAAGGTTGAATTGTGAAGAGTAATGATGAACGGAAAAATAAAATTGTCCAGGAATGGGAACCGAACCCACAGTGTTCCGCTTACCGGGCAGATGCCATGTCCACTAGGCTATTTTATTTTTCCGTTCATCATTACTCTTCACAATCTTCAATCATTGTTTATCCCCTGGATGTGAGTTAATTGGCGATACATTGAATACAATAAGAGACTGGCATGTAAATCAGGTTTTTATTTCTCTTGTAGATTTGATGGATTAACGATATCAAGGACAATTATAAACACCAATAACCAACTTCACATCTCCCTACACAGCTTGTCAATATTATACTGAGGGAGGAATGTTGAGCAGACCCTGAAGCAGCGCCCTGCCCCCCTCCCCTGGACCCCCAAGTCTCCAAGACCTCCTTGGCTTCACTCCTGTCCCAGGCTAGCGACGATCTTAAGATGTCCCCTCTCCAGGAATTCCTGTACCAGGTGGCCCCGTTAGACGTGGAGGTCTGGGCGGAGGCACCTTGGTATTCTCGCTGCCTCATGATCTTCAAGGTTGGTTGATACTTCTAACACCACTTTGACTTCTTTGTATACTCGCTGTCTCATGATTTTCAAGGTTGGTCTTTCATACATAATCATCTTATTCGTGATCAAACGTTGTGGCCCACTGTACGTTTTACATCCCAAAAAGAATGCGACGCTAGCCATCTCTGTCTTGAGCTCGATGCATCATTTCGGCGATCGTTGACCCAGTGAGTTCCTTTAATTGGTACACGTGACGTGTCGACGGGCGTCCAGGTATGTGTCGCCCAGACGTCTTTCCAGTCAGTATGGTATACTCCATTCCCCTGTGTCGCGCGATGTGACCGATGAATCTCAAGCAATTCCGTTGTACAGAAGTCGGTCATCTTCCGAGATCGATAGTTGTGATAGTATTGATGTATTGGTACTATTTCTTATATACTTCTTTATATTATCACTGTCTCATGATCTTGGCTTCTGGTTGCTACCTTTAGCTCGTTTGTCAATCTTTGTATTCTCCCAGTACTGACGTGGTGGTGTTCCAGTCGCCGGTGTACCTCGTCCTCACACTGACGGTCCCTGTCGTGGACTACGAGAATTACAAGAACAACTGGTGCCGTTGGCTGAACGTCATCCACTGTGTTACTGTGCCGCTCTTCCTCATGACCATCTCTCACAGTACGTACTCTTTTATTGTAGTTATTGTAGAGGTAATGGTAGGTTAGTATGTACATGACCATCTCTCACAGTACGTACTCTTTTATTGTAGTTATTGTAGAGGTAATGGTAGGTCAGCGTGTTCATGACCATCTCTCACAGTACGTACTCTTTTATTGTAGTTATTGTAGAGGTAATGGTAGGTCAGCGTGTTCATGACCATCTCTCACAGTACGTACTCTTTTATTGTAGAGGTAATGGTAGGTCAGCGTGTTCATGACCATCTCTCACAGTACGTACTCTTTTATTGTAGAGGTAATGGTAGATCAGCGTGTTCATGACCATCTCTCACAGTACGTACTCTTTTATTGTAGTTATTGTAGAGGTAATGGTAGGTCAGCGTGTTCATGACCATCTCTCACAGTACGTACTCTTTTATTGTAGTTATTGTAGAGGTAATGGTAGGTCAGCGTGTTCATGACCATCTCTCACAGTACGTACTCTTTTATTGTAGTTATTGTAGAGGTAATGGTAGGTCAGCGTGTTCATGACCATCTCTCACAGTACGTACTCTTTTATTGTAGAGGTAATGGTAGGTCAGCGTGTTCATGACCATCTCTCACAGTACGTACTCTTTTATTGTAGTTATTGTAGAGGTAATGGTAGGTCAGCGTGTTCATGACCATCTCTCACAGTACGTACTCTTTTATTGTAGTTATTGTAGAGGTAATGGTAGGTCAGCGTGTTCATGACCATCTCTCACAGTACGTACTCTTTTATTGTAGAGGTAATGGTAGGTCAGCGTGTTCATGACCATCTCTCACAGTACGTACTCTTTTATTGTAGAGGTAATGGTAGATCAGCGTGTTCATGACCATCTCTCACAGTACGTACTCTTTTATTGTAGTTATTGTAGAGGTAATGGTAGGTCAGCGTGTTCATGACCATCTCTCACAGTACGTACTCTTTTATTGTAGAGGTAATGGTAGGTCAGCGTGTTCATGACCATCTCTCACAGTACGTACTCTTTTATTGTAGAGGTAATGGTAGATCAGCGTGTTCATGACCATCTCTCACAGTACGTACTCTTTTATTGTAGTTATTGTAGAGGTAATGTTAGGTCAGCGTGTTCATGACCATCTCTCACAGTACGTACTCTTTTATTGTAGTTATTGTAGAGGTAATGGTAGGTCAGCGTGTTCATGACCATCTCTCACAGTACGTACTCTAGCGCTTTTATTGTAGAGGTAATGGTAGGTCAGCGTGTTCATGACCATCTCTCACAGTACGTACTCTTTTATTGTAGTTATTGTAGAGGTAATGGTAGGTCAGCGTGTTCATGACCATCTCTCACAGTACGTACTCTTTTATTGTAGTTCTGGTAGGTCAGCGTGTACATGACCATCTCTCACAGTACGTACTTTTTTATTGTAGTGTTGTAGGGACAATGTTTTCCAGATCAGCAAATATATATGTACAACTTTCAAAACCTGCCTATATTTTCAAGGTGAAATGATCAGACTTTAAGGAATAAGTTTCCTTTTTGAAAAATATAATTTTAGATCTTTAGCTTTCGTGAATGTAAGCCTTTCTACCCCAGCCTTTCTAAGTACAGGGCATTGTATTTTATCCTATAGAAGGGGCTCGAAATCTTGAGATCTAAATTAAATTTTTCAAATAAAGAAACTTCTCCCTTGAAGCTTGATGATTTCACCTTGATACAGGGGGTTGTTTTATTGACTTGTGAAGATGTCTAAATGTTTAGATATGGTACCAAGGGCGATGTTGCAGCTCTGACCTGGATGTTGGGCCCCGTGCCCCTGGGTGCCGTGATCGGCGCCGCCTCCTTGGCACTGGCCATCGCCGTGTACGCCACCTCGAAGCACGACGCCGCCCCCCGCTACCACGCTCTCTTTGGCTACATGGGATTCGCCACGTCCGTTGGTTGGATCTACTGTATCGCCAATGAGATCGTGGCCGTCATCAAGGTAGGTAGACTGTTCTATCATTGATATCTTTGTAGATGTTCTTATCTACTGATGTTGGGGATATTTCTCTTGTAGTGTCTACAGAATAGATATATTTCCTTGTAGATATTTGGAGCGTTTACTCGTGGACAGAAGTGTAGACACATATCGATCTTAGGAACGTTTTTTTAGTGACTATTGTAGTAGGTTTATTACTGGTAGTTTTGATTCTCTTCTTTGCTAATGCTGGACAGTATTCTGATAGCAATTGTACAAGTAGTAAGTAGTATGGGCTCTTACTGGTTTTACGACAGTTATTTCATGGTCATTGCAGTAGAGGCTCTTACTGGTTTTACGACAGTTATTTCATGGTCATTGCAGTAGAGGCTCTTACTGGTTTTAAGAAATTTCTTTCGTGGCCATTAAAGAAGCGTCTCTTTCTGGTTTTACGACAGGTATTTATGGGCATTGTAGTAGATGCTATTCCTTTCTAATGTTAGAGCAGTATTTTCATGACCATTTTAGTATGGGGCTCTTATTGGTGTTGGGACAGTATTTTGAAGGCCATTGTAGTAGGTGCTCTTCCTTGCTAATGTTAGGACAGTATTCTGATGGAAATAATACTACGTGCTCTTCCATGCTGATATTACGACAGTATTCTCATGCCCATTGTATTGTTAATATTGTGTTACTATGATCCCATTACCATAAAGTATTTACCTTAATTAATGCTTCGCGTTGTGTTGAGTTTTCAGTGTAATGTTAAGTCTTCAACTTTAGTGACAAAAGAAGTAATGTGTGAACTGTAGGGTTTACTTACTGGCCTAAAGGTTTAAAAAAACTGTCTGAAACTGTGAAGAGTTCTACAAAGATGTAACTGACTGTGGGTGGTGCAGACGGTGGGGGTGGTCTTCAAACTGAGCGACGCCATCCTTGGCCTCACCGTGTTGGCCTGGGGCAACAGCGTGGGAGGTAAGTCCTACATTTTACATCGCTATCATGAGTTTGATCAAAAATTCTCCGATGGTAAGCATAAAGCTTCGTTCAGTATGACGTTTAATAAGACGAGATTTTGAGCAAAAACAAGCTTTCTCATGCCTATATCCAGGCTCATCCAAGAACCCTTTCCTTGAAAGCTCTTCTCAATCGTACACTGCTCTCACGAGTTTGATCAAAAATTATTCGATGTCGTGCATCACGTTTCGTTCAAATGACGTTTAATAAGACGAGATTTCAAGCAAAAAAGGTTTTCTCGTGCTTACATGCCTGGCCAAGAACTCTTTCTTTGAAAGTTCCAAAACATCGTACACTTCTCTCACGAGTTTAATCAAAAATTATCCGATGGCGAGAAACAATATTCGTTCAGTGTGACGTTTAATAAGCCAAGATTTCGAACAAAAAAAAATGTTTTCTCATGCTTACATGCCTGTCCAAGAACCATTTCCATGAAAGCTTGTCACACATCGTACACTGCTCTCACGAGTTTGATCAAATATTCTCCGATGGTAAGCATAAAGCTTCGTTCAGTATGACGTTTAAAAAGACGAGATTTCAAGCAAAAAAGACTTTCTAGTGCTTACAGCCAGGCCTGTCCAAGAACCCTTTCCTTGAAAGTTCGTCACACATCGTAAACTGCTCTCACAAGATTGATAAATATTCACCGCTGATTAGCATAAAACTTTGTTCAGTATGACGTTTATTAAGACGATATTCCAAGCAAAAAAGATAAAGATTTTCTAAGGCTTACACCCAGGCCTGTCCAAGAACCTTTTCCTTGAAAGCTCGTCACACATCGTACACTGCCCTCACGAGTTTAATAAAAAATTCTCTAATGGTAAACATAAAGCTTCATTCAGTATGACGTTTAATAAGACGAGATTTCAAGCAAAAAAGGTTTTCTAGTGCTTACAGCCAGGCCTGTCCAAGAACCCTTTCCTTGAAAGCTCGTATTCTAATAAACATTAAAAAACGTATTCATTCTTCCATTCGATAAGACGATATTTCAAGCAAAAAGGGGTTTTCTCATGCTTATAGCTAGGCCCGTCTAAGAGCCTTTTCTTTAAAATCTCGTCTTCTTACAGACATCATGAAACTTATCGAGTATCATCTGAGTATTTTAGATTAAAATATATTTTAGCTACACTTATACTTGTAAATGGTGGAAATGAACTCAACCTGTTTGTTCAGATTTCATCTCCAACCTCTCCGTGGCTAGGCAGGGTTACCCAAGGATGGGCATCTCCGCCTGTTACGGTGGGCCCTTGCTGAGTATCCTTTAGAACCTCCACATTCTACAATCTTAATTATAAAGCGCCATCTCTATATATGATAATATGTGAAAAATATCCAAAAATAGAAAATATTTGGTCGTGAAGGTACAGTCTGCACAACGCTGACGAAGACCAACAACCCGAAACACGTTCGGGGTTCACTTTCTTGATTTATCGTGGTTGGCCAAATTTTAGTTGATTTTTGTTCCACTAGATGGCGCTCTGCCTTTATTGCGGCATATATATAAGCAGAATCGTCCAATACAGCATTAGAGCTCTAAAAAGGGGTCTGGTAGATTATATTGGCGAAACCGCTGATGGGGTTCACCACTGGTGAGCCAAGCCCTCCCAATATTTTTTCATGGCAGTAAGGATAGTAGAAGTTTGTTTTACGTGTAAAATAAACATCCGTACTTTAATAATCTCTAAACTTCTTCACGGTTTTATACAGACACCATGTGCAGCCGCTCCTAACATGGAGTATAAACGCTGCTCATTCTGTATCCCTGGATTAGGAGCCCTTACAGCCGGGCAAGCTGAACCCAGGTTTTTTAACGAACTTGTAACTGCTCCTTCTTTTTCATCCGGGCTTGGGACCGGCAAAGGCGGAGTTTATGTATACTTATGTACAATTCCTTCAAATTAGTTACCACCTACCTAAACACACCTAGCAACATCCCATATTCTCACTATGAGTGTAATATGACAATGAAGTATTTATAACAGTTGTGTAGATTATGTTCGTTTCTGGTATCTACGATATTCGTGCTGACTTTGGCTTTTCCTTAATTCAGCTGTTCCAGACATGTTGCTGGGTATCGGTATCCCATACAGCGTCCAACTGGCCAGGCAGAGCTCGCAAACAATGGCTGTAAGTATTTACATCATTTTAGCTATTAACTCTTCAGAATTAGAGAGAGTAAAGTTTTCGAGATATTGTAGGAAAAATCCTCGGAGAATGGTTCAATTAAATTTTCAAAATGTGTCCAAGGAAAATTTAGGAATTATAACCAAGAGATTTGGAGAATTTGTATCCAAAGAATTGGAGGAATTTTGTCCAAGGAATTAGAGGAATTGTGTCCAAGGAATTTGATGAATTTGTTACCAAGGAATTAGAGGAATTATGTCCAAGGAATTAGAGGATATTTGTTACCAAGGAATTAGAGGAATTATGTCCAAGAAATTAGAGGAATTATGTCCAAGGAATTAGAGGATATTTGTTACCAAGGAATTTGAGGAATTGTGTTCGAGGAATTTGAGTTTCAGCTTTTGGTTGACAACAAGGGGAATAATAGTGGTAGTGGAGTGATACGGCGAGAATGGAGTTGGCGTCACTATCTATTCCTTGCCTGAAGAGCCAGTTCTGTAGGTCTGGTAGCCACTTGATGAGGTTGAAGGTCTGAAGAGAACTCGGCGGCATAACTAGTACCTAAAGGCCAGCGATAAACCACTGGTGCCATAGGCTAAGCAGGTTATTCCAGCAGATGCCTATGGGCCATGTAGAGATAAGTAGAACATGCAGGCTCAGACGATACACAAAGTCTGCATCATTCCTCCATTGTAGTCTTAGAATAAAAGGCATATGAAGAAATTATAGTCGACATGGCTCAATCTCTTTGCAACTATGTGGGTGTCTTATTAATGGTTGTACTAAACATCAGATTGGAATTAGCCATGAAGTTAGTTATACTGTAGATAACTATGGTCTTCTCTCTCAACACAGGCGGAGTAACTTTGTTTTATTTATTAATCAACCAGACGCGATTTTGAAACATTTGCGCCTATTTCAGAGGAAACAAACAACAAAAACAAATTGAAACTTAGAATTCAAAATATTTACCAATTTACATGTATTTGATTTAATCATTAAGGAATCATGGGTTTCGTTTCTTTTCCTATTTCTTTTATTTCTCGAACATTCGGGCTAACATGCCCTTCAATACGGAGATCCGAACAGAGTTAATAAAATTTATATAGACAAAGTGGCTGATGTAAGAGAGTTAAGTTATTTAGATCAGGGAACAATCGATGTCTCATTTCTGTAAAGTTTGGACAGTCATAGATAAGATGAAAAGCAGTTTTAGAAGGTGTCATAACTTGAGATTTTTGTGGTTTCAGCTCAAGTTCACGTGGCTAATCGTACTCCTGTTTTCCACACTGGCAATCTCGCTGGTAGCTACTCTTATTACCATGACCGCCAGCAAGTTCCGTGTTCACCGTATCTATGGAGGCGTGCTTCTGGCACTCTACTTGGTCTTCCTCATCTTCGCTGTCTTGCTTGAGACTAAGGCTCTGCCCATAGGAGCACCATGATAGCCCTTCATCAACTTATTTATATCTAGATCTGCTAGCGCGCGTTCTAGGCGCGTTAATCGAACCCTTTGTACATAGCTCTGATTATATTTGTTGATCATCTTGTTGTTAAACTTGTACATAAGCCCCCTTCGCATCTTGCTGCTACCTCTTGGCGATTTCTAAATATCTGTTCTTACAGAAATAGATGCGCTCATAGGCTCGCCAAGTCAAACAACTTCGCTATTAAAAAATCGTGTGCTTTCAAAGTTGGTTTGTTGCTATTATTTTATTTAAATGAAGTACAAATATTCTTACTCTAATTTATTTCACAGAAATAGTTTGAAAGGATTGTTTTTTTGTTTTTTTAACGAAAATGAATTCCTAAATCTTTGCAATATACTTAGAATTTGTTTTTAATAAATGGCAAAAGTGTATTTATTTATTTATTTATTTTTAAGTTATGAATAAAGAAAATAATTTATAAATTTCGATTAAATAGGAAAAGATGTTTATTAAATTCAAATAGTATATAGCAAAATTTTAAAAGATTAATATGCTTAAAGTTGATGTTCTGAGGTTCATTACTATAATACACTTATTAATTGATTGTATTGATGTAAAGTGTAAAGAATGAATATATATTAAACGAAAAAATATCCACAATATTTTCTTATTTCAATAAATTTTGATCTCTAAATATTTGCATTCAATTTATTTATATATCTCCATTGTTTTTAAATAAACCATTTTAAAAATATTTATCTAAATTTGACACAAATACACACAGTAGAAAAATGCTCTAATCTTCATCTACTCAATTCGAACATTAATGTTAGGTTGTGAAATATTTCATTTTTTAAAGTTTGTATATTATATGCATATGAATTATTTATATTCGTCGGGAATAGAAATGATATTTTAAAATTATTTTATATTTTTTCAAAGTAAAAAATAATACCCCCTTCCCTTATCTATAAAATATGTAAAGTAATATGTTTGGGGAATTTTAAAATTGTATTTATATAAAGATTTATCTTATAAAAATAATTTAAAAATAAAAAAATGTCAGGTGTTGATATTAAAATAAATTTATTTATTTTAAATAAAGATTTATATGTGAATATAATTTTCTCGCTCCCTTTGAATGTTTCTAATATATAGGTTTTTAACTTTTAATTAGACAATTTAAATTTCAATTTAGACATTTTTCATTTTAATTTAGACACTTTCATTTTAATTTAGACACTTTTCATTTTAATTTAGACACATCGACATTTCTATAAAAAGGCCATGTGCCTAAATTAAAATGAAAAATGTCTAAATTAAAATGAAAAATGTTTAAATTAAAATGAAAAGTGTCTAAATTAAAATTGAAAATGTCTAAATAAAAATGAAGGTTTCTAAATTAAAATGAAAAATGTCTAAATATAAATTAAAATTGTCTAATTAAAGTTAAAAACCTATATATAATATGTACAAAATATTAGAAAAATATATATTTAAATACACTTTTATTATATATTTTTAATTTGTCGGAATATATGAAAATTTTAAAATAAATTTGAGAGATTGAATTAATTGTATATATTAAATTAATATATATATATTATATAAAAATATAAATAATTAGAGAATGTATGTACGTTAAATAATTTTATAAATTATATTTTAATGCTAATAACATTAATACGTGAAAAAAGCAACATTCCAGCAATTTTCTTTTTCACATTTTCACCAAAGAATTTATTATTTAAATATTTATATAAAACATTATAAAAATCATATTTTTAAATTTTTCAAAACATCTATCGTTTCAAATTATGGTCATTTTTCTAATTTTTCAAATTGTGATACCTCAATATAGATAATGTCTGTATGTATATATATAGAAAATATGAAAATAAAGAAAAATTCTAATTTATTTGCCCCTATTTATCGCTCATTATTTAAAAAACTGAAACACCATTATTTTAGGTTGGCCGTTTATGAACAATTAGATATGAGATTGCTCAACTGCCTAAATATTTCGGCGATCTAGCGTCTGCTTTTACAACTTGGGAATCTTTAAACTAAGTGACTTTTGTCGATCTATTAAGATTTGAAACATGTATACATAAGGAAAACGTATAGCAAGACTTCACAAAATAAAATATGAAGATATATAAAATTTGTAACAAATAATTTTACTGGTAATGTGTTTCTTTTCAATAATATCATCAAATATTATCTCTACAGACCTTACTGCAATGATATGAGTTATTGAATGAGAGGGCTTGGTTCATCAATAGTGAACCCTCACATTCAAAAACTTATATCATTGCAATAAGGTCTGTAGAAATAATATTTGATGATATTATTGAGAAGAAACACAGTACCAGTAAATATGTTTGTGACAAATTTTATCGATAAATGTCAATTGAATTTATAAATAAAGATCACTTATCTTTTATTTTTTTATATTGTTTTTTTCATGTGTTAAGCGTCTTTACGCAAATTTGGCCTTAAATACCCATTTCTTGATTTCTCAAGAAGCCTCTGGGACCAAAAATCTTTTTGGTCGCAGTGGTTACAGCCTACTCTACGCTGACGAGCGCTAACAGCGCGAAACGCGTTCGTGGATGGCTTTTCTTGATTTATCAAGAAATTGGGTTGGCCAAATATCATGGAGCAATCTAAATAAACGTTTAGTTTATTTTTGCTCTACTAGATGGCGTTCTGCCATCTAAAAAGCACATGTGCTCGTGGTCAGGAGATGCCTTCTTTATTTTTAATAAAGATATGTAGTTATGCAAAACTGATAAAAAGTATGCAAATATGTACAGATGAGATTAAAATTCATTAAAAGCTTGGTTTTTATGTCTGGTGATGATTTTCTCTTCATACAAAGTGATATGGGTCTCATGTTTATAACTCTAAAAATACAACTCTTTTCGTCTTTCTTTTATTAGTTTTAACTATGTATATATGGTATTTTAAACCAACAACCCCATATTGTATATAACTTATAACAATATTTTCATGTTGTATAATAGAAACACATCTGTAAATGATTATACGCAAGATTGACATGTGTCATTACATCATCATATGTAATGTACTTTGTACAAACTGAGAACAAATAAATAAAACTCTGTAATAGATTTAGAGTTGAGCTAAAGAGATAGAAGTCATAACGTCTAAAATCGAGATAGATGGAATTCACAAAACAACAAGGTCTAAATATGGAAACTGACACAGCGCCAGTAGAATTTCACCAGACGATCCACGCCCCTATCGCATAAGGCCCCCGTCTTAACCTATAAATACAGTCACTTCACCATCTGCGTGAGCCCTCGTCGGTTGTACCCCAGGTCCACCTCATCCACCATGTAGTCAGTAAGAACTCTTCTATCTCCATCTTTCGCTCCTAGCTCAACTTTTATCTGTTCACACAGAACTTCCTTAGTGCAACTGTGTCTTCGTTTTTTGTGTGGACATTCCCAAGCTTTCCACTCTGCCTCGACCACGACTGCCTGTACTTTGTGAGAATTGTAAAAGGTCTTCCAAGGTGCAGAGAGGTACTGGAAAACTCCCCATCCTGACTGTTCTTCTCGGTCAACACAGTATAGCGAGAGTTACAGGGACTCACACCATAGTTTAAGTCGACTGGAAACCTCATCACAGTTTTAGTCGACAGGATTATACAAGAGGCTACCAGACCTCACCACATATATATTTTTTTACAGATTTTTTTCTGCAGTCTCGCTACACGTTTTTATATACACTCATGGAAAACACTTTAGGAAGTTGTACATATTGAATAGGCTGGACCAAATAGACACCAGCTCAAATTTTTCTTGGGTCACTGCTATTGGTGGTCGACCTGAACGAGGTTCATTTTCAAGGTTGATTTTTCCAAATTTAAATTCATTAAATCAATTTAAAACTGTTCTAATATAAAGAGCTTTATCTCCTAAAGCTTTCATCAATTTTTCATTGAATTCTTCAGAAGTTAAATTACTTTTATAATCATAAAAGATCATGGCGTGTAAACTTTCTCTAGTCAACTCCATTGTGTCTGTTGCAATGTTTAGAATTTACTGCTGCCGCTATAAACAAAGTCGCGCCTTCTATGAATCATTGTTGTTACTATTTTATGAAAATGTTTATGTTAGGTAAAATATTTCGGCATTTACTTTTATATATGATCTAAAGCTCTCCTTTATTTCAAGAAGTTGAGAAAACACAGCATTAAAAGGGTAGAAGAGCTTGTGACTCGTAGCTTGAGACCGCGCCACGGGCAGAGGGAGAATAAACATATCTTTCATGTAAGTCATTTAAAACTCAACGTCTAAGTTTATTTTTGGAAAGTTCAGCTTCTTGAAGCTTTACAAGGCGAGTTTCTCTGTGTTATATTCTACGCGACAATATGCATGTAGATATTTATGGTATAATTTATTTTAAATATTTTAATTATTTAATATTGATTTAAAAAAATTTTAGAGTGTGACCCTTGTATATTTATCTTTAAGGATACCGGGTGGACCTTAACAATGTCTTCAGGGCCAAGCTAGCAAGCTCAGTTCTGTGGCTTACATAGAAAACTAGATAAGGAAAGCGTGGAAGAGAACAAAACAATTTCGAAGACCCCAAACCATTCAACCATACAGTGTCAGTATAATTGTTGGTTGAGAAATGGTGATCTGGTTTACTCGGTTGACACGACACATTTAGGAACACGTTTTTCTGTCTCTTTGTTTGAATATGGAATTCCTTTTGAAAATAGAGCAATCCATAGATAAATCTTTAATTTAAAAGGCATATATTGGATCAAGATATCATTTATTTTACCAATATTTCAGTTGGCTGAACGCCAACCTTTATCAAGGTGTTATAACATATTAAAAATTGGTAAAATAAATCATATTTGATCCAATATATGCCTTTTTAATTAAATGTGGAATTCTATTTATAGAATTCTGGGATTATTTATTATCCGTAACATCTTTGAGTTATACTCAACCGTTTAGCTCAGGATGTCGCGTCAAACCTTTGAGTCGAAAGAGTCAAAAATTACAATTTACAAAATTTTAAAGTTTTTAAAGAGCCACAAATGTTTTTCTTGACAACAATAAATAGTACTCGCATAAATAATAAGACAACTTGCCTTTTCACCCGTTGAAGAACGAAATTGTTCGAAAGCTAGCGAAATAAACATGTTTATAGAATAAGTTTTTGGAAAAAAAAGAAGAATAGTAAATAAATGATCTTGAAATACTTTTAGACTGACAACACTGTAATATAAAAACCGTGAACAAAGGAGTGTTTTGTTTTGTTTACAAAATTAGTAATTGTAATGTTAATTGTTAAATGTTCTTTTCTATCTCTCTTTGAAAATAATAAATTTAAAATACTTTCTTAAAAGGTAAAATTGCCTAATTCTTTAAAGCCACTTCAACTGTAAGTAAACTTGTTATTTATTGTTTCATTGTCTGAACCATAAGAGATTCCCAATAGCTTCTTCTATAGAACATGTTTATTTTGCTAACTTTTGAACAAATTCGATCTTCAATGGGCGTAAAGACAACTTGTCTTTAGACCCATTGAAGAACAATGTTGTTCGGAAGCTAACAAAATAAACATGTTCTATAGAAGAAGCTCTTTTTGAGTTTATAATCTTACAATATAGTTATGGTGATGTTGATTTATACAATATATATTTACGTATGGAATTACAGTAGACTCTCCTATAACGCGAGTTTTTACAACGCGATAAAAAAATTGCGACAAATTTATTTATACAACGTGAATTTTCGTATAACGCGTTATAAAATAAAACAATTTACCCTAACAACATTCGCGTTATACAAGTTTTATTTCATACAACGCGAATTCCTATAACGCGATTTCATACAACACGGAACACATTAATCGCGTTATAGGAGAGTTTACTGTATATAAATAACCGCAGCTTCACATCCAAAGAGCCGCATGTTGCTCACGAGCCAATGTTTACCGACCCCAGTCAAGATATAATTTTTATTTTTCTCAGTTATAATAAAGCTATTCTTTAATGGATGCGAAATCTCCAGCATAAATTTCAAGATTTCTACAAATATCTAATAAATTACGATTTTTTAAAAAAGGTAGAGAGAAACAGAGATCAATGTGAAATTGTTTCTCACTTGATGTAACCTGTTCCATTCCTAAAGCCAATAAGAGCTATGTAAAAAAACTGCGTGTAGAAACAGTGAATCTTAAAATGTCAGAACTTACATCTAATAATGATTTCCCCGTATCTAATGCCAATAAGACCTATCAAAATACGAAACTATTATAGATGCGTATGATTCTTTTTCAAAATAAACAATTTCTAATGCTCTTAATACAATGGGTTCACCACTGATGATCCAAGCCCTTCCATTAATTTTCCATTGCAGTACGGGCAGTAGAAATTGTTTATTTTTAAAAAGAATCATACGCGTCTATAATAGTTTCGAATTTTGATAACAGATGGCGCTCTAATGTATCATAAAAAGAGCTATGTAAAGGCACTGTGTATGGAAAATCGAATCTTAGAAACCATGGTAGAAAACCTCTCTCTCCTTAAATAGGACCAATAAGAGAGCTACAAAAAAACTGGGTGTAGAAAAGTGGATCTTAGCTTGTCAGAACTATCCACTCCTAATGAAGGCTTCCGACTTCTAATACTAATAAGATTTACTTACGTAAAGGCACTGCGTGTAGGGAATTGGATCTTACCATGTTAGAATCCCCCTCATCTGATCAAAGTTTCTCACTTACAAAGCCAATAAGAGCTACGTGAAGACACTACGTATAGAAAAATGGATCTTAGCATAGTAGAATGTTCACTTAATGAAGGCTTTCCACTCTTTAAGCCAAACAGAGTTACGTAAAGACACTGCGTGTAGTAAAATGCATCTTAGCATGTCAGAATCCTCCTCATCTGATGAAAGTTTCTCGATTCCAAAGCCAATAAGAACTATATAAAGGCACTGCGTGTAGAAAAATGGATCTTAGCCTGTTAGAATGTTCACTCAATGAAGGCTTTCCCCTCTTTAAGCAAAACAGAGTTACGTAAAGACACTGCGTGTAGAAAAATGGATGTTAGAATCCCTAACTGATGAAGCTTTTCCACTGCTAATGCCAATAATAGCTGCGTAAAGATCCTGCGTGTATAAAAATGGTTTTTAGCATGTTAGAAGGTTCACCTAATGAAGACTTTCCACTCCTTAAGCCAAACAGAGTTACGTAAAAACACTGCGTGCAGAAATGTGGATCTTAACATTTTATAATCCCCTCATCTGATGAAGGTTTCTCACTTCCAGAGCCAAAAAGAGCTACATAAAGGCACTACGTATAGAAAAATGGTTCTTAGCATAGTAGAATGTTCACTTAATGAAGGCTTTCCACTCTTTACGCCAAACAGAGTTACGTAAAGACACTGCGTGTAGAAAAATGCATCTTAGCATGTCAGAATCCTCCTCATCTGATGAAAGTTTCTCGATTCCAAAGCCAATAAGAACTATATAAAGGCACTGCGTGTAGAAAAATGGATCTTAGCATGTTAGAATGTTCACTCAATGAAGGCTTTCCCCTCTTTAAGCCAATAAAAGTTACGTAAAGACACTGCGTGTAGAAAATTGGATCTTACCATGTTAGAATCCCCCTCACCTAATGAAGGTTTCTCACTTCCAAAGCCAATAAGAGCTACGTAAAGATACTACGTGTAGAAAAATGGTTTTTAGCATGTTATAATGTTTACTTAATGAAGGTTTTCCACTCTTTAAGCCAATAAGAGTTACGTAAAGACACTGCGTGTAGAAAAGTGTATCTTAGCATGCTAGAATCCCCCTCATCTGATGAAGGTTTCTCACTTCCAAAGCCAATAAGAGCTCTATAAAGGCACTGTGTGTAGAAAAATGGATCTTAGCATGTTAGAATGTTCACTTAATGAAGGTTTTACACTCTTTAAGCCAATAAAGGTTACGTAAAGACACTGCGTGTAGAAAATTGGATCATACCATGTTAGAATCCCCCTCACCTAATGAAGGTTTCTCACTTCCAAAGCCAATAAGAGCTACCTAAAGGCACTACGTATAGAAAAATGGGTCTTAGCATGTTAGAATGTTCACCCAGTGAAGACTTTTCACTCTTTAAGCCAATAAGAGTTACGTAAAGACACTGCGTGTAGCAAAGTGGATTTTAGAATGTTAGAATTCCCCTCATCTGATGATGATTTTCTACTTCTTAAGCCAATAATAGCTGCGTAAAGACACTGCATATAGAAAAATAGATCTTAGCATGGAAAAATGTTCACCTAATTTGGCTTTCCACTCTATAAGCCAATGAAAGTTATGTAATAAAAGAATGTGTGGAAAGGTGGATCTTAACATGTTGAAATTCCCCTCACACTCAATGTGTTCCCACTTCAAATGCTAATAGGAGCTATGTAAATACAATGTGTTTAAAACGTTGATCTTAGAAATCCCATATTTGAATCCTAATCCTAGATTTAAAAAAAACCTGGGCTCAGCTGGTACAGCTGATAGAACCCTGTAAGTGCTCCTGTTCCAGGGATACAGGATGAGCAGCGTGTGTACTCCATGTTAGGAGCGGCTGCACATGGTGTCTGTTCCTCATGTCAGAGGCGGCCATTTCTTTTGGATTTAAGTCGGTGGCCTGCCACTGAGTAGTGCTCCCAGTCTTAATGACAAAGGCAGACGTTTTCTATTTCAGAGATAAGAAAGAAGAAGACTCTTTTCAAGAAAAACAAACCTTACCTAACAGTGGATCACTGAAAGCTAGGAATAAATAATTAAAAAGGTTGAGAAGTATTTATTTAATCATAAAGATAGAGGCTGCCTGGCTGGCATTCATAGTTATTCAAATTAAAGATACTTCGGCCTGTAAATATTTTTTATTAACTCGACGAGGACAAAATTCTTTTGACCTCGTCAGGAGCGAACAAAAGATTTTTGTCGAAACGTCGAGATAATAAAAAGATTTGCTGGCCGAAGTATCTTTAATTTTAAGAACTAGTTATTTAATCGTATATAGTAGAACCTCCCTTTAGCGGACACCTCTCTATAAAGGACAGTTTTCATTTGCAAAATTACAATTTTTTACTATTTAGAAACTCTCCGGTAAGAGGATACCTCTCCCTAAAGGACACTTTAGCTCTGTAATTAGATGTTGTCCTTTTCAGGGAGGTTGTACTGTATAATGAAATTGTTTCTATAATTAGAATTAACTTTGATATGGCAAAGAAAGCTAATATGTGGAGCTATGAAAATTATTATGGTTAAAAGAATTGATTTTGGATCTGAGCTAAATTTTATAATTTTTGTGTGTGTGTGTGTGCGTGTTTTAAAAATGGAGAGTCATTGTTTAAATGGAGCGTTAGTAAAAATGCGAATTGTGGAATTTAGGACATTTACATTTTATGGTTAAATTATACCAATATTTTTGCAAATGTTGAAATTTTCATCATGGAAAGGCAGTTTGATTAAGATAAAATTATAAATAAACATAAATTATTTTGAATTTTGTAATTTGATATAAGTAAATACGATTAAAATATTAGTGTAAGGCTTTTTGAAAATTTAGATAATACAATTACATTTGTATACTGAACTACAATTTTTTTTTAGATTCATATATATAGTTAATAATTTGTTTTATGTTATTTTTAAATATATAAAAAATGTACACTCTATTTTGTACCTTTTTAATAGAATTTCCAGCAACTTTCCTTTGAAATATTTGTACCCAAGAGATAAATCCATTAATAGTTACAAAATGAATCGAGAGATGGCGCCACATGACAATCACTCAAAATCTTTTGATATCGGAGTTATTTAATTGCATCTATTTCTATCAGCTGCTTTTTTAAAAAAGTATTTTTACTTTTGATGAACTTTATATTTTATATATAATTATTTGTAGAGTTTTTAATACGAAAATTTTTCTAACAACGGAAACTATACTCTTGTTTATGGCTGCTTTGTTTTACAAATACTTTGCTCATTTGTTTGTACATATTGAGTCTGTTTTTACTAAACACTATTATGTGTATCATCAAAACCTTCAATTAATGTATAACATGAAATAAATAATTTAAACACAAAACTAAATTTGGAATAACATTTTAAACGAAATTATGGAATAACGGATTTTATTGAAACAAATATACTAAAAATGAATATTGGATACAAAAAAATCAGATCCAACTAAAAGAAAAATGATATCTAATTTTATAAACCAGAAATTTGAGGAATACTATGGAGGTGGCAATGATAATTTCAAGGGATTCTTTGATACTTCAAGAATTCCTAACTATGTTCAACCCAACTTCTATAACGTTCAATTTTTTACTGGACATGGTGACTTCAACACATATTTGTTTAGAATTGGCAAAATTGGTTCACCTGCATGCACTTGTGGAAACGAACAACAAACCCCTGAACACCTTCTGATAAACTGTCCATTAACTTCTGATCTAAGGGAAGAAATCCAACTTTACCTGACTAATACAAAACAAGCTGCTTGCAATAAAGACCAATACATCAAGTTTAATAGATTCTGCAGGATGTATATTTTGAGGCGAAAGTGTTGACTGTACATATTTCAAGCTACTACTTATAATTGCTATATGTAAAATTTGACATCGAACGTTTAATTTTAATGATTTCCAATGTTCAATTGTATTAATTGTATATAATTTAAAATATACACGCAATTATCCTAATTGTGGATATGGCGTGTCTCTCCCAACTGTTAAATAAATAAAAATAAATGTACTTTAGAAAATATATTTATTTTTTTAACAACCATTATGACTGTGTAGATGAGAAGTAGAATTGTTTCCAAAAAAAAAAAAGAGACGACCGGCAATATCAAAGACACTCCACTTCCTTTTGTCCATGAGGACATGAGTAGACATAACAATGAACTACACTATATTTGTAGGTGTAATGGCTTATTTAAACAGTTGTATGATAAAAAGTTTTATCTGTTACAGTAATTATATAATGGTCACGCTATAAAGGCAATCCGGAATTCTTTGAAAACCGAAATTATTTAAACAAAAGCCTTCCAACAGATAGCAGAGTAAAAAAAAATGGTTGTGACAATCAACAAGTCGACTGTTGAAGAACAAGGTGTTAAAAATGCCCGCGGACAGCAAAGTAAACTTATGTTTGAATGGGTTGTTTGTGGATAAAAACTGCCCATTCACTCGGTATTTTCAGTTCTTGGCTGTAAAATGGTAGATATAAACATGTATTACGATGCACTTGCGCGCCATCTGTTATCAAAATTCGAAACTATTTTAAAAGCGTAAGATTCTTTTTGAAATTAAACAATTTCTATTGCCCTCCCTTTAATTTTTCCATTGCAGTAAGGGCAGTTGAAATTGTTTAATTTCAAAAAGAATCTTACGGTTTTAAAATAGTTTCGAATTTTGATAACAGATGGCGCGCAAGTGCATCGTAATACACATGAGTATACTGACCGCCAGTCTATGGATGGTTAAGGAGAAATAAACCATATCTAGTGATTATGTTATAATTGTAATACGTCTCTGGTATTCGAGGATATTTCCAAATTTGTAAAATTGTTGGACAAGTTTAGAGTATTCCCACAATAATTCTTTTTAACAAGTATTTTTACAATGAATATAAACAAAATACCCCAGCCCATATGCAACCTCAACATTAACAGAGAATTAACAACAACAATTTCAAGAATCAGAACAGGAGATTTTAAAGGAATGAAGATAAACCCAGACATGACTAGATCCTAAAGGAATTGCAATAACTGTTACAACACCCAACTTACTCCGGACCATATATACCCGGCCATCCTTGCAGCCCTCTATATGGCAGACATCAATCCAGAAGAGGACATCCATACGGCACCTCAGTTGGCCGGTATTGTGATCAGGGTGTATGGACCGATCTGATCTGCTCCACGGACAAGACACCACCACCACCTCAGTTGGCCGGTATTGTGATCAGGGTGCATGGACCGATCTGCTCCATGGACAAGACACCACCACCACCTCAGTTGGCCGGTATTGTGATCAGGGTGCAAGGACCGATCTGCTCCATGGACAAGACACCACCACCACCTCAGTTGGCCGGTATTATGATCAGGGTGCACGGACCGATCTGCTCCACGGACAAGACACCACCACCACCTCAGTTGGCTGGTGATCGACCGATTTTTCAATATCTGCAGATAGTGCAACAAAAAAGGTCCGAAACCTCAATAGAAAGTCAAAGAAGTCTGTTTGTAATTTAGGACCTATATGTAAGGCTTTATTCAAAGAAGGACTATCATCAGAACAAGCTGAGGCATCAAAGACCACTCTGAATTTAGTAGTGGTACTCCCCTCTTTTTGTACACAATGATGTAGCAAATAATAGACTTGAGAGGGAGATTTAGGAATATCTACGGGTGGGATAATCTGCATGTGATTTAAAGATAAATATTCCTTCATTAAATCTTCATACTGAATGTAGAGTTGCTCATTCTTGATTAACTTGTTTTCAAGAAAAAGAAATCCCCTAAACGCAACTTGCTTCGAATTTCTGAATTCCGGAATGACCTTGAAGAGTAATCTTACTTGGTATCTCCCATTGGTAGTCCTTAAATATTTTTTAAAATGCTGTTCACAGTCATTTTCATCTTTGGTTAAGATAGGTTGGAAACATGGCGGAATAGAATCTAACTCCCAGAAATTTTTGAGTTGATCATTTATTTACGTAGCGTGAAATGTTAAAACATGATGATGTAATGAATTATCTGAATGTTTAGTAATGACTTTGCCAGAGAGATAAGCCAACCCAATCTTGAATCGGACCTCTCATATTTTGAAAATTAACTTTTCCTGTATACATAGTTGGGGCAATATCGGCTCCAATAATTCTATTGTCGCGCGTGACCCCTCCGGTTCTTCGCGGCAACGCCGCTTCCTCCGTCGTGGATCACCTGCCCCGGGCTCCCGTTGCTTCTCCTCTGCAGCCCTACCCTGCAGAACACCTAAAGACCTCCGAGAACCACCACTCGAGTGGATCACTGCGCCTCAACCTGCTGAACCAGCGCCGCCTACTCCCCATGAGGAGGAGTCAGCTCCAGCCGTAGTAGTCCCTCCGCCTCTAATACCTGCCCCGACGCTCCAGGAGGAGCAGGAAATGGAATGTGAGAATCAGTTAATGGACATAATCGAACAACTGAACGATGAAACTATCCTTAGGCCCCTATATAACCGAGGGACGACCATTAATGATGTCGCGGTCCTGTACCCCCATCTTAGGGAGAGTTTCCTCGCAGATACCTTACCTAAACACAAGATTATTCTTGTCAAGTTCCTCAACACAGTCATCGAGCATGCTGGGGACACGGATTCCATAACTCGCAAGTCTGAACTCAAGACCATTCTAAGCTCCTGATAGGATCCAGACGTACCTTCGGAGAAGGCTTCGTCTGGTGTATATATTTTCTCTACTATTTTAAACTCTGTAAACTCTCTCTTGACCATTGACTAGATGTTAATAAACCATTTTAATTGTCAATCGAGTGGATCTCCTTTCCTCTGGCAGTATCTCTCGGCCTTATCACTGGTGGGGAGACACGAGAGACTTACCAGAAGAGTAGCTACAGTGATATTGACGAGAGAGTCACAACAGCAACCGGCACCAAGACTTCTAACACTCCTCCTCTTTATTGTCATGTTTAAACCACATTACATAATAACTCGAATAACAATTAACAGGTATTTGCACTAGTTTTTACATCCCAGGACCAATATCAACGTATATTTACAATTATTTGCCCCAGGAAACAGGACCATAGAAGTCGGCGATTCCCACGCCAATCCCAGAACAGAAATAGGCCGAAGCGCCATCTATTGGAGGAGATTGTAGGTGTTTTTTACTCTCATATCCGCGACAATGGGAGCGGGTTTATCAAAAGTTGAATCCACCAGTTTGAGGCCAACCAAATGGGGCCACCTTTTCCTCTCCATAACAAAGTTTGGCAGGTTATATGTGATTTAAGACTATGTCAAATTATATTGACAAACATTTTCAGTTTTTCTGATCAGTTTTTAGCGAGAAGAATTGTTATCTTCGGTTGTTAGTGAACCAATCTCTCACGCCTTCTCATTGGACGAATGTGGCCATGTCTGTATATAAGAGGGGACTAAGGGAATGTGAGGGGGCCCAGAGCGTGGAGAATTGGTGTGGAGACGCTTAAAGTGTTTTTCTACGTGATTTTTCCGTGTCTGGGGATCTCTTCGCATCCCGGTGTGACCTGAGTCCAATCCCTACCAACGCTACAATAAAGATAAGTACTGTTTTATTTTACAAATCGTGAGTTTTATTTACTTCTTTCTTGTAGTTGGTGTTGTACTCTTGAGTGAACGCTTTTCTGTGTATTAAGTTACATTTACTTTAGGCCATAATATTTTGCTTTTTGTGTGATAACCAGTATATGAAACTCTTGTCAACTAAAGCCTTAGTGGTAAATAACATATTTGAAAAGTGAGAAGAAAATGAAATATCTATTTCTTAAAGTGGGTTTTACAAGCAGTTATCTCCAATACCATACATATTAGCATCAGAAAACTTCATTGGAAGATTTAATGTTTTTCTGAGAGGGGGTCGGTGGAAGGCTGGTTGAACCGTTTGGTTTTCGACCACTACGACCCGGGTTCGATTCCCGCATTGGACACTTTTTTCTGTTTAAAAAAATGCTCCAATGGCCCCCGATTCTTGCTAAAGTCCAACCCCACCAGCAAGTGCAAGTAACTAAACGGGACTCTGGCACATTTGTAAGTGCAAAGTTGAACTGCTTCTTACATGTGTAGATATGTGGTGCACTTACAGTAAAAGCAGTCGCTAACTACCCACCATGATTATCATGGCTTTGAGATTAAAAATAAAGAAGATGTTTTTCTGAATGAATTAGTTATCAAAGTATTTTGAGATGCTGTATCGATTAAAACTCTTGCTACATGACAATTACCGCGTAGTTCCTTCAATATTATTAATGCTGTTGAAAGTAAGATTTGGTCAGAAGAATTAGAATAGTTGAGGGATTGAATTACATAATTAGATTGAGTAAATGAATTAGATTTCACAGATGTATCAAATCGACATTGTTTGCTTCTCCTGCATGTATTGCCCTAGGCATTGAGGTCATGCAATTCAGAATTAAATGCGTGAAGCAAGGTATGATGCTTCTGTTTACATACTCTGCAAAATGCTATCATCTTACACGTAGATAACATGCGACCTGAAGCAATTGTAACATAATCTATTATTTAATTTAATTAAAAAGGCATATATTGGATCAAAAAATAATTTATTTTACCAATATTTCAGCTGGCTGAACGCCAACCTTTATCAAGGTGTTATAACATTTTAAAGTGTGTCAACAACAAACTCAGCTCCACATAACGTCAACAGCATTAAGTTTTTTAAAAAATATTTTGTTATATTCAATGGGGAGAAAAATTTAATAAATATATTTATATTATGAACAAAATAAATTTTGTAGAATATGGGTGTGAATATTTTGAAAATTAACAATAACGCCTATTTTATATTTTAAAATTATTTGTACTATGTGTAAAAAGATGTTTCGTATAAAATAAATAAAAATAACAAAATATATATAAAAGAAATGTTAAACTAATTTTTTTTTTTTTACTGAAAACACAAAGCGTAAAAAATGTTTGAAAAGTTGGTTGAAATAATTTTTTTAATCCAATATATGCCTTTTTAATTAAAGATTTATCTATGGATTGCTCTATTTTCAAAACAATAATCTATTATCTTTGACAAACTTCCATCTCTCCTGCAATGGCTCATTTTGGAATAGCTGACATTTTGAAAGTAAATGTGAATTTGTACATGACGGGAGTGTAATTTGAATCAGGACTGGATACAAAAGTAGTAGAATGAGAATGAAATAACTTATTTGGTTTCAACAGAATCTTTGAGTTTTCCATTTTTCTTAAATTTGAAAGACTTCGTGCATACTTTTCTAAAAATATTATCAACTCTTCAAATGATGGACAGTCTTGTAAATAAATAGGTAATTATCATTCCGTTTTTAGCGAATTATCAAGTTTAGACTGGATAATAAATACTAAATCTACCAGAGTGTTTCTTTCCAAACCCAACGTACCAAGATTTTGAATACCTTCATTGCAATTATCAAGAAATTCATACAGAGCCAAACTCCGCCTTTGCCGGTCCCAAGCCCGGATGAAAAAGGAGGATGGAGAGCAGTAACATGCTCACTAAAAAACCTGGGCTCAGCTGGCCCGGCTGATAGTACCCTGTAAGGGCTCCTAATCAAGGGATACAGGATGAACAGCGTTTGTACTCCATGTTAGGAGTGGCTGCTTATGGTGTCTAATCCTCATGTCAGAGGTGGCCATTTCTCTTGGAGCTAATCGGATTGCCACTGAGTAGTGCTCCCAGTCTTAATGGCAAAGGCAGACGCATTCTACTTCACCCAGTCATGATAATTGTCAAGTCTCAAGCTCTACAAGCTTGATACCCTAATATGATTGAGTGGAGATAAGAAAGAAGAAGAAGTACAGAGCCTTATCCGAATCGCCTTTAATAAATATAAGATCAAAAACTTTTGGACCTGTTTAAAAGCCAATTCCTTTTTGTCATATCTATGTGTTAATGCTTGCCAAGCTATTGCGTAATTTTCATCTGAAATGCTGAATGCTCGAACTAATCTCGCAGCATCTCCCTTAAGGGCAGAAATAAGATATTGAAGTTTTGAGACTTTGTAAGAGATTTATTTTGATCTATTGCTTTTATAAAAATGTCTTAGAAACCCAACCATTCCGAAAAGCTACCACTAAAATTTGGTAGCTGAAACCTGGGAAGTTTTATTGAAAATTCCTCAAAACTTGTTTTATCTTGATTAGTATATTATCCAACAACTTATTGATACTGACTAACATTTCATCAATTTCTGCCTCATAAACTGTTTTAAAATTTACATCAATACTTTTATATTTCGATAATTTTAATAGTTGATAGTTGATATTTATTTTTAATGTTTGTAAATTTTCTTTTGTCTAATTCAACGTATGCAAATCGCAAAGTTTTATTTGAGATTTTATATCTCCTACAAATACAACTTAGCCAGAAATTTATAAAAAAACAACAATTTCTACTTCAATTTTTAAGAATTAAAAGGAAAAGATGATCTTACCTTATAATTTCTAAAGATTTCACGTATGCGCTTAATGATTATAGCGGCTTGATCCTTTCTCCTTCCTCACACGGGGCACAAAGAATGTTCGCGCATATACTTAACTTAAATCTTATAAGTTAAAGTGCTGAGTTTGAGTTCTTCTTCTCCAGGAGACCTTTCAGAATAAAACAAAGATTTACTTGAATTAAATTAGAATTTAGAATTTTTTAATTTACTACAAACACACACACACACACACACACACAATAAAACAAAATAATTTTGAATTTAACATACACATCACTGAATACGATTTTGAATTTAAAAATAAAAAAATAGAGTAACAACACACTGTTGCCGAATTAAAAATATTAAAGAAACATAGACTAATAATCAATAAATATATCGACAAATTGATAAAGCACAATTACAATAAAGAATAAAATAACAATAATCTTTTTTTTTTGCTTATCCCTTGTACACGTGGTACAGGCCATAATAATCATGGTGGGTAGAAGTAGGCGACTTTCTTTTACTGTAAGTGCACCACATGTCTACACATGTGAGAAGCAGTTCGACTTTGTACTTACAAATGTGACAAAGCCCCGTTTGGTTACTTGCACTCGCTGGTGGGGTTGGACTTTTGCAAGAATCGGGGGCTATTGAAGCATTTTTTTTTTATCAGAAAAAAAGTGCCCAATGCGAGAATCGAACCCGGGTCGCAGAGGTCGAGAACCAACGGTTAAGACCATCCTTCCACCGACCCCTTACAATAATAATAATGATTTTAACCAAACAATGTGTTTATTTTTATATATATAATCAACAACAAAAAATATATCTCTACAGGCTTTACTGCAATGATAAAAGTTGTTGAACAAAAGGGCTTGGCTAATCGGTAGTGATCCCTCTCAGTGGTTTCACCAAATTAATCTCTAGACCACTCTACTATTGTATTGGACTGGCTTTGTTATATACTCTGTATTTTCTATGGAAGGCAGCTTAGGGGTGTTCAGGGAATCTATGGATAGTCATGAAAGGATTCTATTTTCACAGATCTCTAGAGAAACTTTAAGTAGGTAGATTAAACTGGCGAAACCGTTGGTAGAGTTCACCATTGATGAGTAAAGCCAACCCATTATTTTTATCATTGCATTAGGGGCAGTAGAAAAATGCTTTATGTGTTGAAGGTTAACAATGGTCCAAATAAAGGGAAATTTGCACAGAATACTTGTGATTTGCATAACATTTCAGTCCTGTCTATGTTAGAGAGAGAAAGAGAAGGTTTTACGGGGTACAAACCAAAATGTATGATTTTTTAGTCCAAATATAATGTAGCAATCAGACAAGCCGCAATGCACTAAAAAAAAAAGGCACCGGCGAGATTCGAACTCACAAGC
Source organism: Cordylochernes scorpioides (assembly GCA_030710605.1). Lineage (NCBI taxonomy): Eukaryota > Metazoa > Arthropoda > Arachnida > Pseudoscorpiones > Chernetidae > Cordylochernes > Cordylochernes scorpioides. The sequence continues at coordinate 9,863,803 of CP092871.1, read as the reverse complement.
TCGTGTTTACTTGACAGGCGCTTTAACCAACTAAGCCACGGCGCCAAGATAACTATTGTCTATGTTAATTAACATCTCTGTCTATTACGATGCACTAGCGCACCATCTGTTATCAAAATAATAAACTATGATTCTTTCTCTTCTTCTTCTTCTTTCTTATCTCCACTCAATCATATTAGGGTATCAAGCTTGACAACCATCATGATTGGGTGAAGTAGAATGCGTCTGCCTTTGTCATTAAGACTGGAAGCACTACTCAGTGGCAGGCCGACTTAGCTCCAAAAGAAATGGCCGCCTCTGACATGAGGAACAGACGCCATGTGCAGCTGCTCCTAACATGGAGTACAGACACTGCTCATCCTGTATCCCTGGATTAGGAGCCCTCACAGGGTACTATCAGCCGGGCCAGCTGAGCCCAGGTTTTTTAGTGAGCTTGTTACTGCTCCCCTTCTCCTTTTTCATACGGGCTTGGGACCTGCAAAGGCGGAGTTATGATTCTTTCTAAAATAAAACAATATCTACTGCCCTTACTACAATGGAAAAATTAATGGGAGGGCCTGGCTCATCAGTGGTGAACCCTCCCAGCGGTTTCGCCAGTTTAATCTACCATACCGCTGTTATATTGCATTTTTGGAACTTCCTTTTATAGTGATACTGAGATGCAAGACTCTTCGAATGGGTATTTTAGATGAACTATGGACATAAGTCTCTGTCTCTATAGCTCAGCTTTGTTGGATTGTTAGTTGGCTAGTGGTTATTGGATAGGACAGGTCGGCGTGATCTGCTGATGTAAATATAATTTGTCCTTCTTTTATAGTTTTATACCTTTAGGTAATAAAGGATCTTTCTTCTGTCAAATTATATTGACAAATATTTGCATTTTTTAAATCTTATCTCAGATTTTAGTGGGAAAATGTTGTTTGATGGTGAACCAATCTCTCCCGCCTTCTCATTGGACGAATATGGCCATGTTTGTATATAAAGGGGGTTTAAGGGAATGCGACAGAGGAGTGAGGGATAAAGTTTTGTGTAAAGACGCTTATAGTGTTCTCTTCGTATTTTATCCGTGTCTGGTGATCTCTTCGCATTCCATGCGTAACCCCGGTCCGATCCCTACCTAAGCAGCAATAAAGATAAGTACTGTTTTTTTAAATTTTATTTAACCAATTGTAAGTTTATTTTTCTTTTTTTGTTGTTGTACTTTTGAGTGTACGCTTTTGTGTGTTTAGTTACTATTACTTTAGGCCCTAGTCTATTGTATTTTGTGTTAACCCGTAAATAGTAACTTTTGTCACTTCTTCTACGAATCTATAATTTTTTCCCAACATTATTTTTAAAAGAAACATACGCATCAGAAATATTTCAAATGTCTTATAGCAAATGGCTCGGTAATGCAATCGTAGAAACCAAATCATCTTTCTGTATCTACTCAATCTTATGAACACTTTGGCAAGTTTAGAGCTATTTGTTCACAGATTTATAAATCACTACTAATTCATTGTGTAAATAATTAAAGATATATATAATACAATATAATGCGGCTTATAATTGTAGAATGACATTTGAAAATTATCCCGCATGTGTTTCTTTTGAACGAAAAATCGAAATTTATTTAAAAGAGAAATAACGATTATTTCTAACCTTATGGATGAAGTATGAAAGGATGAATTGTGAAAAGTAATGTAAAACGGAAATTCCCATCCCTGGACACTTTTATTTTTCCGTTCATCATTACTCTTCACAATTCATCCTTTCATCCATAAGGTTAGAAATAATCGTTATTTCTCCTTAAAATAAATTTCGATTTTTCATTCAAAAGAAACACATGCGGGATAATTTTCAAATGTCATTCTACAAAGATATATATGTAAATAATTCTAATATAGCACAATAGTCTGATAGACTTCGTGCTTCTGTAATAATAATAAAAAATAAATAAATAAGGTCTAGACTTTACATTGTGATTGTCACCTGTTATCAGAGATCCCAAACATCGTCTGCGATTATTACCCCAGGGTCAGTGGGTCGGCTGCTGCTTGTAGGACATGTCGGGCTGGTGTCACCAAGTGTCGTCAATGTTATCCTCACTCAGATAGCGAATCTTTTTTTTTTTCGGAAAAAAACAAGCGAAGATATACGTATAGAACATCAATCTGTTCTATGGATTGATCTAGAATGACACCCAGTTCTAAGCCACATTTTATATAAATACTAGCCGAATTACCCGGGCAATGCCCGGTTTTTACCAAATTAAATGTTTTTTATTCAAATACTATTTGTTACAATTATTAAATTGGCGCCGTGGTTGTCACTTTCGTGAAACGTCCCGCTATAGTCGGTGAATGAGAGGGTAACACCCTCGATTCCCGACAGTCATGAACCGGGATTGAATCCCGCGTTAAAATTTGTTTAATATGTGAATAACCTTCATATATTATTCACTGTTTCAATTATCATGAAATAGGTTGTTCTTGCTGAGCGGTATCTATTAATGTGATTTTGAAACGTCCTGCTCCAAACTTTGTGTGTTTTTGAAATATAAAAATAAAAATGTAAATTTTCACAACGATATCTGAAAATTCTATTATTTTGATTTTCAAATACTATTCGTTACAAATATAAATTGGAGCTGTGGGTGTCACTCTTTGTGAAACGTCCCGCTCCAAACTTTACATGTACATTAGGTCAGCTGATATTACCTCCCATCTTCACGGCTAGAAGCGCTGCTTGCGAACGAAGGCGCAAATTTGCAAATAACTCGACGAATATTCGGAATAGAGACCTGAAATTTTCACTATAAGTTTTTCCAGATTCTACTCTATATACTGTTAGAATTTCAGTCAGATTAGTTACGTATTGTGGACGTGTATAGCCGACAAACATACACACATACATACATACATCGACTTTTATATATATAGGGATAATACATTAGCACGCCATCTGTTATCAAAATTCGAAACTATTATAGACGCTTATGATTCTTTTAAAAATTAAACAGAGTAAGGGCAGTAGAAATTGTTTAATTTTTAAAAGAATCATACGTGTCAATAATAGTTTCGAATTTTCATAACAGATGGCGTTCTAATGTATCATAATATATAAAATATGAAAAGGCTTAGAACTGGCTCAACCCATGCACGGCCAAGTGCGCCAACTGCTCAGCCAAGGGCCTCTCTGCCGACCACGAGGCAAGATCAATGTCTTGCCCAACTGCCAGAGCCAGAGCTGCAAAGTTCTAGTCCTCCTGCCTCCTGACCTCCGCGGACCCAATCCGGCCTAACCTGCCTCTTCCCTAACGGAGATCCTGTCTCTAGCCTCTCCACCCTGGTCATAGTGGTTTTATATATTCCGCTTTACGCGCCCATTGGGGCTCAAAAATCATTTTATTTGTTTAGCAGCCCCGTAAATAAAGATATTTCCTTAGAACTGGCTGTCATTTGATCATTTATCTTCTCTTTATTTCGTTTACATTTTTCCAATTAGATTTCTAAATCTTATCAAAAAGACCGTCTGATTATGGAATTGTAAGTTGCTTATGGCTTGCGTGGAATAAATATCAACTAATAATTGATTTTTAATTCTTCTTGATTATTCAAGAAAAGCTAACCACGAACGTGTTTCTGGCTGTTGGCCCTCATCAGCGTAGTGCAGACTGTACCTCAACGACCAAAAGAGCTGGTCCTTAAGGTTTCCTGTAAGATCAATCTATTATTATTAAATAATTAGCAATATATCAATGGATAGTAAATTAAATTTAATTGCCATCTATCGTTAAATTTTACACAAATAAATTTACTGGCAATGCGTTTCTTTTAAATATCATCAAATATTATCTCTACAGACCTTACTGCAATGATATAAGTTATTGAATGAGAGGGCTTGGCTCATCAGTAGTGAACCCTCTCAGCGGTTTCGCCAAATTAATCTCTAGAACGCTCTACAAAGCTTATGTCCATAGTTCACTAAACACCCCTAAGCTGCCTTCCATAGAAAATACAGGGTATATTCCAAACCAGTCCAATACAATAGTAGAGCGGTCTAGAGATTAATTTGGCGAAACCGCTGAGAGGGTTCACTACTGATGAACCAAGCCCTCTCATTCAATAACTCATATCATTGCAGTAAGGTCTGTAGAGATAATATTTGATGATATTTAAAAGAAACGCATTCCCAGTAAATTTATTTGTGTAAAATATCAATGGATAGTTGCTATTTATTCCGACAGATGGCACAAGACATAAGTAATCGTCAGTTGCATTATCAGGAGATTTGTTTTCTTCTCTTATTTTATCAACCTGGTTCTGGTTCAATTTCACTTTTGTACCATTTTCGTCTTATCAACTTTTGTTTATGTTCGAACATCTTGAGACAATATTGAATAGGCACCCTCTGTCGCCTGGGTCGTTATTTACTTTGGACGAAAAGATAAGATGAGATAAGAAGAAGTGAGAAAGTGGAATATTTGTCTGTGGAGAGAGAGAGAGAGAGATTGAGATTGAAACTAATTTATTACAAGGTTCACATATATGATTATATATGGTTAAATACAAAATTGATTAAATATGAATAAATAAGATTATACACCTATCCCCCGATTTACACGGTACTTGTTTTACACGGTTTTCTCTTCTCTTACTCTGTAAACGGCGAATCCTGTATAGGACGAGAGGTCCTCAATAAAGGCTTTTGTTGTTGTTGTTGTTTTACACGGTTTTCCAAATAAGTTTTTGTTTTTATCGCACTATACTAAATGCTACTGTGATTGAACACATGCGCTGTGTACACATCTCACGAGGAATCTCGAGCTTATGTGCTGACTACATATTTTAACCTGTCAAAGCATTTTATTTTTATTTCTGTGTACACCTATCCCCCGATTTACACGTTTTTCTTAGGAACGTATCTACCGTGTAAATCGGGGGATAGGTGTATAATGATAAATATAGGAATAAATAGATATAAATAGATAAAATAATTGATAAATATACATATATAGAAAAATATATACAAGGTCTTCATTGGTAGCGTCCACCGCGGGAAAGACTCCGCCACCGATGGACTGCGAGAGTTCTTTCCCACATAGTGGGAGAAAGAGATTGAAACTAATTTATTTCAATGTACATATAAGGTATATAAGGTTAAATACAGAATAAATATGAATAAATAATAGAGAGAGAGAAACATACTTTATTGACTTCCAGTAACATCAAAACAAAGTTCCAACAAGATTACAGCTATCAGAAATATAATTATATATTGACATCAGACTCGAGGTCTTCCCCGAGGGACGTCTAGATTACATCAAGGGCCACAAGCCGCCCTGAGTCCGGATAGGTTCTTGGACATAATGGAGTTGTTGTTCCCAACATGCTCTATTGCCTTGTTGAGGAATTCGCACAGAATGGTTTTCTGGCGAGGTGGACTCCAGCTGCCTCCGCTGCCATGTGGCAGGCGCTAAAACAGCATTCCTGTGTGGGGGAGGACAGAGTCTGGTTACATCTGCGGCAAGGAGAAGACGTGGCGACTTGCCTCCGGGCGTGTGGATGATCTGCAAGGTGGTGCCAGGAGAGACTGACATCGGAGCGGCTTACAAACCGATGTAAGTCCAGGCTGGACATGTATAGTGTGGAGCGGGAAGCTTCACAAGAGGACATCCACGGCGCCAAGGATACTTCTGACGGAGAGGTTGACGGCAAGTCCCACTTATTGTATTCCTTCTGTTAGTGAGACATAATAAAGCGCTAACTTTAGCTGCAATCCCTTCGAATTCACGTGTGTAACTTTGTGGCATACTGAGTAGACAAAGCACACGAATAGCGTCTGGGTACGACGTAACACTATGTATAATGGCTATGTACGAGGTGTGTTCAAAAAGTATCGCGACTTTTGTGTTTTTCAAAAATTATTTATTTATTCATGAATACCTATTTTTTGACCCCTTCAAAGTAATCCCCATGAGATATTATACACTTGTTCCAATGGTTTTTCCAATCTTCGAAGCACCTCAAAAAATCATTTTTAAAAATCTTTTTCAGCTCCTCCTTCGATGCCGTCTTTATCTCGTCAAGCGTAGCGTAACGTCGTCCTTTCATGGGCCTCTTCAGTTTAGGGAACAAGAAAAAGTCACAGGGGGCCAGATCTGGGGAAGACGGTGGCTGCGGCAGCATTAGTGTGTTGTTTTTGGCCAAAAGGTCGCGCACAAGCAACGATGTGTGAGCAGGGGCGTTATCGTGGTGCAAAAGCCAAAAGTCGCGATACTTTTTGAACACACCTCGTACATGCCGCCTCAGATCCCGCTGCAGAGCTTGGTGGAAGAAAGAAGGTGGAGAGAGAGAAAAGGAATATAGTTTTATGGGCCGCAAACCAAAGTGAATGATTTTTGAGCCCAAAAAGTGTTTTTCTTCAAAAAGAATTACTCTGGTCTCTGTGGAGAACATTTAAGAACAGTAGGCATGTTGTGACATTGGAAGATAGAGTAGGGGAACAGGGCTTACGGGGAAAGTTGACTAGAAGCATAAATCAAAGCAAGAAGATGGTGCTCATGTAATTTTGCCAATGTGGTCTATTTTTCATAGTTTTAACTAACTTTAAACTGAATGCCGTTAGACAGCAGTGCATTGCGTGCTGTATTCGAGAACCTTTAAATCCAGACTCAATGTGAGTTCAAAGTATTTTTCACTGAACAACTTTGAACAATATCACACCAAACACAGCTATCTAGTGGTGCATCAATGTGGTCTATTCCAATGAACGAAGATAAAAGTATTTTCTCCAAAATGTATCGATGGGTTATTGATAAACAGGTCTTTGTCACTTGATGACCCTTAGGATGTTTAATCCTCAAGAGAATTTAACCAGAAGCCATAGTTAAATTGTGAGGTACATTCGAGAACCTTCAAATACGGACACTATGAATGTCCGAGTTCAAAGTATTGTTCACTGAACAACCTTGAACAATACCATACCAAACATACATATCCAGTGGTGTATTAATGTGGTTTATTCCAATGTAAACGGAGATGCATGTATTGTAGAGTCATGGTTTAACAAGCAAGAAACGAAGAGAAAAGTCATGATATGGTTATTGATAAACAGGTCTTTGTCACTTGATGATCCTTAGGATATTCAATGCTCAAGAGATATTCTATAAGAGGTAGTTGACTTTCGTGGTGCCTTGGAGATCCTTAAAATCCGGACAGCATGAATATCTGAGTTCAGAGTATTGATCACTGAACAACCTTGAGCAATACCATACCAAACATACATATCCAGTGGTGTATTAATGTGCTTGATTCCAATGTAAACGGAGATGCATGTATAGTAGAGTCATGGATTAACAAGAAATGAAACGAAGAGAAAAGTCATGATATGGTTATTAATAAGCAGGTCTTTGTCACTTGATGATCCTAAGGATATTTAATGCTCAAGAGATATTATCTAAGCAGTGGTTGACTTGCGTGGTACATTTGAGATCCTTCAAATTCGGACAACAATAATATCCAAGTTCAGAGTACTAATCACTGAACAACCTTGAACAATACGGCTTCTCTATCCAATGATGTTTCAATGTGGTTTATTCCAATGTAAACGGAGATGCATGTGATGGGATAACAAGCAAGAAACGTTAGAAGAGAAAAGTCTTGTCTCCAAAATGTGTAGGTTATATGGTAATTGATAAACAGGTCTTTGTCACTCTTTTGATGTATTTGTTCAATGCCCAAGAGATATTCTTTAAGAGATAGTTGCGTGGTGCATTTCAGCTTCTTCAAAAATTGACTCAATGAAAAGCTGAGTTCAAAGTATTGTTCACTGAACAACCCTGCACAATACCACACGAAACGTCGCTATCCAGTGATGTTTCAACGTACTTAATTCCAATGCAAACCGAGATGCATGCATCGAAGAGTTATGGAACAACAATCACACAAAAGACATTAGAAGCCTTGTCTTCAAGATCTGTAATGATATGGTTTTCGATAAACAGGTATTTGTCAATGATTCTTAAGATATTTAATACTCAAGAGCTCTAAGAGCTAGTTGACTTGCGTGGTGCATTTGAGAACCATTGATCCTTGAATAATACCGCACTAAACACCGCTATCCAGTGGTGTATCAATATGCTTGATTCCAATGTAAACAGAGATGTATGTATCGAAGAGTTATGGAACAACAATCATACAAGGAATGTTAGAAGCCTTATCTTCAAGATCTGTCTTGATATGGTTTTCTATAAACAGGTCTTTGTCACTTGATATGATCCTAAGGATATATAATGCTCAAATGATATTCTCTAATCATCAATCCTCTAGGCTCTTCTGAGACCAAAGAGCCATGTGGTGTACAGGCAGCGTTCAACACAAATGATCGAAGTCACGGGAGGAAGTTAGATAATCTTTTCTCAAGACTTCGCTTCAAACTACAATTTGAAAAGAGTAATTTAAAGCGAATCTACCTGGATTTCTTGTCGCCAACATCTGGTTACATCTGGTTTTTGGGAGATTGGCCATTATACAACAGGTCTCTAGAACTTGGATGTGGACGCTGCTCGAGCGTTACTTCATAGATGCACATAACTGGGATTTGGTGCATGTATTACTTCAACCTATGCATGGTTTAGTGGCTATAGCGGGGGATGGTGGATGAGTGGTATAATGATGAACGGGATGACCTACTGATGAACGGGGTGACCTACTGATGAACGGGATGACCTACTGATGAACGGGATTCACAACTGATAAACGGGATGACCTACTGATGAACGGGATGACCTACCGATGAACGGGATGACCTACTGATGAACGGGATTAACCACTGATGAACGGGATGGCCTACTGATGAACGGGATGACCTACTGATGAACGGGATTCACAACTGATGAACGGGATGACCTATTGATGAACGGGATGACCTACTGATGAACGGGATTCACAACTGATGAACGGGATGACCTACTGATAAACGGGATGACCTACTGATGAACGGGATGACCTACTGATGAACGGGATGACCTACTGATGAACGGGATTTACAACTGATGAACGGGATTTACAACTGATGAACGGGATTCACAACTGATGAACGGGATGACCTACTGATGAACGGGATTCACAACTGATGAACGGGATTTACAACTGATGAACATACTACCTTTTTTGACTGGCGAATATCATTTCCCAAGAGTGCACATGTAGATATTGAGTGACACAAAAAGAGACACAATGACTAAAATTTTTCCAATAATAATTTATTAAATACAAACATACAAAACGCACTAAACAAAACAAGATATATAGAATTAATACTAATTTGATCAACAACAACTAAAATATTTACAAATCGAAAAGTATATAATAAATACAAGTATGCGTATTTCAATCTCACTCTACAATATATATCCCTGATATATTTTCAATAATAAATAGCTAAAAACATTTCTGAAACAATCGTATATTGAGGTAAAACTTTTTTATTAAAATTTTGTACAATATAAAAAAAATGCTTAACAAATCTGGTGAGAATATCAAAATGGCTTCTCTAAGAATTATAAATGCTTATTAAAAATAACACAAGAATGTTATAATAAAAGCAATTGATGAGGACGTATTGGAATGGAAGAATGCGATGAAAGGCCATAAAATATCACACATGGGACGTACAATGGCTAGCTGAGTCCTCTTTACACCACTTTGGACTCAATCAAGATGGCGGTCACCAGGAACACAAAGTAGAGGAGGATGAGGTATGCGCCGTACATCTTGCGCACCCGGAAACGGAATGACGTCATAGTTGCCAGGGTAGAGATGAGGCTAACGGCCAGCGTAGTGAAGAGGACGGTGGTGAGATTGGTATAGTTGAGCTGGAGATACCAAATTTTGACAATTTTTTTTTGGTGACAATCAATGTTATCAAATTTAATTATATAATATAATATTGTATATAATATATTAATATAATAATAATATTAAATCCACAGATTCTGTGATATATTGTATATATATCATAACATATAATTTATCATCATATAATTATATTGTTAACTTATAATTCTTAAGCTTGCATCTAATACGGTGTAATATAATAAAAGCCATTTAAATAAATAAAGCCTAAAATATATTTCTACTTTTAAATCAACCTAAATACACCACAATCAACATAGTTTTTTTATTTACATCTTGTCGATACATGCAATAGTGCACAGTCTGCACTATTTTAAAATTATTATATAATAAAATAAAGGCATATTTTGGATCAATATAATTTATTTTAAAATATTTCTGATATTTCGATGAGGCTGTTCGCCTATCTTCCTCTAGGAATTCAAACTCCTTCTAAGCCCATCATCCGCGTGATGCACGAGAAGTATTGTTGAAGACAAGATTCTTCTCGACAAATTCTTCGACATTATCATCAAACATGTTCCGAACATGAACTCCCCAAATGGCAGGGATCTGTCTAGATTCAAGGCGGCTTTAAGCTCCTGATCCGGACGTGCCCTCGGAGGGGGCTACGTCGATTGTATATCTCTCTCTTCATTCTTACCATTATTATTACCTTATAACTCCCTTTGAGTGTAAAGATTGACTAGATGTCAATAAAGTTGTTTAATTGTCACGAGAAGTATTGTTTATATAAGTTGGAGTGACCGAACCATTTTGAATGAAAAAATTATATAATCAGAAATAAAATGCTATATATATTATATTTAACTAGTTTTATTTTAACTGTAGGTATGATTGCGGTATATATACAGTATAACCTCCATTAGAGGACACTCTCCCTAGGGGACACCTCTCTACAAAGGACAGTTTACATTTGCAAAATACCATTTTTACAATTTAGCAACTCTCCGGTAAGAGGACACTTCTTCCTAAAGGATACTTTGGCTCTGTAATTAGATGTTTTCCTTTACAGGGAGGTAGTTCTACTGTATATATGATACTATGTACAATGAACATAACGCCTCTGCCATCGCTACAGAGTTTGGTGGAGAATCACCAGCGGGTCTCCAGCGACACCACGTATTCCGCGGTCAACACCAAAGTTGGGTGGATTTCAAACCATTTTATTTATATCCGTCGCAGTTGTAGGATAACCTGATTTAAGATACATGTTGAATATGATCGTAAATCTGCAGTATTTCTATGAATATTGCTCTGTTGTTTGTTAGAGGACTCAGGTCAGTGACAAAGCCATAACACCACCGTTAGAAATTTCTCAATGCCCATCGTTAGTTCATGGAAGTCTTAGATTTCATGAGAACCACAAGAGGTTCATTGAATCTTCAGAATTTTGCTTCATTTATATAAGTATAGAAATAGGATTCAAGATAAACATTGTTCTGAAGAGAGTAACAGAAGTTACTGAAAGGTCGGGAGTTAAACTATTGGTTGATGAAGCTAATGTATTATTATTATTTGCTTATCCCTAGTACACGTGGTACAGGGCCATGATAATCATGGTGGGTAGTTAGTGACTGATTTTTACTGTAAGTGCACCACATGTCTACACATGTGAAAAGCAGTTCGACTTTGCACTTACAAATGTGCCAGAGCCCCGTTTGGTTACTTGCAGGTGGGGTTGGACTTTTGCAAGAATCGGGGGCCATTGGAACATTTTTTTTAACAGAAAAAAGTATCCAATGAGGGAATCGAACCCGGGTCGTAGTGGTCGAAAACCAAACGGTTTAACCAGCCTTCCACCGACCCCAATTATTATCAATACCATAAGTGTTTATATTACGATGCACTAGCGCGCCATCTGTTATGAAAATTAGAAACTATTTTAGACGCGTAAGATTCTATTTGAAATTAAACAATTTCTACTGCCCTTACTGCAATGAAAAAATTATATTTTTATAGTTATGAAAAAGGCATCTCCTTATCGTGCAACTGAAAGTTTCTGATGACTTGCGCCATCTATCGGAATAAATATCAACTATTCTCGTTGATTTTTAATTATTCCAGAATTAGCCAAATACCCATTCTTGATTAATCAAGAAAAGCTAACCACGGACGCGTTTCGGCCCAATTCTGGAATAATTAAAAATCAACGAGAATAGTTGATATTTATTCCGATAGATGGCGCAAGTCATCAACAACTTTCAGTTGCACGATAAGGAGATGCCTTTTTCATAATTTATGCACCTTATCCCAGTACAATGTCACATTTGTACTATTTTTAATATTTATAATTGTATGTAATTCTACTGTCCTCAAAGCTTATGTCCATAGTTCATCTAAAATACCCATTCCAAAAGTGTAACAGCAGTATCACTATAAAATGAAGATCGAAAATGCAATATAACAGCGGTATGGTAGATTAAATTGGCGAAACCGCTGTGAGGGTTCACTACTGATGATCCAGGCCCTCCCATTAATTTTTCCATTGCAGTAAGGGCAGTAGAAATTGTTAAATTTTGAAAAGAATCTTACGCGTCTAAAATAGTTTCGAATTTTCATAATACCATAAGTGTTTAACACAAAGAACGGTTGAAGTTACATTGAAGTCAGTGTAAGCTAGCTTACCTTAATGGCGTCTTTTGCGTGTCCCACCAGTTCCAGACAGGTCGGGATACCAACGCCCAAGAGCAGCGCTGATAGAATGGTTAAGGTACATACATTTTACCATTGTGTTTAACATTCTGGTCACTTGCTGCTTTAATCAGGGACATAACCATATTTCGCTAAAATAAATCACCACACACTTAAGGAAGTATATAGCCACGTATATATAACCAATTCTGGAATACTAAAATAATCAACGATTAGTTGATATTTTTCCCGACAGATGGCGCAAAACTTAAGAAAGTGGAAATTCTTTGATTTCGCCAGTCGTAGTCGTTGAAGGAGACAGAGGCAATTTTGTTCATACTCTGTTATCTCGTGTGTCTTCAATGAAGGTCACTGTGTATCAAATATCTTTCAGAGTTATTGTCTGAATCCCGATATACATGCTAAAAGGTACAACTTCCTTAAGTTTTGTCCATTAGTGTATCTTTCAGAGTTATTGTCTGAATCCCGATATACATGCTAAAAGTTACAACTTCCTTAAGTTTTGTCCATGAGTGTATCTTTCAGAGTTATTGTCTGAATCCCGATATACATGCTACAAGGTACAACTTCCTTAAGTTTTGTCCATGAGTGTATCTTTCAGAGTTATTGTCTGAATCCCGATATACATGCTAAAAGTTACAACTTCCTTAAGTTTTGTCCATGAGTGTATCTTTCAGAGTTATTGTCTGAATCCCGATATACATGCTACAAGGTACAACTTCCTTAAGTTTTGTCCATGAGTGTATCTTTCAGAGTTATTGTCTCAATCCCGATATACATGCTAAAAGGTACAACTTCCTTAAGTTTTGTCCATGAGTGTATTTTCCAGAGTTATTGTCTGAATCCCGATATACATGCTAAAAGGTACAACTTCCTTAAGTTTTGTCCATGAGTGTATCTTTCAGAGTTATTGTCTGAATCCTGATATACATGCTACAAGGTACAACTTCCTTAAGTTTTGTCCATGAGTGTATCTTTCAGAGTTATTGTCTGAATCCCGATATACATGCTACAAGGTACAACTTCCTTAAGTTTTGTCCATGAGTGTATCTTTCAGAGTTATTGTCTGAATCCTGATATACATGCTACAAGGTACAACTTCCTTAAGTTTTGTCCATGAGTGTATCTTTCAGAGTTATTGTCTGAAGCCCGATATACATGCTACAAGGTACAACTTCCTTAAGTTTTGTCCATGAGTGTATCTTTCAGAGTTATTGTCTGAATCCTGATATACATGCTACAAGGTACAACTTCCTTAAGTTTTGTCCATGAGTGTATCTTTCAGAGTTATTGTCTGAATCCCGATATACATGCTACAAGGTACAACTTCCTTAAGTTTTGTCCATGAGTGTATCTTTCAGAGTTATTGTCTGAATCCTGATATACATGCTACAAGGTACAACTTCCTTAAGTTTTGTCCATGAGTGCAGTATATATAGGCCACATACACAGAAGACTATGAGCAATGTCCAGATTCAGGACTCACGACCAGAACACCACAGTCTGTCAGTCAGTGAGAGATATAAAGAAGGATACTCAAGAACGGAGAGCCGAAGCAAGCCGCTATACCCATGCGGGGGAATCCTTTCCTGGCCACAGCGATGTTGGAGAGAAAGTCTGCAACATGGCATCATTTAGTGCATGGCATGATATCATTCGGAACATGGAATGATGTCATTTTGAACATGACAGAATTTTGAACATATTATGACAGCATTTGGAACATGGCATGATAGTATTTTGAACATGGCATGATATAATTTGGAACATGGCATGTTTTAATTTGGAACATGGCATGATATAATTTGGAACATGGCATGATATAATTTGGAACATGGCATGTAATAATTTGGAACATGGCATGATATCATTTGGAACATGGCATGATATCATTTGGAACATGGAATGATATCATTTTGAACATGACAGAATTCTGAACATATCATGAAAGCATTCGGAACATAGCATGACAGTATTTGAAACATTGCGCTTCAGTATTCTGAACATGTCATGATATCATTTAGAACATAATAGAATTCGGAACTTAATATGACAGCATTTGAAACATGACATAACACCATTCGAAACATGGCATGACAGTATTTGAAACATGTAATGATATCATTTTAAACATGACAGAATTCTGAACATAATATGAAAGCGTTTGGATGGCGCGTTATTGCTTTGTGTTATTATAATATGAAAGCATTTGGAACATGACATGACAGCATTTGAAACATGACATAACATCATTCGGAACTTGGCATGACAGTATTTAGAACATGGCACGATATAATTTGGAATATGATAGAATTCGGAATCTAATATGACAGCATTTGAAACATGACAGCATTCGGAATATGACAAGATATCATTCAGAACATGACATAGCAGCATTCCAAAGTCCAAAACAATATTAGGGGCCACATGATAGACTGCTGGAGGTTCACCACTGATAAGCCAAGCTCTCCCAACATTCTCCCAGTGCAGATGACAGTGGGGATTTACTTAAACATGAAATAATCGTGATGAGTAGTGCCATTTCTTATATGAGGATGACGCGCTGATGCCTTCTGTGTTTGATTATTTTAGATATTAGATGAACATACGCTTTTTATACTGTTTCTATTGGATAGCTGCAGATTGTACTCCTACGTAAGGACATGGAAAGTGACCAACCTAGGAGACAGTTGCCCCAAGCCAGGATGGTCAGTCCGATGATGGTGTCGCTCAGGTTGAACACCACTCCGATGGCCTGTACCAACATCACCAATGTCATCATATATATCATAATATAGTGATTGTGGTATAGAATCTGTATAGTGATTGTGGTATAGATTCTGTATAGTGATTGTGGTATAGATTCTGTATAGTGATTGTGGTATAGATTCTGTATAGTGATTGTGGTATAGATTCTGTATAGTGATTGTGGTATAGATTCTGTATAGTGATTGTGGTATAGATTCTGTATAGTGATTGTGGTATAGATTCTGTATAGTGATTGTGGTATAGATTCTGTATAGTGATTGTGGTATAGATTCTGTATAGTGATTGTGGTATAGATTCTGTATAGTGATTGTGGTATAGATTCTGTATATTGATTGTGGTATAGATTCTGTATAGTGATTGTGGTATAGATTCTGTATATTGATTGTGGTATAGATTCTGTATAGTGATTGTGGTATAGATTCTGTATAGTGATTGTGGTATAGATTCTGTATAGTGATTGTGGTATAGATACTGTATAGTGATTGTGGTATAGATTCTGTATAGTGATTGTGGTATAGATTCTGTATAGTGAATATGGTGTAGATTCTGTATAGTGATTGTGGTATAGATTCTGTATAATGATTGTGGTATAGATTCTGTATAGTGATTGTGGTATAGATTCTGTATAGTGATTGTGGTATAGATACTGTATAGTGATTGTGGTATAGATTCTGTATAGTGATTGTGGTATAGATTCTGTATAGTGAATATGGTGTAGATTCTGTATAGTGATTGTGGTATAGATTCTGTATAATGATTGTGGTATAGATTCTGTATAGTGATTGTGGTATAGATTCTGTATAGTGATTGTGGTATAGATTCTGTATAGTGATTGTGGTATAGATTCTGTATAGTGATTGTGGTATAGATTCTGTATAGTGATTGTGGTATAGATTCTGTATAGTGATTGTGGTATAGATTCTGTATATTGATTGTGGTATAGATTCTGTATAGTGATTGTGGTATAGATTCTGTATATTGATTGTGGTATAGATTCTGTATAGTGATTGTGGTATAGATTCTGTATAGTGATTGTGGTATAGATTCTGTATAGTGATTGTGGTATAGATACTGTATAGTGATTGTGGTATAGATTCTGTATAGTGATTGTGGTATAGATTCTGTATAGTGATTGTGGTATAGATTCTGTATAGTGATTGTGGTATAGATTCTGTATATTGATTGTGGTATAGATTCTGTATAGTGATTGTGGTATAGATACTGTATAGTGATTGTGGTATAGATTCTGTATAGTGATTGTGGTATAGATTCTGTATAGTGAATATGGTGTAGATTCTGTATAGTGATTGTGGTATAGATTCTGTATAGTGATTGTGGTATAGATTCTGTATAGTGATTGTGGTATAGATTCTGTATAGTGATTGTGGTATAGATTCTGTATAGTGATTGTGGTATAGATTCTGTATAGTGATTGTGGTATAGATTCTGTATAGTGATTGTGGTATAGATACTGTATAGTGATTGTGGTATAGATTCTGTATAGTGATTGTGGTATAGATTCTGTATAGTGATAGAGATTCTAAAACACCAGAGCGATGTTTATTTTAGTGGTGATGGTGTCTTGTCAAATGAAGCAGATAAGATCGGTCCGTGCACCCTGATCACAATACCGGCCAACTTAGGTGCCTTGTCCGTGTTTATTTTAGTAAAAACTGTGTATTCAATAGGTTGGTATATTTTATTGTATGTAAATAAAATAGATTAGCATATATGCATACATCTCTCCCTTTAATTTGCATAAGAACGATGCATTATGTTAATCACCCCAATAACAATATTTATTAGTAATAATGAATAATGAGTAAAATCAATCATTCCTCCAGGGAAAAGTGTCTTTTCACAAACATTTTTATTGTTCTCTGGTCAAAAGACACTTTTCCCTGGAGGAATGATTGATTTTACTCAATATTTATGCAAGGGATTATTTTATGTAATGAGTAATGAGTCGTAACACCAGTTTTGGAAAATTCATACAAAAGCCAACTGTATACCATGGTTTCAGGCTATGGACCGCGTTAGTAGAGTGGTGGCTTTGATTTCATAACATCCTAGGAGAGGGGTTATGGAATCGATCGAATTGTCCAAAAAAAATAGGCCTAGTTTAGTATTAATTTGAATACTTATAAATGACTGCGGCATATAATTATAAAGCTATACAACCAGTTTAACCGCATAAGTTTCTTTTATTTATGAAAAATCATTTTTAATTTCAAAGAGAAATAATTTAATATTTCTAACTTTTGGATGACGTATGAAAAGGTTGAATATATGAAGAGTGATGGTCTATATATGAATGGATGACGTATGGAGGGTGAAAAATATGATGAGTAATGGCGAACGGAAAAATAAAAGTGCCCAGGAGCGGGAATCGAACCCACAACCTTCTGCTTACCGGGCAGGTGCCATGTCCACTAGGCTATCCTGGACGATATTTTATTTTTCCGTTCGCCATTACTCTTCATATTTTTCACCCTCCATACGTCATCCATTCATTTATAGACCATCACTCTTCATATATTCAACCTTTTCATACGTCATCCAAAAGTTAGAAATATTAAATTATTTCTCTTTGAAATTAAAAATGACTTTTCATAAATAAAAGAAACTTATGCGGTTAAACTGGTTGTATAGCTTTATTAATTTGAATGTTGAAGATAATGTGTGTGGCAAGTTTATGGGTGTAGGGTTGAATTCTTTTGTGTGTCTCATATCTAAGTGGCCAGTATCTACTCGAGTGTCTACGGTAAGAGGTGAGGAAATGTGAAGGTCTTAATAAAGCTTTTTGTTGTTGATAATGACAAGCATATGGAGGGAAGTTTGGAATTCTTTTAGGTGTCTCATATCTAAGTTACTACGATCTACTCGAGTGTCTACGGTATGTAGACAGAAGGAGATGTAATGGTCTTAATAAAGATTTTTGTTGTAGATAATGTGACAAGCATATGGAGGGAAGTTTGGAATTCTTATGATTGTGAGTGTCATATCTAAGTGTCCAGGATCTACTCGAGTGTCTACGGTATGTAGACAGAAGGAGATGTAAAAGTCTTAATGAAGATTTTTGTTAAAAATGACAAGCATATGGAGGGAAGATTGGAATTCTTGTAGGTGTCTCATATCTAAGTGTCCAGGATGTACTCGAGTGTCTACGGTATGTAGACAGGAGGGAGATGTACCTGGAGCAGGACGACGATCTCGTTGGCAATACAGTAGATCCACACTACGGACACCAGGAAGCCGAGGTAGGCGAAGGCCAGATGGTAGGGCGGTGGAGTGTCGTTGTCTGTGGTGAGGAAGACAATGAGACCCACGGCCAGGCTGCAGAGTCCGACCACCACCAGGGTGGGGACCTTGCCGGCGATCATGGAGTCCCCGCCTGTCACCACGCCATCTCTCAACATACGACAGGCTCTGGATGTCAACAATATACAACAACAAAAAGCCTTTATTTAGGGTCACTGACCCTATACAGGATTCACCAGAGGTATGCATAAGAATAAATCAGTGAGACAAAGGAAATAATAATATAGACAGAAGAAAAAGAAAAAAAAAACAAGAAAGAGAAAGAGGGAAGCAAGAAAAACAACCCAAAAAGAGTAGCAGTAAGAAAGTGAGGAGTGAGTGTCACTTGGCCTTCTTCTGAGATATGGACTTGTGGAAACCATAAAACGCCGTAGCAATATACTTATTCTGGGTCATATTGTCAATTATTGATGGAAGTGAAGCGTCAATAATATACATACTCTCTCTGAATGTTCAGGATGGAAGAACTCAATTCCGTGTCTATAGAATATTGTCATTAAGTTGGATATACTCGTATACTGGAGCCGTAAATTATCAAAACCTAAGAGTCATGAGTTGAAAAGTTTATTTTAAGGTTTTTATTTAGCGAACATTCGATTATTTCTGTCCATCTACAGGAGTAGAAATTCTCGAAATCTAGTTTAAATAGAAACTTTACGAGAAACTCTTCGTCACGTGGAAAATTAAGGAAGACAAAAACTTCAGGAGGAGACAGCAATTTATTTCAGGCAAGAACAAAACTATGAGTGATAAACAAAAGATAAGTAAAAGAGGGAAGTGTACAAAGTATAGCAAAATATATACATAAAAAATAATACTCTGGTAATAAAATAATAAATATTGTCACAATATTGTCATAATGAAAGATTTTTTGATACACAGAGAACTTTGTTGAAGACACAGGAGATAACCAAGTGTGAAAAATTTGCCTCCGGCTCCTTAAAAAAAAAAATAGAGCATCTGCGACATCATAGACTTACCACTTCCTTGAGATTTGTCTATAAGTGTAATTACTGCGATATTCCCGAAAGACACTTAATGCGGTGAACTAAAGAATAAAAATATTCGGCTTGGCTCAACAGTAACAGCTTTTCTTTTTTTGCTAATCCCTAGTACACTTGGTACAGGCCATGATAATCATGGTGGTTAAAAGTAGACGACTGATTTTACTGTAAGTTCACCACATGCCTACACATGTAAAAAGCAGTTCGACTTTGCACTTACAAATGTGCCAGAGCCCCGTTTGGTTACTTTCACTCGCTGGTGGGGTTGGACTTTTTCAAGAATAGGAGGCTATTGAAGCATTTTTTTTTTAATAATAAAAAGTGCCCAATGCGGGGTTCGATACCCGGGTTGTAGTGGTCGAAAACCAACGATTTTAGAACATCCTTCCACCGAACCACGTCACAGTACGCTATATGTATTGTTTACTTAAGTTGTATAAACAGGCTGTGTTGTATTTATCTTATTCTGTTTTAGACGACAAGACAAAATAAAAGAAGAAGAGTTTCTTTAATTCTATATACAGTTACGAGCGTCATGCGTTCTTAATAATTCTTCATCTCTGTCACCGTTTGCTTTTTTTTTTTGGAATGGCGCTCTCCTATTGGTTGGCTACGATCACGCCACCTTTGCCCCCCCCTCCCCCATCATGCCCCCCCCCACTCGCTTTTTGGTTTTTGTAACTATTGTGTTGGAGCGGGTCGCACCTTAAATAAATGCATATATTAGTTAATAACTAAATGGAATCCTCTCTTTCTTTTTCCCAGTAAGAGACGCCTACGGAAGCCAACAGTACATAGACAGATAAAGCACATAGGCTATAGTTATTAACTAAAATATGCATTTATATAAGGCGCCAATTTATAATTGTAACAAATAGTATTTGAATAAAAACATTCAATCGGGTAAAACACGGGCGTTGCCCGGGTCATTCGGCTAGTAGACATATATCGAAGCAAGCTTTCGGGCAAAAAACCTTCTACAGGCGTGATTACGGCGACAAACGTGACACTAAATGCAGTTACTATGCATCATAGTACTACTGCATAGTACCTGCATTATAGTGTCACGTTTGACGCTGTAATCACGCCTGTAGAAGGGTTTTTTGCCCGAAAGCTTGCTTCGATATATGTCTATTAAAGCAACTCTTCTTCTTTTATTTCGTATTTTCGTCTAAATATTACCGAGAAGATTATTATAGTCGTTATTCTGTTTATCAATCTGGGAGATTCCTGTATGGAACAATTCCTGTATGGTCCAGAAGACCTATCAGGAAGGTAGGTGTCTGTAAGGCCGACTTACTCACCTGCAATGACCAGCGCGATGAAGATCGGCCCAGTGACCAGATGCATGGTGTTGAGAGGGCGACACCAGTACTGCTTGGGATGTGAGAGATCGACTACGGGGGTGGTGAGGGTAAGCAGCAGCAGGACTGGGGACTGTACCAACCCCCGTCATCCAACATTACCTGAAGACATGTGTCCACAACCTACCTTCACCACTTCAAGGATTTTCTCCCAGAGCGGCATAAACTCCCAGCTCTGGAAGTTGACAGGAGATAGCAGATGTAGGAATTCCATACATTCAGACATCGGCGGATAATCTTCTTCTTCTTCCTCTCTGATGAGTTCCTCCAGAGGTTTGTTGGGAGCCTTGGTTGGTGTCTCCAGACTGATCACCGTGTTATCTGCACCATACAAGATAGCAGCGAGGAGAATGCTTAGCATGCTTGCTTATGAAAAAATAGAGCAATCCATAAATAAAATCTTTAATTAAAAAGGCATATATTGGATCAAAAAAAGCATTTATTTTACCAATATTTCAGTTGGCTGAACGCCAACCCTTATCAAGGGGGTTAGGTTTTTAAAAACCTAATTCTGTTGACGTTATGTGGCGCTGAGTTTGTTGTTGACACACATTAAATATGTTATAACACCTTGATAAAGGTTGGCGCTCAGCAACTGAAATATTGGTAAAATAAATGATTTTTTGATCCAATATATGCCTTTTTAATTGAATGCTTGCTTATAGACCGAAAGATCTGAGGCCATTCTTTCCTAGAGTGTTCTGTATACAACAGCCAGCCTTCCCGATCGGACAGTTTGTCTAAA
>CP092871.1:9795065-9841946 GCA_030710605.1 Cordylochernes scorpioides | reverse complement strand
TCGCTGGTAGCTACTCTTATTACCATGACCGCCAGCAAGTTCCGTGTTCACCGTATCTATGGAGGCGTGCTTCTGGCACTCTACTTGGTCTTCCTAATCTTCGCCGTCTTGCTTGAGACTAAGGCTCTGCCCATAGGAGCACCATGATAGCCCTTCATCAACTTATTTATATCTAGATCTGCTAGCGCGCGTTCTAGGCGCGTTAATCGAACCCTTTGTACATAGCTCTGATTATATTTGTTGATCATCTTGTTGTTAAACTTGTACATAAGCCCCCTTCGCATCTTGCTGCTACCTCTTGGCGATTTCTAAATATCTGTTCTTACAGAAATAGATGCGCTCATAGGCTCGCCAAGTCAAACAACTTCGCTATTAAAAAATCGTGTGCTTTCAAAGTTGGTTTGTTGCTATTATTTTATTTAAATGAAGTACAAATATTCTTACTCTAATTTATTTCACAGAAATAGTTTGAAAGGATTGTTTTTTTTTTGTTTTTTTTTAACGAAAATGAATTCCTAAATTTTTGCAATATACTTAGAATTTGTTTTTAATAAATGGCAAAAGTGTATTTATTTATTTATTTTTAAGTTATGAATAAAGAAAATAATTTATAAATTTAGATTAAATAGGAAAAGATGTTTATTAAATTCAAATAGTATATAGCAAAATTTTAAAAGATTAATATGCTTAAAGTTGATGTTCTGAGGTTCATTACTATAATACACTTATTAATTGATTGTATTGATGTAAAGTGTAAAGAATGAATATATATTAAACGAAAAAATATCCACAATATTTTCTTATTTCAATAAATTTTGATCTCTAAATATTTGCATTCAATTTATTTATATATCTCCATTGTTTTTAAATAAACCATTTTAAAAATATTTATCTAAATTTGACACAAATACACACAGTAGAAAAATGCTCTAATCTTCATCTACTCAATTCGAACATTAATGTTAGGTTGTGAAATATTTCATTTTTTAAAGTTTGTATATTATATGCATATGAATTATTTATATTCGTCGGGAATAGAATAATATTTTAAAATTATTTTTATATTTTTTCAAAGTAAAAAATAATACCCCCTTCCCTTATCTATAAAATTTGTAAAGTAATATGTTTGGGGAATTTTAAAATTGTATTTATATAAAGATTTATCTTATAAAAATAATTTAAAAATAAAAAAAAAGTCAGGTGTTGATATTAAAATAAATTTATTTATTTTAAATAAAGATTTATATGTGAATATAATTTTCTCGCTCCCTTTGAATGTTTATAATATATAGGTTTTTAACTTTTAATTAGACAATTTTAATTTCAATTTAGACATTTTTCATTTTAATTTAGACACTTTCATTTTAATTTAGACACTTTTCATTTTAATTTAGACACATCGACATTTCTATAAAAAGGCCATGTGTCTAAATTAAAATGAAAAATGTCTAAATTTAAATGAAAAATGTTTAAATTAAAATTAAAAGTGTCTAAATTAAAATTGAAAATGTCTAAATAAAAATGAAGGTTTCTAAATTAAAATGAAAAATGTCTAAATATAAATTAAAATTGTCTAATTAAAGTTAAAAACCTATATATAATATGTACAAAATATTAGAAAAATATATATTTAAATACACTTTTTTTATATATTTTTAATTTGTCGGAATATATGAAAATTTTAAAATAAATTTGAGAGATTGAATTAATTGTATATATTAAATTAATATATATATATATATTATATAAAAATATAAATAATTAGAGAATGTATGTACGTTAAATAATTTTATAAATTATATTTTAATGCTAATAACATTAATACGTGAAAAAAGCAACATTCCAGCAATTTTCTTTTTCACATTTTCACCAAAGAATTTATTATCTAAATATTTATATAAAACATTATAAAAATCATATTTTTAAATTTTTCAAAACATCTATCGTTTCAAATTATGGTCATTTTTCTAATTTTTCAAATTGTGATACCTCAATATAGATAATGTCTGTATGTATATATATAGAAAATATGAAAATAAAGAAAAATTCTAATTTATTTGCCCCCCTATATATCGCTTATTATTTCCAAAACTGAAACATCATTATTTTAGGTTGGCCGTTCATGAACAATTAGATATGAGATTGCTCAACTGCCCAAATATTTCGGCGACCTAGCGTCTGCTTTTTCAACTTGGGAATCTTTAAACAAGTTTCACTTTTATCGTTCTTTTAAGATTTGAAACATGTATACATAAGGAAAACGTGCAGAGAGACTTCACAAAATAAAACATGAAGATATATAAAATTGGTAACAAATAAATTTGCAGGTAATGGTTTTTTTTTCAATAAAATCATCAAATATTATCTCTACAGACCTTACTGCAATGATATATAAGTTATTGAATGAGAGGGCTCACTACTGATGAGCCAAACCCTCTCATTCAATAACTTATATCATTGCAGTAAGGTCTTTAGAGATAATATTTGATGATATTATTGGAAAGAAACACAGTACCAGTAAATATGTTTGTTACCAATTTTATCGATAAATGACAATTGAATTTATAAATAAAGATGTGTAGTTATGAAAAACTGATAAAAATATGCAAAATGTACAAATGAAAAATTAAAATTCATTAAAAACTTGGTTTATAGCTCTGGTAATAACACTTATCTCTTCACACAAAGTAATTTGATGTGCCATTCCTGTTTAGTTCTCTAAAAAATACAACTCTTTTCGTCTTTCTTTTATTAGTTTTACCTATGAATATATTTTTACAGACTTTTTTCTGCATAGTTTCGCTACACATTATTTTTATACATACTCATAGACAAAACTTATGGAAGTTGTACATATTGAATAGGCTGGACAAATAGACACCAGCTCAAATTTTTCTTGGTTCACTGCTATTGGTGGTCGACCTAAACGAGGTTCATCTTCAAGGTTGATTTTTCCAAATTTAAATTCATTAAATCAATTTAAAGCTGTTATAATATATAGAGCTTTATCTCCTAAAGATTTCATTAATCTTTTTTTTTTTAATTATTTAGAAGTTAAATTACTCTTATAATCATAAAAGATCATGCGTGTAAACTTTCTCTAGTCAACTCCATTGTGTATGTTGCAATGTTTAGAATTTACTGCTGCCGCTATAAACAAAGTCGCGCCTTCTATGAATCATTGTTGTTACTATTTTATGAAAATGTTTATGTTAGGTAAAATATTTCAGCATTTACTTTTATATATGATCTAAAGCTCTCCTTTATTTCAAGAAGTTGAGAAAACACAGCATTAAAAGGGTAGAAGAGCTTGTGACTCGTGGCTTGAGGAGACCGCGCCATTGGCTGATAGAATAAATATATATTTCTTGGAAGTCATTTAAAACTCAACGTCTAAGTTTATTTTAGGAAAGTTCAGCTTCTTGAAACTTTACAAGGCGAGTTTCTCAGTGTTATTTTATACGCGACAATATGCATGTAGATTTAATGGTATAATTTATTTTTGATATTTAAATTATTTAATATTGTTTGCAAAAAACTTTTTGAAGTAACCCTTGTATATTTATCTTTAGGAATACCGGGTAGACTTTAACAATGCCTTCAGGGCCAGGCTAGCAAGCTCAGTTCTGTGGCTTACATAGAAAACTAGTTAAGGAAAACGTGGTAGAGAACAAAACAATTCCGAAGACCTCAAAACCATCCAACCATACAATGTCGGTATAATTGATGGTTGAGAAATGGTGATCTGGTTTACTCGGTTGAAACGGCACATTTAGGAACACGTTTTTCTGTCTCTTTGTTTGAATATGGAATTCTTGTTGAAAATATAACAATCCATGGATAAATCTTTAATTTAAAAGGCATATATTGGATCAAGATATCATTTATTTTACCAATATTTCAGTTGGCTGAACGCCAACCTTTATCAAGGTGTTATAACATTTTTAAATATTGGTAAAATAAATGATATTTTGATCCAATATATGCCTTTTTAATTAAATATGGAATTCTATTTATAGAATTCTGGGATTCTTTATTATCCGTAATATCTTTGAGTTATACTCAACCGTTTAGCTCAGGATGTCGTCAAACTTTTGAGTCGAAAGAGTCAAAATTACAATTTACAAAATTTCAAAGTTTTTAAAGAGCCACAAATGTTTTTCTTGCCAACAATAAATAGTACTCGCATAAATAATATTTACGTATAATATAAACTCAAAAGGAGCTTCTTCTATAGAACATGTTTATTTCGCTAGTTTTTGAACAAATTCGTTCTTCAAAGGGCGTAAAGACAAGTTGTCTTTACGCCCTTTGAAGAACGATGTCGTTCGGAAGTTAGCGAAATAAACATGTTCTATAGAAGAAGCTCCTTTTGAGTTTATAATCTTACAATATAGTTATGGTAATGTTGATGTCTACAATATATATATATATTTATGTATTATATAATACACTGCGGCCTGTGATTGTAAAACAACACTTGAAGTTACACCGCATGAGTTTCTTTTAAACGAAAAATCAAAATTTATTTCAAGGTGAAATATTGACTATTTCTAACCTTTTTGGATGAGGTATGAAAGGGTGAATTATGAAGAGTAATGATGAACGGAAATTCCATATTTACGTATGGAACTATATAAAGAGCTTTACATCCAAAGAGCCGCATGTTGCTCACGAGCTGCTGTTTACCGACCTCCAGTCTAGATATAATCTTTATTTTTCTCAGTTATAATAAATCTATTCTTTAATGGATGCGAAATCTTTAACATAAATTTCAAGATTTCTACAAATCTCTAATGAATTACGATTTTTTTAAAAAGGTATAGAGAAACAGTGATTAATGTGAAATTGTTTCTCACTTGATGTAACCTGTTCAATTCCTAAAGCCAATAAGAGCTACGTAAAAAAAACTGCGTGTAGAAACAGTGAATCTTAACATGTCAAAACTTTCATCTAAAAATGATTTCCCGTTTCTAATCCTATCAAAATTCGAAACCATTATAGACACGTATGATTATTTTTGAAAATAATTTCTACTGCCCTTAATGCAATGGATTCACCACTGATGATCCAAGCCCTTCCATCAATTTTTTTTCCATTGCAGTAAAGCAGTATAAATTGTTTATTTACAAAAATAATCATATGCGTCTATAATAGTTTCGAATTTTGATAACAGATGGAGCGCTAATGCATCATAATAAGAGCTATGTAAAGGCACTGTGTGTGGAAAACTGAATCTTAGAAGCCATGTTAGAACCCCCTCTCTCCTTTTATAGGGCCAATAAGAGAGCTACAAAAAACTAGGTGTAGAAAAGTGGATCTTAGCTTGTCAGAACTATCCATTCCTAATGAAGGCTTCCCACTTCTAATACCAATAAGATTTACTTACGTAAAGGCACTGCGTGTAGAAAAATGGATCTTAACAAGTTAGAGCCCCCTCATCTGATGAAGGTTTCCCACTTCCAAAGCCAATAAGAGTTACATAAAGGCACTACGTATAGGAAAATGGATTTTAGCATGTTAGAATGTTCACCTAATGAAGACTTTCCACTCTTTAAGCCAAAAATAGTTACGTAAAGACACTGCGTGTAGAAAAATGGATCTTAGAATGCTAGAATCCCCCTCATCTGATGAAAGTTTCTCACTCCCAAAGCCAATAAGAGACGTAAAGCCATTGCGTATAGAAAAATGGATCTTAACATGGTAGAATGTTCACTTAATGGAGGCTTTCCACTCTATAAGCCAATGAAAGTTATGTAATAAAACAATGTGTGGAAAGGTGGATCTTAACATGTTGAAATTCCCCTCACACTCAATGTGTTCCCACTTCAAATGCTAATAGGAGCTATGTAAATACAATGTGTTTAAAAAGTTGATCTTAGAAATCCCATATTTGAATCCTAATCCTAGATTTAAAAAAACCTGGGCTCAGCTGGTCCAGCTGATAGTACCCTGTAAGTGCTCCTGTTCCAGGGATACAGGATGAGCAGCGTTTGTACTCCATGTTAGGAGCGGCTGCACATGGCGTCTGTTCCTCATGTCAGAGGTGGTCATTTCTTTTGGAGCTAAGTCGGCCTGCCACTGAGTAGTGTTCTCAGTCTTAATGTCAAAGGCAGATGCATTCTATTTCAGAGATAAGAAAGAAGAAGACTCTTTTCATGAAAAACAAACCTTACCTAACAGTGGGTCACTGAGAGCTAGGAATAAATAATTAAAAAGGTTTAGAAGTAGTTATTTTATCGTAAAGAGAGAGGCTGCCTGGCTGGCATTCATAGTTCTTAAAATTAAAGATACTACGGCCAGTAAATCTTTTTATTATCTCGACGAGGACAAAATTATTTTGACCTCGTCAGGAGCAAACAAAAGATTTTTGTCGAAACGTCGAGATAATAAAAAGATTTACTGGCCGTAGTATCTTTAATTTGAAGAACTAGTTATTTAATCGTATACAGTAGAACCCCCCTTTAGCGGACACCTCTCTATAAAGGACAGTTTTCATTTGCAAAATTACCATTTTTATAAATTAGCAACTCTTTGGTAAGGACATCTCTCCCTAAAGGACACTTTGGCTCTGCAATTAGATGTTGTCCTTTACAGGGAGGTTCTACTGTAATATGAAATTGTTTCTATAATTATAGAATGAACATGATATGGCAAAAAGAGCTAATATGGAGCTATGAAAATTATTATGGTTAAAAGAATTGGTTTTGGAAGTGAGCTAAATTTTATTATCATTTTTGTATGTGTACGTGTTTTAAAAATAGAGAATTATTGTTTAAATGGAGCGTTAGTAACAATATGAATTGAGGAATTTAGGACATTTACATTTCATGGTTAAATTATACCAATAGTTTTACAAATGTTGAAATTTTGATCATGAAAAGGGAAGTTTGATTAAGATCAAATTATAAATAAACATAAATTATTTTGAATTTTGTAATTTGATATTAATAAATACGATTAAAATATTAGTGTAAGGCTTTTTGAAAATTTAGATAATACAATTACATTTGTATACTGAACTACATTTTTTTTTAAATCATATATATAGTTAATAATTAGTTTTATATTATTTTTAAATATATAAAATTTACACCCTTAGTTGTACCTTTTTAATGGAGTTTCCAGCAACTTTACTCTGAAATTTTGTACCCAAAAGATAAATTCATTAATAGTTACAAAATGAATCGAGAGATGGCGCTACATGACAATCTCTCAAATCAGAAGTTTGAAATCAGAAGTTATTCAATTAATTTCTTTATTTTTATCACCTTTTTTTTTTTTTTTTTTTAAGTATATTCATTTTTGATGGACTTTATATTTTAGCTGTGCTTATATATGCAGTTTTTATAATAGGAAATGTTTACTAACAACGGAAACTATACCTATTCATGTTGACTGCTTTCTTTTACAAATGTTTAGCTTTTTTTTTTACATATTGAGTCTGTTTTTACTATACACTATTATGTGTATCATCAAAACTTTCAATTAATGTATAACATAAAATAAATAATTTAAACACAAAACTAAATTTGGAATAACATTTTAAACGAAATTCTGTACTTTAGAAAATATTTTTAATTTTTAATAACTATTATGACTGGGTGAAGTAGAACTGTCTCCTTCAAAAAAGAAACGACCAGCGATATCAAATACTTTCCACTTTATTTTGTCCATGGGACATGAGTAGACATAACAGTGAACTACACTATATTTGTAGGTGTAATGGCTTATTTAAATAGTTGTATGATAAAAAGTTTTATCTGTTACAGTAATTATATAATGGTCACGTTATATAAAGGCAATCCGGAATTCTTTGAAAACCGAATTATTTAAACAAAAGCCTTCCAACAGATAGCAGAGTAAAAAAAATGGTTGTGACAATCAACAAGTCGACTGTTGAAGAACAAGGTGTTAAAAATGCCCGCGGACAGCAAAGTAAACTTATGTTTGAATGGGTCGTTTGTGGATAAAAACTGCCCATTCACTCGGTATTTTCAGTTCTTGGCTATAAAATGGTAGATATACACATGTATTACGATGCACTTGCGCGCCATCTGTTATCAAAATTCGAAACTATTTTAAAAGCGTAAGATTCTTTTTGAAATTAAACAATTTCTACTGTCCTTCCTTTAATTTTTCCATTGCAGTAAGGGCAGTAGAAATTGTTTAATTTCAAAAAGAATCTTACACTTTTAAAATAGTTTCGAATTTTGATAACAGATGGCGCGCAGGTGCATCGTAATACACATGAGTATACTGACCGCCAGTCTATGGAAGTTTAAGGAGAAATAAACCATATCTAGTGATTATGATTTAATTAAAATACCTCCCTGGTATTCGAGGATATTTCCCAATTTGTGAAATTGTTCGACAAGTTTATAGTATTTCCACAAGAATTCTTTTTAATAAGTCTTTTTACAATCAGTATAAACAAAATACCCCAGCTCATATGCAACCTCAACATTAACAGAGAATTAACAACAACAATTTCAAGAATCAGAACAGGACATTTTAAAGGAATGAAGATAAACCCAGACATGACTAGATCCTACAAGAACAGCAATAACTGTCACAACACCCAACTCGACCATATATACAGTTGCCCGGACATCCTTGCAGTCCTCTATATGGTAGACATCAATCCAGAAGTGGACATCCATACGGACATGTTACCTTTGTTGGCTGGTATTGTGATCAGGGTGCATGGACCGATCTGATCTGCTCCATGGCAAAGACACCACCGCCTCAGTTGGCCGGTATTGTGATCAGGGTGCATGGACCGATCTGATCTGCCCCATGGACAAGACACCACCACCACCTCAGTTGGCCGGTATTGTGATCAGGGTGCATGGACCGATCTGATCTGCCCCATGGACAAGACACCACCACCACCTCAGTTGGCCGGTATTGTGATCAGGGTGCATGGACCGATCTGATCTGCCCCATGGACAAGACACCACCACCACCTCAGTTGGCCGGTATTGTGATCAGGGTGCATGGACCGATCTGATCTGCCCCATGGACAAGACACCACTACCACCTCAGTTGGCCGGTATTGTGATCAGGGTGCATGGACCGATCTGATCTGCCCCATGGACAAGACACCACCACCACCTCAGTTGGCCGGTATTGTGATCAGGGTGCATGGACCGATCTGATCTGCCCCATGGACAAGACACCACCACCACCTCCCATAATAGACTTGAGAGGGAGATTCAGGAATATCTACGGATGGGATGATTTGCATGTGATTTAAAGATTATTATTCCTTCATTAAATCTTCATACTGAATGTAAAGTTGCTCATTCTTGATTAACTTGTTTTCAAGAGAAAGAAATCTCCTAAACGCAACTTGCTTCGAATTTCTGAATTCCGGAATGACCTTGAAGAGTAATCTTACTTGGTATATCACATTGGTAGTCCTTAAAACATTGTTTTTAAAATGCTGTTCACAGTCATTTTCCTCTTTGGTTAAAATAAGTTGGAAACATGGCGGTATAGAATCTAACTCCCATAAATGTCTTAGTTGATCACTTATTGACGTAGCGTGAAATGTTAAAACATGATGTAATGAATTATCTGAATGTTGAGTAATGACTTTGCCAAAGAGAAGCCAGCCCAATGACACGCCGTTGGACCCCTCATATTTTGAAATTTAACCTTTCTTGTATACAAACTAGGGGCAATAACAGCTCCAATAATTATATTGTCGCGGGTGACCACTCCGGTACTTCGCGTCGGCGCCGCTTCCTAGTCGTGGATCACCTGCCCCGAGCTCCCGTTGCTTTCCTCTGCAGCTCTACCCTGCAGACCACCCAAAGACCTCCGAGAACCACCAGTCGAGTGGATCATTGCGCCTCAACCTGCTGAACCAGCGCCGCCTACTCCCCATGAGGAGGAGTCAGCTCCAGCCGTAGTAGTCCCTCCTCTCTAATTCCTGCCCCGACGCTCCAGGAGGAGCAGGAAATGGAATGTGAGAATCAGTTAATGGACATAATCGAACAACTGAACGATGAAACTATCCTTAGGCGCTTATATAACCGAGGGACGACCATTAATGGTGTCGCGTATGCGGTCCTGTACTCCCATCTAAGGGAGAGTTTTCTCGCGGATACCTTACCTAAACACAAGATTATTCTCGTCAAATTCCTCAACACTGTCATCGCTGAGGACACGGATTCCATAACTCACAAGTCTGAAGTCAAGACGATTCTAAGCTCCTGATAGGATCCAGATGTACCTTCGGAGAAGGCTTCGTCTGGTGTATATATTTTCTCTACTATTTTAAAATCTGTAAACTATCTTTTTGACTGTTGACTAGATGTCAATAAACTATTTCTAATTGTCAAAATTGTCACTCGAGTGGAACTCCTTTCCTCTGACAGTATCTCTCGGGCTTACCACTGGTGGGGGGACACGAGAGACAAGAGTAGCTACAGTGATGTTGGCGAGAGAGTCATAACAGCAACCGGCATCAAGACTTCTAACACTCCTCCTCTTTATTGTCATCTTTAAACCACATTACATATAACTCGAATAATAATTAACCGGTATTTACACTATTTTACATCTCAGGGCCAATATCAACGGATATTTACAATCGTTTGCCCTAGGAAACAGGACCACAGCAGTCGGCGATTCCCACACCAGTACCAGAACAGAAATAGGCCGAAGCGCCATCTATTGGAGGAGGTTGTAGGTGTTTTTCACCTCATATACGTATCAATGGGAGCGGGTTTATCAAAAGTTGGATCCGTCAGTTTGAGACCACCCAAATGGGGCTACCTTGTCTTCTCCATAACAAAGTTTGGCAGGTTACATGTGATTTTGTTTAAGACTATGTCAAATTATATTGACAAACATTTTCAGTTTTTTTTCTGATCAGTTTTAGCAGGAAGAATGTTGTCTTCGTTTGTTAGTGAACCAATCTCTCACGCCTTTTCATTGAACGAATGTGGCCATGTTTGTACGAGGGCCATCCAATAAATAAGTTTCCATATTTTTTAACAAATAAACAACATTATTTACAATTATGCAGTTATTTTATTTTCATTATACAACTCATAGACTACTTCTCTACATAATCCCCATTTCTGTCCAAACATTTTTGGTACCGTTGTAGCAATTTTTTGATACCACTGTTGTACCAAGCCGTGTCCTGTCTTTGTAGTCAGTGGTTCGCCTCCGCCTGCACTTCGTCATCATTCGCAAAGTTCTTGCCTCCAAGGTGCAACTTGAGTGCTGGAAAAAGATGGAAGTCGCTTGGGGCAAGATCCGGAGAATAAGGTGAATGTGTGAAAATTTCCCATTTGAAGTTTTCCAGCAACGTTTGGGTCGTTCGAGCTGCGTGAGGGCGAGCATTGTCATGGACGAGTAACACTTTCCGAGACAAAAGTCCAGGACGTTTCCGTTTTATTGCAGCTCTGAGTTTAGTGAGGACTTCGCAGCGTTAACCGTAGTGTTTAGGGGCAGGTATTCAAACAATAAAATATCCTTACAGTCCCAAAAGACGATAGCCATAACTTTGCCTGCAGAGATTGTGACCTTCGCCTTTTTTGGTGCACTTTCCTCAGGCTTCTTCCACACCATGCTTTGTCGTTTTGTTTCTGGAGTAGAATGATGCACCCAGCAATACGGGAAAACAGTTGATCTCTATCTCTTCGATGCATTTCCAGGAAAGCTCGGGCTGCCTCCATCCGTTGTTGCTTGTGATTTTCCGAGAGCAAACGCGGGACCCATCTTGCGCAGACTTTACGAAAATTCAAAACATCTGACATGATT
The DNA here is from genome assembly GCA_030710605.1 of Cordylochernes scorpioides. Taxonomy (NCBI): domain Eukaryota; kingdom Metazoa; phylum Arthropoda; class Arachnida; order Pseudoscorpiones; family Chernetidae; genus Cordylochernes; species Cordylochernes scorpioides. Next base: position 9,830,162 of record CP092871.1, on the reverse strand, counting down.
GTTCCAATCGAAGAGCGCCCAATTTCGATTCCAGGAGGCAGTCGAATCATTATTTCGTCAATGGTGACGCGGCGATCTGCTTCCTCCACATTCCGAACAGCAGCAACGGCTGCATTGTCCGTAGCAGTAACGGGCCTGCCGCTTCGCTTGCCCGTTTTGCCGTCCTTCCAAGAACCATGAACGCCATCGGCGAACCATTTGGATGCTCATATATCCTTCACCATACACTGACACTAAATTGCGATGAATATTGACCGCAGTTTCCTTTTTCGCCGCGAAAAAACGAATTACAGAACGGAGTTCGCAAGTGGACACGTTCACCAGTGGTAGCTCCATGGAAACTGAAGCGCTGCGGACTTGCGCGTACGATTAGTGTGATTTTGAAGGTCACGCGCTTTCAACGCATCCTAGTGACCATTTCTTACACTACTAACTAATTTTTACAACGTTTGGTTCGCAGAAAAAAAAATAGGGAAACCTATTTATTGGATGGCCCTCGTATATAAGAGGGGACTAGGGGAATGCGAGGAGGCCCAGAGCGTGGAGAATTGGTGTTGAGACGCTTAAAGTGTTTCTACGTGTTTTTTTCCGTGTCTGGGGATCTCTTCGCATCCCGGTGTGACCTGAGTCCAATCCCTACCAACGCTACAATAAAGATAAGTACTGTTTTGTTTTATTTTACAAATCGTGAGTTTTATTTACTTCCTTCTTGTTGTTGGTGTTGTACACTTGAGTGTACGCATTTTTGTGTACTAAGTTACATTCACTTTAGACCCTAGTATATTCCATTTTTGTGTGATAACCCGTATATGAAACGTTTGTCAACTAAAGCCTTAATGGTAAATAACAAATTTGAAAAGTGAGGAGAAAATGAAATATCTATTTCTCCAAGTGGTTTTTCCAAGCAGTTATCTCCAATACCATGCATATTAGCATCAGAAAACTTCATTGGAAGATTTAATGTTTTTCTGAGAGAGGGTCGGTGGAAGGCTGGTTGAACGGTTTGGTTTTCGACCACTACGACCCGGGTTCGATTCCCGCATTGGACACTTTTTACCTGTTTAAAAAAAAATGCTCCAATGGCCCCCGATTCTTGCAAAAGTCCAACCCCACCAGCGAGTGCAAGTAACCAAACGGGGCTCTGGCACATTTGTAAGTGCAAGGCGAACTGCTTCTCACATGTGTAGACATGTGGTGCGCTTACAGTAAAAGCAGTCGCTAACTACCCACCATGATTATCATGGCTTTGAGATAAAAAAAAGAAGAAGAAAGAAGATGTTTTTCTGAATGAATTAGTCATCGAAGTCTTTTGAGATCCTGTATCGATTAAAGCTCTTGCTACATGACAATTACCACGTAGATCCTTTAATTTGATTAATGCTGTTGAAAGTAAGATTTGGTCAGAAGAATTAGAATAGTTGAGGGATTGAATTACAGAATTAGATTGAGTAAATGAATTTGAATTAGATTTCACAGATGAATCAAATCGACTTACATTGTTTGCTTCTCCTGCATGTATAGCCCTAGGCATTGAATTGGAGTCATGCGAATCAGAATTAAATCCTTGAAGCAAGGTATGATTGTTCTGTTTACATACTCTGCAAAATGGCGTCATCTTAAACGTAGATAACATATGACCTGAAGCAATTCTAACATAATCTATTATCTTTGACAAACTTCCATCTCTCCTGCAATGACTCATTTTGGAATAGCTAACATTTTGAAAGTAAATGTGAATCTGTACATGATATGCAGGGAGTGTAATTTGAATCAGGACAGGATACAAAGATAGTGGACATTGCTACTGCTGTGATAGAGATGCATGGAGATATCTGAGGCTCTTCATTGAACACGACAAGAACAACAATACAGTATACACACCTAAGATAGAGAACATTGCGACTGCTGTGATAGAGATACATCGAGACATCTGAGGCTCTTCATTGGACACGATAACAACAACAGGATACAAAAGTAGTAGAATGAGAATGAAATAACTTATTTGGTTTCAACGGAATCTTTTGAGTTTTTCCTTATTCTTAAATTTGAAAGACATCGTGCATACTTTTCTAAAAATATTATCAATTCTTCAAATGATGGATACTCCTGTAAATCAATATGTAATTCCCATTCCTTTTTTAGCGAATTATCAAGTTTAGACTGGATAATAAATACTAAATCTACCAGAGTGTTTCTTTCCAAACCCAACGTACCAAGATTTTGAATACCTTCATTGCAATTATCAAGAAATTCATACAGAGCCAAACTCCGCCTTTGCCGGTCCCAAGCCCGGATGAAAAAGGAGGATGGAGAGCAGTAACATGCTCACTAAAAAACCTGGGCTCAGCTGGCCCGGCTGATAGTACCCTGTAAGGGCTCCTAATCAAGGGATACAGGATGAGCAGCGTTTGTACTCCATGTTAGGAGTGGCTGCTTATGGTGTCTAATCCTCATGTCAGAGGTGGCCATTTCTCTTGGAGCTAATCGGATTGCCACTGAGTAGTGCTCCCAGTCTTAATGGCAAAGGCAGACGCATTCTACTTCACCCAGTCATGATAATTGTCAAGTCTCAAGCTCTACAAGCTTGATACCCTAATATGATTGAGTGGAGATAAGAAAGAAGAAGAAGTTCAGAGCCTTATCCGAATCGCCTTTAATAAATATAAGATCAAAAACTTTTGGACCTGTTTAAAAGCCAATTCCTTTTTGTCATATCTATGTGTTAATGCTTGCCAAGCTATTGCGTAATTTTCATCTGAAATGCTGAATGCTCGAACTAATCTCGCAGCATCTCCCTTAAGGGCAGAAATAAGATATTGAAGTTTTGAGACTTTGTAAGAGATTTATTTTGATCTATTGCTTTTATAAAAATGTCTTAGAAACCCAACCATTCCGAAAAGCTACCACTAAAATTTGGTAGCTGAAACCTGGGAAGTTTTATTGAAAATTCCTCAAAACTTGATTTATCTTGATTAGTATATTAACCAACAACTTATTGATACTGACTAACATTTCATCAATTTCTGCCTCATAAACTGTTTTAAAATTTACATCAATACTTTTATATTTCGATAATTTTAATAGTTGATAGTTGATATTTATTTTTAATTTTTCTTTTGTCTAATTCAACGTATGCAAATCGCAAAGTTTTATTTGAGATTTTATATCTCCTACAAATACAACTTAGCCAGAAATTTATAAAAAAACAACAATTTCTACTTCAATTTTTAAGAATTAAAAGGAAAAGATGATCTTACCTTATAATTTCTAAAGATTTCACGTATGCGCTTAATGATTATAGCGGCTTGATCCTTTCTCCTTCCTCACACGGGACACAAAGAATGTTCGCGCATATACTTAACTTAAATCTTATAAGTTAAAGTGCTGATTTTGAGTTCTTCTTCTCCAGGAGACCTTTCAGAATAAAACAAAGATTTACTTGAATTAAATTAGAATTTAGAATTTTTTAATTTACTACAAACACACACACACACACACTCGGGCGAGCGGCCACGCTTTTTCGAGCTCCGCCGTTTTCGCCTCTGGAGTGCGTGTAGAGGGCGCTTACCATTGTGAATTTGGTACTGGAGGAAAGCCCTCGATCCGATGCTACAGTGCCTGAAAGGCCCAGCACAGGATCTCATACAGGTGCTGAATTAGCGCCAAAAAACGAATTTGAGATGAATTTCTCTAAAGAAAATTCCAATATTAAATCTCAAAGAGATGCAAATTCGCCGGCAAGTCGCCGCGCCGCCGACTGCTGCTTCTTTCAGCGCTACAACAGCCAGCCCGGCCTCGCTCAACTGGGCCGACAGCGAGATGGTTGACGTGGACGACAACAAGGGTTTCACCGTTGTGAAGAACAAGAAGCGGCGCCGCACTTCAACAACGCCGGAGCGCGCCGCCAAGCAGCCTAGCAGGCCTGCTGAGAAGCCCAGCTCCCAGCAGCTGAGGCGGCCGACAGGGCCGAAAACAGTGCCGCCTAGGGAGATCAAGGCGACACGCGCCAACATCGCTGACGCCAAGAAGAGGCAGGCCACAACCGACCACGAGCACTACATCTTCGTGGAGCGGTGCCCAGAGATCCCGGACTACACCTACCTAAAGGCAATGTCCAGGCTGGTCGGGGGGCCGGATAAAATCACGCATTTCGGCAAAATGAACGGCCATTTCCTCGTGGGCTTGGCAACCAAGGATCTTGCGCGCCTTCTGGTGGAGAGCGACTTCGAGATCGGGGGAACGACCCTTAGGGTCTTCCCCTACCGAAAAAGGGCCGAACGGATCGTCGTCGCCGGCCTGCCAGGCTTCGTGGATGACTTCACTATCGTGAGCGCCCTGGGCCAATACGGGAGGGTCACCTCCATCGCCCCCATCCTGATCAAGCTGGGGGAGTTCGCCTTCAACGACGGCCGCCGGGAGGCGTTCATCCTGCTCCACGAGGGAGTCAGGCTGGAGACCCTGCCCGCCCGACTGACCATACAGTCCAAGGGAGACACCCTATCTGCCTACCTCTCCTTCGGAATCAAATGTTCCAAATGCGGAAGGCAGGGCCACCGCAGAGCTAGCTGCCCATCGCTCGCCAGGCGGAACTTCGACGCCCCAAAGCGTGTGGACAATCCTGCTCAGGTTCAGGCTTCTCCTTCTCCCCCCGTGCCTAAGCGAACTGGTCCACCAACACCCGTATCCTCTCCACCGGCGCCTCCAGCTCCATCAGAGGAGGCACCTAATAATGCCCCAGTGACGCCCGCTGCTGCTGCTCCAGGTGCCCCAGCGCTCCATCCTGCGCGACCTCTCCTGCCGCCTGGAGAGGCGCCGAGTTCTACCTGCTCGGCCTCCAACCCGCCCACCACACCAGCCCTGCCTTCACCGGCGCCCGTCGAGCCAATGGAGGTGGAAAGGATCGAGGAGGAGGGCACGGGCTCCACCCAGGAAGGAAGAAACAAAATCAGGAAAGAGCTAGATGCCTGCCTGCAGCAGGCCCCCTCCACAATCTTTGACAAAACCAACCAAGAGGGTCTCGAAAAGGAGAGGGTTTGTCGCCTCCTCGTCTCCACACCGCTCTTCAAAAAGCAACTCCCTAACCTTAAACCCGCCCAGAGGACTGCTTTGTGCGAGCTGGTCGAGGCCCTCTTACGTAGGAGACTCGACTCCAGCGGCTCCATCTACAAACGCCTTCGCCAGGCCCTGCCCTTCCTCCATCAAGGGACATTATCATAGGCTTCACCATCGCCTCCATTAACGCGCGCGGGCTCGCTATTAGGAACAAGAGCCTAAGCCTTTGCCATCTCCTGAGACAACACCGCGTGGACATTGCGCTTGTGCAAGAAACTAACACCCACCACCTCGACGGCGCCCAAGACCTCTGCCTCGGCTACGATGCTATTACTGCCCCACCCGACGCAATATCGGGTTCGGGCCTCGCCTGCATCTACGCGCCGGGCATCACCGTCTCGCGACACCGCATCCTGTGGCCGGGCCACATCGTCTTGGCCACCCTCAATGTCCACGGCCAGGAGATGACCGTCATAAATGTCAACCTCTCGCACGACCAGCGCGAGCGCATCGAGCAACTCCGAGTCATCGAAGCAGCCGCCGTTGAGGAAGAGGAGGAAGCCTGGGTCCTCGGGGACTTTAATATCAGGGACGACAGGAACCGCGACTCTATCTCCATGGCGGCCCTCGGAGCTCTTTGCGAGTCCGCCGCGCTTCTGGATGCCGCCCCCGAGTTTGACGCCGCCCACCTTCCCACCAGAGTCGCTGCACATGGCGACCTGATCGAGAGCAGTCGCCTCGACAGGATCCTCGCTCCGGCGCGCTTTCTGGAGGTCTCAACATCATATGCGATTGCTCCTTTCCACCTCTCCGATCATCGCATGGTGCTGCTCCGAGTGGGCCCTCCAGCCGCCCCCTACCAACCTCGCGTGGCTGCTACGCTCCGCTCCGGGCTGGCCCAGGAGCACATGAACAACTACCTGGTGGACATCGCGGAGGAAATATCCATGCTCGATGCGCCTCAACTGTGGAACCGCCGGCATCCTCGCGGAGGCCCGCTCGCTCCACGATCCTCGCCACCACGATCGCGACGACAGCTACATCGGCAGAGCCCAACGCTACATCAGGGTACAGCTTGAGGCCTCGTCGACGAACGCGCCACCGCCGCCCAGCTGTCACCACCATCAGGGGACGAGAACGGCGAGGTCATCGAGGGCCCCGTTTTGCGGCGAAAGGCCCTGGACATCTTCCGGCCTCGCTTCGCCCGCCCGAGCTGCGACCCGGCGGAGTACGCGGCCTTCATCGGAGCTACGACCACCACTCCTATCGAACTAGGAGAAGAGGATCCACTCCACCGAGCTGAGGTCTCCGAGGCTGAGGTAGCCGCTGCCATCCGCCGCCTCCCTCGCGGAAGAGCCCCCGGCTGGGACGGTCTGCCCTGCGAGGTCCTCAGCACCTTCGAGGAATTCTTCGCGGTCGCCCTGCGACGTGTGCTCGCCGAGTCTCAGCTCCGCGGTGCCCTGCCTCCATCGATGCGCCGGAGCGAGATCTGCCTGGTCCCCAAGGCCCGCGGCGGCGATCGCGGTCTGGACGGCTACAGACCGATCTCCCTGCCTTCGGCCGACTACAGGGTAATCGGATCGATCCTGCTGGGCCGCCTCAGGCCCCACCTGCCAACTCTGGTGCCGGAGTGCCAGACGTACGCCGTCCCCGGAAGGTCCCCCTCCTGGAACATCGCGCGGGTCTCAGACGCCGTCGAGGAGGCTACTGCCCGAGGCACGCCGCTGGCCGCGGTCTCCGTGGATCTGCAGTCCGCCTTCGACTCCCTGGACCGCGGGTATCTAACATCCCTCCTGGTGTCCCACCTGCGCCTCCCACCGGCCTTCGTGGGATGGATCCTTCTACTCTACGCCGGGGCGGACGCCACAATAAGGGTCGGGGGCTTCCAGACCGTCGCCTTCAGACTACTCAACGGCGTGAGACAGGGCTGCGCTCTGAGCGCGGCGCTCTTCAGTATCGCGACGGGACCTCTGCTGCGTCGCCTGGAGACGATCCTCGGCGTGGGCAACGTCATCGCCTACGCCGACGACATCGTGCTCCTGATACACCGCGACGAGCAGTTCGCGAGGGCTGCCGCCATCTTCGAATCATTCCATCGAGCCTCGGGGATCGCGGTCAACTACTCGAAGAGCGCGGGCCTCTGGTGCGGCGCCTGGCGCGATCGCGGCGACTCCCCCCTCCGCGGTGCCTCCTGGTCGAACTCCTCGATCCAGGTCCTGGGGACCAGAATAGCAACCAGGAGCTCCGTAGTCCAGCGGGAGCAACATCTTCTGGCCCTCCTGGAGTCCGCCTGCAGAAGAACGACGCCCTTCACCCGAGGCCTCTCCCTTGTCGGGCGAGCCAGAGCAGCCAACTCCCTGGTCCTCTCCACCATCCAGCACCACCTCCACGCCTACCTGCCGGAGGCCTCCATCATCTCCAAGCTGCAGGCCCGCGTGGCCCGTTTCATCTGGGGGCCCGACCACACGGCGTGGCTCGCCTCCGGCATCTTAGCGAGGCCCGTTGTCACCGGGGGCCTCGGCCTAATAGACATAGGCACCCAACTCCATCTCGCCTGTCTAAAAGGTGTCCAGGTCGCGCTTCGAGGGGGGAGAAACGGCTTCTCCTGGCTGGTGACTAGCGAGGCCTGGCTCAGACCTCCACCGGACGGCACCACACTCCAGCCCCGGCGCCTCCGGCTGCTGAAACTATGGGAGGAGACCTCCGGCGTCCTGTCCCTCGACCATCGGGCGGCACCCACGACCCAGCTGCTGGACCTCCCTATCATCGGCGGCTTCCGGTTCCTCCGCCCACCGAATCTCCTGGCTCTCTCGCGCTGGGTCGGCGCACGAGTCCGGGACCTGGGGGACGACGACCACCATACCATCGTAATACCCCACCCAACGCGCTCCGCCCTCGCCGACGCTGCTGCCCTCGCCGCCTTCTGCCGGAGGATCGTGGCGGAGAACATCCAGGCGAGCTACCGGGTTCCCAGCCTGGCCGAGGCCGTTGTCCTGCGCGGAACGACAAAGCCTCTCGCCCACATCACCACCCGCTCGGCCCGTCGCGCCCTGGATCGCCCGCGCCTTGCGGCCCTGCCCATCCACCGGCTCCTAGCAAGATGGACGCCCACCGTTGACGTGCCTCCCAGGGTGGATTGGACCTCCCTCCGACGCGGCGCCCTCTCGGGGCACAACGCCGACGTCGCCCTGCGGCTGGCCCTCCATGCCCTGCCTCATCCAGACCACCCAGCATCTGCCGGTCCCTCATGCCCTGCCTGCGGCTCCAGCGATGGCTCCCTGGGCCACCGATACTGGGGGTGCAGAACCATCAGACCCCTCATCCTAGAAGCCTTCAACATCATAGGCAGACCCCCTGACCTCCAGGCGTGGATATTCGGGACCGGCCTCGAGCAAGACGACATCTCCATCCTCTCGTCGGCCAAGTCTCGAGTCTACCGGCACTTCATCCAGGTTGGCCTTCTTGGCAGCGCCGAGGACCCCGTCATCGCCTAGCACAGGACCCTCGCCCGCTGGGGAAGACTCCCTGGCTGAATTGTATATATTTTTATCTGTATATATGTCCTTTTTTAATCCTGTAAAAGTTGACTAAGGTCATTAAATACTTTTCAATTGTCAATTGTCACACACACACACACACACACACACACAATAAAACAAAATAATTTTGAATTTAACATACACATCACTGAATACGATTTTGAATTTAAAAATAAAAAAATAGAGTAACAACACACTGTTGCCGAATTAAAAATATTAAAGAAACATAGACTAATAATCAATAAATATATCGACAAATTGATAAAGCACAATTACAATAAAGAATAAAATAACAATAATCTTTTTTTTTGCTTATCCCTTGTACACGTGGTACAGGCCATAATAATCATGGTGGGTAGAAGTAGGCGACTTTCTTTACTGTAAGTGCACCACATGTCTACACATGTGAAAAGCAGTTCTACTTTGTACTTACAAATGTGACAAAGCCCCGTTTGGTTACTTGCACTCGCTGGTAGGGTTGGACTTTTGCAAGAATCGGGGGCAATTGGAGCATGTTTTTTTATCAGAAAAAAAGTGCCCAATGCGGGAATCGAACCCGGGTCGTAGCGGTCGAGAACTAACGGTTAAGACCATCCTTCCACCGACCCCATACAATAATAATAATGATTTTAACCAAACAATGTGTTTATTTTATATATATATATATATTCAACAACAACAAAAAAATCTCTACAGACTTTACTGCAATGATAAAAGTTGTTGAACAAATGGGCTTGGTTCATCAGTAGTGAACCCTCTCAGTGGTTTCACCAAATCAATCTCCAGACCGCCCTACTATTGTATTGGATTGGTTTTCTTATATATCCTGTATTTACTATGGAAGACAGCTTAGGGGTGTTCAGGGAACCTATGGATAATCATGAAAGGATTCTATTTGCACAGATCTCTAGAGAAACTTTACGTAGGTAGATTAAACTAGCGAAACTGCTGGTAGGGTTCACTATTGATGAGTAAAGCCCACCCATTATTTTATGTTGTTGTTTCTTATCCCCTTGTGTAAAGATTACACGAATTCCATGAGTTCATGCTCCTCGAGCCTCATGGAATGGGGTGTAGGGGTGCAGCTTTCATTGATCATGGCACCATGATCCAGGCACACTTTGGTGAAAGTCTGACTTTGCCTGTAGTTTGAGGCCGTTCCTAACAAGGAAGCCTTTGCTGCCGACTCTAACATGAGTACAGACACAGCTCCTCCGTATCCCTGGAGTGGGACCCTTGCTGAGGTCCATCAACTGGTTCAGTTGAAGTCAGGATTTTTAAAGAGGTCTACTCTTCTCCTAACAATGCTGCTGTTCATTGCAGTAAGGGCAGTAGAAAAAATGCTTTATTTGTTGAAAGTGAACAATGGTCCAAATAAGGGAAAGTTTGTACAGAATACTCTTGTGATTTGCATAACATTTCAGTATTGTCTATGTTAGAGAGAGAAAGAGAAGGTTTTACGGGCTACTAAACAAAGTCTATGAATTTTGAGTCCAAAAATAACGTAGCAATCAGACAAGCCGTAATGCACTGAAAAAAAAAAAAAAAGGCACCGTCGAGATTCGAACTCACAATCTCTTGTTTACTTGACAGGCGCTTTAACCAACTAAGCCACGACATCTATTGTCTATGTTAATTAACATCTCTGTCTACTACGATGCACTAGCGCGCCATCTGTTATCAAAATACTAAACTATTTTAGACGCGTATGATTCTTTTTAAAATAAAACAATTTCTACTGCCCTTACTACAATGGAAAAATTAAAGGGAGGGCCTGGCTCATCAGTGGTTAAACCTCCCAGCGGTTTCGCCAGTTTAATCCACCATACCGCTGTTATATTGCATTTTTGGAACTTACTTTTATAGTGATACTGATGCAAGACTCTTCGAATGGGTATTTTAGATGAACTATGGACATAAGGCTCTGCATATATATCAAAGCCATGTTGGATTGTTAGTTGGCTAGCGGTTATTGGATAGGACAGGCCGGTGTGAGGTGCTGATGTAAATATAATTTGTCCTACTTTTATAGTTTTAGGTAATAAAGGTTCTTTTCTCTTCTACGAATCTCTATAATATTTTCCCAACATTATTTTTAGAAGAGACATGCGCATCAGAAATATTTCAAATTTCTTATAACAGGTGTTAATGCAATCGTAGAAACCAAATCATCTTTCTGTATATACTCAATCTTATGAACACTTTGGCAAGTTTAGAGCAATTTGTACACAGAAGATTTATAAATCATTACTAATTCATCGTGTAAATAATTAAAGATATATATATAATACAATATAATGCGGCTTATAATTGTAGAACGACATTTGAAAATTATCCCGCATGTGTTTCTTTTGAACGAAAAATCGAAATTTATTTAAAGAAGAAATAACGTTTATTTATAACCTTAGGGATGAAAGGATGAATTGTAAAGAGTAATGATGGACGGAAAAATAAAAGTGTCCAGGGATGGGAACACTGGACACTTTTATTTTTCCGTTTATCATTACTCTTTACAATTCATCCTTTCATACTTCATCCCTAAGGTTAGAAATAATCGTTATTTCTCCTTAAAATAAATTTCGATTTTTCGTTCAAAAGAAACACATGCGGGATAATTTTCAAATGTCATTCTACAAAGATATATACATGTATATAAGATGTATATATGTAAATAATTCTAATATAACACAATATTCTGATAGACTTCGTGCTTCTGTAATAATAATAAAAAATAAATAAGGTCTAGACTTTACATTGTGATTGTCACCTGTTATCAGAGATCCCAGATATCGTCTGCGATTATATCCCCAGGGTCAGTGGGTCGGCTGCTGCTTGTAGGACATGTCGGGCTGGTGTCACCAAGTGTCGTCGTTGTTATCTTCACTCAGATAGCGAATCTTTTTTTTTTTCGGAAAAAACGAGCGAAGTTAAATAGAACATCAGCCTGTTCTATGGATTGATCTAGAATGACACCCAGTTCTCTAAGCCACATTTTACATAACTACTAGCCGAATGACCCGGGCAACGCCCGGTTTTTACCCAATTAAATGTTTTTTATCGTTGTTATCCTCACTCAGATAGCGAATCTTTTTTTTTTTTCGGAAAAAACGAGCGAAGTTAAATAGAACATCAGCCTGTTCTATGGATTGATCTAGAATGACACCCAGTTCTCTAAGCCACATTTTACATAACTACTAGCCGAATGACCCGGGCAACGCCCGGTTTTTACCCAATTAAATGTTTTTTATTCAAATACTATTCGTTACAATTATAAATTGGAGCCGTGGATGTCACTCTTGTGAAATGTCCCGCTCCAAGCTTTGTGTGTATTTGAAATATAAAAATAAAAATGTAAATTTTCACAACGGTATCTGAAAATTCTATTATTTTGATTTTTCAAATACTATTCGTTACAAATATAAATGGGAGCTGTGGATGTCACTCTTGTGAAACGTCCCGCTCCAAACTTTACATGTACATTAGGTCAGCTGATATTACCTCCCATCTTCACGGCCAGAGGCGCTGCTCGCGAACGAAGAGGCAAATTTGCAACGCAAATTTGCAAATAACTCGACGAATATTCGGGATAGAGACCTGAAAGTTTCACTATAAGTTTTTCCAGATTCTACTCTATATATTGTTAAAATTTCAGTCAGATTAGTTACGTATTGTGGACGTGTATAGCCGACAAACATACAAACATACATACATACATACATCGACTTTTATATATATAGGGATGAAGCATTAGCACACCATCTGTTATGAAAATTCGAAAATATTATAGACGCGTATGATTCTTTTTAAAATTAAACAGAGTAAGGGCAGTAGAAATTGCTTAATTTTTAAAAGTATCATACATGTCTATAATAGTTTCGAATTTTGATAACAGATGGCGCGCTAATGTATCATAATATATAGAATGTGAAAAGGTTTAGAAATGGCTCAACCCGCGCACGGCCAAGTGCGCCAACTGCTCAGCCAAGGGCCTCTCTGCCGACCACGAGGCAAGATCAATGCCTTGCCCAACTGCCAGAGCTAGAGCTGCAAAGTTCTAGTCCTCCCGCCTTCTTCCTGCCTTCTGACCTCCGTGGATCCAATCCGGCCTAACCTGCCTCTTCCCTGACGGAGATCCTGTCCCTAGCCTCTCCAGCCTGGTCATAGTGGTTTTATAAATTCCGCTTTACGCTGCCATTGGAGCTCAAAATCATTTATTTTGGTTAGCAGCCCCGTAAATAAAGATATTTCCTTAGAACCGGCAGTCATTTGATCATTTATCTTCTCTTTATTTCGTTTACATTTTTCCAATCAGATTTCTAAAACTTATCAATTTAAAAAAAGATCGTTTGATTATGGAATTGAAAGTTGCTTATGGCTTGCGTGGAATAAATATCAACTAATCATTGATTTTTTTTTTCTTCTTGGTGAATCAAGAAAAGCCAACCACGTACTTGTTTCAGGCTGTTGTCCCTCATCAGCGTGGTGCAAGCTGTACCTCAACGACCAAAAGAGCTGGTCCTTGAGGCTTTCTGTAATTTAATCAATTATTACTAAATAATTAGCAATATATCAATGGATAGTAAATTAAATTTAATTGCCATCTATCGTTAAAATTTTACACAAATAAATTTACTGGCAATGCGTTTCTTTTAAATATCATCAAATATTATCTCTACAAACTGCAATGATATAAGTTATTGAATGAGATGGTTTGGCTCATCAGTAGTGAACCCTCTCAGCGGTTTCGCCAAATTAATCTCTAGACCGCTCTATTAAGCTTATGTCCATAGTTCACTAAACACCCCTAAGCTGCCTTCCATAGAAAATACAGGGTATATTCCAAACCAATCCAATACAATAGTAGAGCGGTCTAGAGATTAATTTTGCGAAACTGCTGAGAGGGTTCACTACTGATGAGCCAAGCCCTCTCATTCAATAACTCATATCATTGCAGTAAGGTCTGTAGAGATAATATTTGATGATATTTAAAAGAAACGCATTGCCAGTAAATTTATTTGTGTAAAATATCAATGGATAGTTGCTGTTTATTCCGACAGATGGCACAAGCCATAAGTAAACTTCAGTTGTATTATCAGGAGATTTGTTTTCTTCTATTATTCTATCAACCTGGTTCTAGTTCAATTTCACTTTTGTACCATTTTCGTCTTATCACTTTTGTTTATGTTCGAACATCTTGTGTCAATATTGAATAGGCACCACCCTCTGTCGCCTGGGTCGCTATTTACTTTGGACGAAAAGATAAGATGAGATAAGAAGAAGTGAGAAAGTGGAATATTTGTCTGTGGAGAGAGAGAGAGAGAGAGAGAGATTGAAACTAATTTATTACAAGGTTCATATATGATTATATATGGTTAAATACAAAATTGAATAAATATGAATATAAATAAGATTATATAATGATAAATATATGAATAAATAGATATAAATAGATAAAATAATTGATATATATATATATATACTAGCGGATGTGTACCCGGCTTCGCCCAGGTTTTATCTGAGTGAAAGTTTGCCTAACGAATATTATTGAAAATAATTTTCCGGAACATAGACTATTATGATAATAATGATAATAATATTCATTACATTATATTTTTTATTATATATTTATATAATACGAATGGCCCGGGCAACGCCCGGGTTTTACCCGAGTGCGTATATATTTTAAAAACGTTTTAATTCAAATACTATTCGTTACAATTATAAATTGGCGCCATGGATGTCACTCTTGTGAAACGTCCCGTTCCAAACTGTGTGTTTTTAAAATGTTTTAATTAAAATACTATTCGTTACAATTATAAATTTGAACGATAGGCTCATTATTTCTTTATACCGTTATTATACCGTTATATTATATTTATTATATATATATTACACGTTATTTGTTTTCTTGGCCGACTGTTTTACATATGGTGTTATCTTAAAATTGCTTGTTTTGAATATTTTTTAGATTGAGATTATCAGCTAGTATGTAAAAAAATTAACTCTGTTGAAATTTAATTTTGTATTTATATATAAATAAAATTAACTCTGTTGATTTTATTTTTGTATTTAATCGATAACAGCGAAGATACGCATGTTAATGTTAGGGAAAATATTTTGATGTTAAGCAAAACCTGCTCCATCTCGTTTTACATAAATGTTGAAAATTTGGTCGAAATTGATGCATTGTAACGAAAGTTTTTAGTGAACAACACTTATGAAATTTGCATTTTATTAATATATATATATATATATATATATATACAAGGTCTTTATTAGTGGCGCCTACCGCGGGAAAGACTCCGCCACCGGTGGACTGCGAGAGTTCTTTCCCACAGAGTGGGCAGGTCGATAAGATGGCTGGCGTTACCTAACTTAATACTAATATGGTACTTGTGGAGAGAAAGAGAGAGAAAGGGAATATGGTTTTATGGGCCACAAACCAAAGTGAACGATTTTTGAGGCCAAAAAGTGTGGTTCTTCAAAAAGAATACCCCTGGTCTCTGTGGAGAACATTTAAGAACAGTCGGCATGTTGGGACATTGGGAGATAGAGTAGATGAACAGGGCTTACGGGGAAATTTGACTAGAAGCATAAATCAAAGCAATAAGATGGTGTTCGTTTATTTTTGCCAATGTGGTCTATTTTTCATAGTTTTAACTAACTTTAAACTCAATGACGTTAGACAGCAGTGCATTGCGTGCTGTATTCGAGAACCTTCAAATCCAGACACAATGTAAGTTCAAAGTATTTTTGACTGAATAACTTTGAACAATATCACGCCAAACACCGATATCTGTGATGTATTAATGTGGTCTATTCCAATGAACGAAGATAAAAGTATTTTCTCTAAAATGTATCGATGGGTTCTTGATAAACTGGTCTTTGTCACTTGATGGCCCTTAGGATGTTTAATACTCAAGAGAATTTAACTACAAGTCATGGTTAAATTGTGTGGTACATTTGAGAACCTTCAAATACGGACGCTATGAATGTCCGAGTTCAAAGTATTGTTCACTGAACAAACCTGAACAATACTATACCAAACATACATATCCAGTGGTGTATTAATGTGCTTGATTCCAATGTAAACGGAGATGCATGTATTGTAGAGTCACGGATTAATAAGCAAGGAACGAAGAGAAAAGTCATGATATGGTTATTGATAAACAGGTCTTTGTCACTTGATGATCCTTAGGATATTCAATGCTCAAGAGATATTCTATAAGAGGTAGTTGACTTTCGTGGTGCCTTGGAGATCCTTAAAATCCGGACAGCATGAATATCTGAGTTCAGAGTATTGATCACTGAACAACCTTGAGCAATACCATACCAAACATACATATCCAGTGGTGTATTAATGTGCTTGATTCCAATGTAAACGGAGATGCATGTATAGTAGAGTCATGGATTAACAAGAAATGAACGAAGAGAAAAGTCATGATATGGTTATTAATAAGCAGGTCTTTGTCACTTGATGATCCTAAGGATATTTAATGCTCAAGAGATATTATCTAAGCAGTGGTTGACTTGCGTGGTACATTTGAGATCCTTCAAATTCGGACAACAATAATATCCAAGTTCAGAGTACTAATCACTGAACAACCTTGAACAATACGGCTTCTCTATCCAATGATGTTTCAATGTGGTTTATTCCAATGTAAACGGAGATGCATGTGATGGGATAACAAGCAAGAAACGTTAGAAGAGAAAAGTCTTGTCTCCAAAATGTGTAGGTTATATGGTAATTGATAAACAGGTCTTTGTCACTCTTTTGATGTATTTGTTCAATGCCCAAGAGATATTCTTTAAGAGATAGTTGCGTGGTGCATTTCAGCTTCTTCAAATATGGACACAATGAATATCTGAGTTAAAAGTATTGTTCACTGAACAACCCTGCACAATACCACATCAAACGTCGCTATCCAGTGATGTTTCAACGTACTTAATTCCAATGTAAACGGATATGCATGTATCGAAGAGTTATGGAACAACAATCAAAGAACGTTAGAAGCCTTGTCTTCAAAATCTGTAATGATATGGTTTTCGATAAACAGGTATTTGTCAATGATTCTTCAGATATTTAATACTCAAGAGTTCTAAGAGCTAGTTGACTTGCGTGGTGAATTTGAGAACCATTGATCCTTGAACAATACCGCACTAAACACAGCTATCCAGTGGTGTATCAATATGCTTTATTCCAATGTCAACAGAGATGTATGTATCGAAGAGTTATGGAACAACAATCAAAGAACGTTAGGAAGTCTTGTCTCTGTTCTACCGAGTTAGGGTAAAGGTTCGAGCTGCAGTGAGAACTATAAATTAATAATTTATATTTTAATAAGTGTCCAAAGATTACATACAATTATAAGAGGCAGGTGGAGTACAGTTTTTACTCCACCAGCGCCTAGAGTATTATATAATAGAAGGAACCGCCGTAGGTTGTAGCGACGGGCGGTAAACAAGCCGGCGACATCAGGCGGTGTTCGAAAAGTGCGCGCGCAGCCCCCGGTGCGCGCGCAGGCCGGCTGGCCAGCCAGCGTCCCAGGATGCCAGCGTCGCCCGCTGGCTGCCTCTTATCTCATGCCCCCCCCTGGAGATTGGGACTTGGGACCGATCCAACGTAGTTGCTATAACGCGGGTTCGGTTCTCGGGTTCGAGGGGATAAGGTCTGCTGATGTTGAGCTGAGTTGGGTGTGGTGGTGTACGGTGGAGGCACGAAAGGTCGTAAGAATCTGCGATTACGGCGAAGAAGGCGTCCGGCGTCGGTCCGGATGAGGTAGCTGCGACCGCGTGGAAGTTGTTCGAGAACCTCAGCAAGGAGGGTCCAATGTTTTGTGCGGTGATCCTGGACAAGGACTATTGCTCCCACTTCCAAATGTGAGAGTGGCTTGGCGTTGCGATTGTATCGCTTCCGGAAGGAATGTTCTCTTACATTTTGCTGCATGAGGTACTGGGCCATCTGGATCTGCTGGGGCGTGCCAGAGATGGTGATGACCCGTTCGTTGCTACCAGGTTGAGACTCATCTATGGTGATCCCCGCACCAGACTCGCGCCGGATCTTCCTGATGCGTTGACCACCTTTCCCAATGATGGCACCGGCGAGATCATTTGGTATAGTGACTTGTGATGAGCCTTTTTTCGGGACGACTACCATAGGATGGCACCAATCGATGGCTTCGCCGACGGGTACCTGTTCGATTATCCCTTTCGCCAACATGGTATCGAGTTGAGTTTTGACGGGGTCTCTCCAGTGAAAGGGAACGTTGTATGCCCGGTAGCGTTTGCAAGGAACGGCATCTTTAACTAGTTCGATAGACATGGGGGGTCCTTGCATGGGTTTTAACACTGTGTCGTCGAACGCTCTAGCATGATGGGTAAGGATAGACTGCTTATCGATCTCATTGGCTCTCACCGGGGTCGGCGGGAACGTTAGAACTTGTCCGTTGGTTATGGCATTGACGATCATTGAATGGGGCCAGTTATCCGGCAGAAGTCCTAAGGCTTTGCATCCGCTCTTGCTCAAGAGAGGGGCGTTCAGGTGCTTGCAGACTCCAACGGTAGTACTGTATGTTTTCCCGTTGAGATGCAGTGCCGCGACGAACGATCCACAAGGACTTAAGCTGATGCCGTTGGCTCCTACGCAAGGGACGTTCTTCGGGTTGAGTGCTGATCGGGTCTGCTCATCCAGTAACAGGAATTCTGATTCTGGGATTAGATCCAGATCTGACCCCGGGTCCGCCAGCCAACGGATTTGGTGTAACTTATGGTTGATATCGGTCGGAATGGTTATGAGTTCGTTGCGTACTCCAGCTGCAACAACTGTGTTTGAGGGTCCTGGTTGGGACTGATTGTTTCTGGTTGCAAGTGGCGGGATATTAGGTTTGGTTGTGGGTTTCCGTTTCAGTTGTCGTCAAACCCTTCCGTAATGCCCGGTGATGCCGCATTTGTTACACTCTATGTCTTTTGCTGGGCACTGATCACGGCGGTGTCTTGGGTTAGCCCCACATCCGGAGCAGGGGTCGTTAGGATCATAGGGTTTCTGAAAGAAACGGTTGGCCTTAGGTGAGGTTTCAGACGAGCTGGCTTGTTGATGCTTGTAGGTTGATGGTGCACGTCTGGTTGCACTGAAGGCTTCGGGGGAGGTGGTTGGGGAGGGTGAAAGAGTCGCGCCCACGGCGGTAGCACTCTCATGTGCGAGACAAATTGAGAGGACTCGGTCCAGGGAGAGGTCGGAATTGTACTGCTCCGCCAGTACTTTTCGTTGGAGGTCTTTATCAAACAGGCCACATATTAGCCTGTCACGGATACGGAGTTGCTGTTGATAACCAGCAAGGGCAAACGTTTTCCCACAAGCTCTTTTTGTGCATCTTGTAATACACGGGTCGCCGCATGTGCTGCACTTAAAATCCAGCTCATGTGCACACGAGTCATCAAGAGCTTTAAGGGCTGCGAAGTAGCGATCCACCGATTCTCCGGTTTGTTGGTCCCTACGATGAAAATCTTGCCGATCAAGGAGGGGGTTTCGCTTCTTGCGTAGGTAGGCCTCGAGAGCATTCACGGCTTCATCGAGGGTGGTGGTGGTAGAAATATGAAGGCGGCCTGATTGCCAAAGGATGGTCCATTCGGAATGGAGGGCGGCACGCAAAGTCACTTGCTGTGTGGATAGCGGGAAGGTGGCTACTTGTTGGGCGTCCACGTAGTCGTTCCAACGTTGTTTCCAATCGCGGAAACAAGACATCGTTAACTCCTCCGGGGAAGCCAGTTTAGGAAGCTGGATGATTTTTGTGGCGTGGTGAGGAGGAGCTCCTAATGGGACTGTCGGTGTCGGATTCCGAGTAGCCATCTGCTGCAACAGTGCGGCTATGGACCTGAGGATGTCGGTGCTGGTCGGCGAGGCAGGGTTCTCTGGAGGGGTTTGGGATGGTCGGCGATTCCTTCTTGAGGGCATCTTGATTACTAATTGTCACTGAGCTGTCACTTAAAAAACGGCTATAATTAACCGAATGTCGACTGCGCCATGTTCTACCGAGTTAGGGTAAAGGTTCGAGCTGCAGTGAGAACTATAAATTAATAATTTATATTTTAATAAGTGTCCAAAGATTACATACAATTATAAGAGGCAGGTGGAGTACAGTTTTTACTCCACCAGCGCCTAGAGTATTATATAATAGAAGGAACCGCCGTAGGTTGTAGCGACGGGCGGTAAACAAGCCGGCGACATCAGGCGGTGTTCGAAAAGTGCGCGCGCAGCCCCCGGTGCGCGCGCAGGCCGGCTGGCCAGCCAGCGTCCCAGGATGCCAGCGTCGCCCGCTGGCTGCCTCTTATCTCAGTCTCCAAAATGTGTCATGATATGGTTCTTGATAAACAGGTCTTTGACACTTGATATGATCCTTAAGATATTTAATACTCAAATGATATTAGCTAATCATCAATACTTTAGAATGTTGGTGGTGTCCACCAATGTCTGTGGTGTAAAGACAGCGTTCAACACAATAGGATGATGTAGTTGAAATGATCGATGTCACGGGAGGAAGTTAGATAATCTTTTCCCAAAATAGACTTCGCTTCAAACTACAATTTGAAAAGAGTAATTTAAAGCGAATCTACCTGGATTTCTTGTCGCCATGCATACATCTGGTTACATTTGGTTTTTGGGAGATTGGCCATTATACAACAGGTCTCTAGAACTTGGATGTGGACGCTGCTCGAGCGTTACTTCATAGATGCACATAACTGGGATTTAGTGCATGTATTACTTCAACCTATGCATGGTTTAGTGGCTATAGCGGGGTTCCGTGGACGAGTGGTATAATGATGAACGGGATGACCTACTGATGAACGGGATTCACAACTGATAAACGGGATTCACAACTGATAAACGGGATGCGGGGAAGGAAGACCCTGTGGGTCTCGCCCTCTACGGTCACTCTAGAGGGGAGTGAGTGGAGAGGCGTCTCTGCGTGTTTGTCCTCGCGAAAGCGAGGCGCACGTGTCTTGAAACTCTTAGGTCTTCGCTCTGTGTGTGCGTCATTGGGAGCGTCCTTGCCGTGCGCACCATGAAAAACCAAGGGGTGCACACAGTAGCACCACCCCCCCCGCCTCCGCGTTGGTTTCCCCGCGTCAACCTCGGCACCTCAGAGGTCCTTGATTCGACAGCAGATTCAGGGAGGACTGGGTAAGGGTGCGAGGGCTAAAGGGGGGGGGGGGGGAGTCCTATTGGAGCGTAGGACGGGTTGAACTAAGTCCGAACGAGAGGGCTCGGTCAGCAACCTTGCCAATGAACTCTCGGAGACGCCTGTGGGTGAATGGTCAACCCCATTGTAGCCGGACCATACTGGCGGGCGCGAGGGGCCTACCAAAGGCCGCTCGATGCATGGAGAATGCATCATTCCTTCGGGCTGTGTGACGCTAGAGGGGACGCAAGGGCATTGCTGCCTATATCGTCCCTGGCTTGGTGAGCCGAATTTCTATTCTGATAAACGGGATGACCTACTGATGAACGGGATGACCTACTGATGAACGGGATTCACAACTGAGGAACGGGATGACCTATTTATGAACGGGATGACCTACTGATGAACGGGATGACCTATTGATGAACGGTATTCACAACTGATGAACATACTACCTTTTTTGACTGGCGAATTTCATTTGCCAAGAGTGCACATGTTGTAGATATTGGGTGACACAAAAAGAGACACAATCACTAAAATTTTCCAATAATAATTTATTAAATACAAACATACAAAACGCACTAAACAAAACAAGATATATAGAATTAATACTAATTTTTGATCAACAACAACTAAAATATTTACAAATCGAAAAGTATATAATAAATACAAGTATGCGTATTTCAATCTCACTCTACAATATATATCCCTGATATATTTTCAATAATAATAAATAGCTAAAAACATTTCTGAAACAATCGTATATTGAGGTAAAACTTTTTTATTAAAATTTTGTACAATATAAAAAAAAATGCTTAACAAATCTGGTGAGAATATCAAAATGGCTTCTCTAAGAATTATAAATGCTTATTAAAAATAACACAAGAATGTTATAATAAAAGCAATTGATGAGGACGTATTGGAAATGGAAGAATGAGATGAAAGGCCATAAAATATCACACATGGGACGTACAATGGCTAGCTGAGTCCTTTTTACACCACTTTGGACTCAATCAAGATGGCGGTCACCAGGAACACAAAGTAGAGCAGGATGAGGTATGCGCCGTACATCTTGCGCACCCGGAAGCGGAATGATGTCATAGTAGCCAGGGTAGAGATGAGGCTAACTGCCAGGGTAGTGAAGAGGACGGTGGTGAGATTGGTATAGTTGAGCTGGAGATACCAAATTTTGACAATTTTTTTTGGTGACAATCAATGTCGTATATTTATAATTTAATTATATAATATAATATTGTATAAAATTTTACACAAATAAATTTACTGGCAATGCGTTTCTTTTAAATATCATCAAATATTATCTCTACAGACCTTACTGCTATGATATGATTTATTGAATGAGAGGGCTTGGCTCATCAGTAGTGAACCCTCTCAGCGGTTTCGCCAAATTAATCTCTAGACCGCTCTACTATTGTATTGGACTGGTTTTGTTATATACCCTGCATTTTCTATGGAAGGCAGCTTAGGGGTGTTTAGTGAACTATGGACATAAGCTTATAGGTCTGTAGAGGTACATACATATAATTTCAAGGTATTGCATCGAGCAAAGCTCTTCCGCAAAATATGTTTTCATAACCAATATATATTAGTAAATTAAATTTTATTGCCATCTATCGTTAAAATTTTACACAAATAAATTTACTGGCAATGCGTTTCTTTTAAATATCATCAAATATTATCTTATTGTATATAATATATTAATATAATAATATTATTAAATCCACAGATTCTGTGATATATTGTATATATCATGACATATAATTTATCACCATATAATTCGATTGTTAACTTGTAATTCTTAAGCTTGCATCTAATACGGTGTAATATAATAAAAGCCATTTAAATAAATAAAGCCTAAAATCTATTTCTACTTTTAAATCAACCTAAATACACCACAATCAACATAATTTTTATTATTTATATATTGTCAATACATGTGAAAGTGCACAGTCTGCACTATTTTAAAATTATTATATAATAAAATAAAGGCATATTTTGAATCAATATAATTTATTTAAAATATTTCCGATATCTCGATGAGGCTGTTCGCCTATCTTCCTCTAGGAATTCAATCTCCTTCTAAGCCCATCATCCGCGTGATGCACGAGAAGTATTGTTTATATAAGTTGAAGTGACAGAACCATTTTGAATGAAAAAAATATATAATTAGAAATAAAATGCTATATATATTATATTTAACTAGTTTTATTTTAACTGTAGGTATGATTGCGGTATATATACAGTATAACCTCCATTAGAGGACACTCTCCCTAGGGGACACCTCTCTACAAAGGACAGTTTACATTTGCAAAATTACCATTTTTACAATTTAGCAACTCTCCGGTAAGAGGACACTTCTTCCTAAAGGATACTTTGGCTCTGTAATTAGATGTTTTCCTTTACAGGGAGGTAGTTCTACTGTATATATGATACTATGTACAATGAACATAACGCCTCTGCCATCGCTACAGAGTTTGGTGGAGAATCACCAGCGGGTCTCTAGCAACACCACGTATTTCTACACCAAAGTTTGATGGATTTCAAATCATTTTATTTATATCTGTCGTGATTATTGAATAAACTGATTTAAGATACATGTTGAATATGATCGTAAATCTGCAGTATTTCTATAATTATTGCTCTGTTGTTTGTTAGAGGACTCAGGTCAGTGACAAAGCCATAACACCACCGTTAGAAATTTCTCAATGCCCATCGTTAGTTCATGGAAGTCTTAGATTTCATGAGATTCACACGAGGTTCAATGAATCTTCAGATTTTTGTTTCATTTATATAAATATAGAAATAGGATTCAAGAATAATCATTCTCTTGAAGAGAGTGACAGCGAGTTAGGGAAAGGTCGGGAGTTAAACTATTGATTGATGAAGCTAATGTATTATTATTATTTGCCTATCCCTAGTACATGTGGTACAGGCCATGATAATCATGGTGGGTAGTTAGCGACTGCTTTTTACTGTAAGCGCACCACATGTCTACACATGTGAAAAGCAGTTCGACTTTACACTTACAAATGTGCCAGAGCCCCGTTTGGTTACTTGCAGGTGGGGTTGGACTTTTGCAAGAATCGGGGGCCATTGGAGCATTTTTTTTTAACAGAAAAAAGTGTCCAATGCGGGAATCGAACCCGGGTCGTAGTGGTCGAAAACCAAACGGTTTAACCAGCCTTCCACCGACCCCAATTATTATCAATACCATAAGTGTTTATATTATGATGCACTAGCGCGCCATCTGTTATGAAAATACGAAACTATTTTAGACGCGTAAGATTCTTTTTGAAATTAAACACTTTCTACTGCCCTTACTGCAATGAAAAAAATATATTTTTATAATTATGAAAAAGGCATCTCCTTATCGTGCAACTGAAAGTTGCTGATGGCTTGCGCCATCTATCGGAATAAATATCAACTATTCTCGTTGATTTTTAATTATTCCAGAATTGGCCAAATACCCATTCTTGATTAATCAAGAAAAGCTAACCACGGAATCGTTTTGGCCCAATTCTGGAATAATTAAAAATCAACGAGAATAGTTGATATTTATTCCGATAGATGGCGCAAGCCATCAGCAACTTTCAGTTGCACGATAAGGAGATGCCTTTTTCATAATTTATGCACCTTATCCTAGTACAATTTCACATTTGTACTATTTTTTTTCATATTTATAATTGTATGTAATTCTACTGTTCTCAAAGCTTATGTCCATACCCATCTAAAATACCCATTCCAAAAGTCTAACAACAGTATCACTATAAAATGAAGATCGAAAAATGCAATATAACAGCGGTATGGTAAATTAAATTGGCGAAACCGCTGTGAAGGTTCACTACTGATGAGCCAGGACCTTCCCTTAATTTTTTTACATTGCAGTAAGGGCAGTAGAAATTGTTTAATTTTAAAAAGAATATTACGCGACTAAAGTAGTTTCGAAATTTTATAATACCATAAGTGTTTAACACAAAGAACGGTTGAAGTTACATTGAAGTCAGTGTTAGCTAGCTTACCTTAATGGCGTCTTTTGCGTGTCCCACCAGTTCCAGACATGTCGGGATACCAACGCCCAATAGCAGCGCTGATAGAGTGGTTAAGGTACATACATTTTACCATTGTGTTTACATTCTGGTACAGTTCTTTCTTTCTGCGTTAATCAAGAACACAACTATATTCCGCTAAAATAAATCATCACACACACAGAATATAGCCACGTATATAACCAATTCTGGAATACTAAAAAAATCAACAATTAGTTGATATTTTTCCCGACAGATGGCGAAAAACTTAAGGAAGTGGAAATTCTTTGATGTCGCCAGTCGTAGTCGTTGAAGGAGACAGAGGTAATTTTATTCATACTATATTATCTCGTGTGTCTTCAATAAAGGTCACTGTAATATCTTTCAGAGTTATTGCCTGAATCCCGATATACACACTAAAATGTACAACTTCCTTAAGTTTTGTCCATGAGTTTATCTTTCAGAGTTATTGTCTGAATCCCCATATACATGCTAAAAGGTACAACTTCCTTAAGTTGTGTCCATGAGTGTATCTTTCAGAGTTATTGACTGAATCCCGATATACATGCTAAAAGGTACAACTTCGCAAGTTTTGTCCATGAGTGTATCTCTCAGAGTTATTGTCTGAATCCCGATATACATGCTACAAGGTACAACTTCCTTAAGTTTTGTCCATGAGTGTATCTTTCAGAGTTATTGTCTGAATCCCGATATACATGCTAAAAGGTACAACTTCCTTAAGTTATGTCCATGAGTACAGTATATGTAGGCCACATACACAGAAGACTATGAGAAATGTCCAGATTCAGGACTCACGACCAGAACACCACAGTCTGTCAGTGAGTCAGTGAGAGATATAATGAAGGATACTCAAGAAGGGAGAGCCGAAGCAAGCCGCTATACCCATGCGGGGGAATCCTTTCCTGGCCACGGCGATGTTGGAGAGAAAGTCTGCAGCATGGCATCATTTGGTACATAGTATTGCAACTTCCGGAACATGGCATGATATCATTCGGAACATGGTATGATAGCATTTTGAACAT
Source organism: Cordylochernes scorpioides (assembly GCA_030710605.1). Classification (NCBI taxonomy): domain Eukaryota; kingdom Metazoa; phylum Arthropoda; class Arachnida; order Pseudoscorpiones; family Chernetidae; genus Cordylochernes; species Cordylochernes scorpioides. Next base: position 9,804,309 of record CP092871.1, on the reverse strand, counting down.
GGCGTGATATCATTTTGAACATGACAGAATTCTGAACATAATATGAAAGCATTCGGAACATGGCATGACAGTATTTGTAACATTGCGCTTCAGTATTCTGAACATGGCATGATATCATTTAGAACATGATAGAATTCGGAACATAATATGAAAGCATTCGGAACATGGCATGACAGTATTTGTAACATTGCGCTTCAGTATTCTGAACATGGCATGATATCATTTAGAAGATGATAGAATTCGGAACATAATATGACAGCATTTGAAACATGGCATGACAGTATTTGTAACATTGCGCGTCAGTATTCTGAACATGGCATGATATAATTTAGAACATGATAGAATTCGGAACATAATATGAAAGCATTCGGAACATGGCATGACAGTATTTGTAACATTGCGCTTCAGTATTCTGAACATGGCATGATATCATTTAGAACATGATAGAATTCTGAACATAATATGAAAGCATTTGGAACATGGCATGACAGTATTTGTAACATTGCGCTTTAGTATTCGGGACATGGCATGATATCATTTGGAATATGATAGAATTCGGAATATAATATGACAGCATTTGAAACATGACATGAAAGCATTCGAAACATGACAGCATTCGGAACATGGCATGATATCATTCAAAACATGACATAACAGCATTCCCAAGTCCAAAACAATATTAGGGGCCGCTGGAGGGTTCACCACTGATAAGCCAAGCTCTCCCAACATTTTCCCAGTGAAGATGACAGTGGGGATTTACTTTACTTAAACATGAAATAATCGTGATGAGTAGTGCCATTTCTTATATGAGGATGACGCGCTGATGCTGTATGTGTTTGATTATTTTAGATATTAGATGAACATAAGCTTTTTCTACTATTTCTATTGGATAGCTGCAGATTGTACTCCTACGTAAGGACATGGAAAGTGACCAACCTAGGAGACAGTTGCCCCAAGCCAGGATGGTCAGTCCGATGATGGTGTCGCTCAGGTTGAACACCACCCCGATGGCCTGCATCAACACCACCAACATAATCATATCCATTATAATGATGATAATGATACAACAACATGCAGCAACATGATAATGCTCGGCCACGTGAGGCAGCACCCGTTAAAACGTACTTAGAAACGCTCAAATGGGAAGTCTTACTCCACCCGCCGTATAGCCCAGACATTTCTCCTTCCGATTGTTATCTCTTTCGATCAATGCAACATGGCCTGGCCGACCAGCATTTCTCCAACTAAGATGAAGTAAAAAAAATGAATCAATGAATGGATAACGGCCAAAGAGTCGGCCTTTTTCCAAGATGGGATCCGTTAAATGCCAGAAAGATGGGGGAAAGTAGTGGCTAGCGAAGAACAATACTTTGAATATTGAATATCTATATGTCTAACCAAATTTTCACAATAAAGCTCCAATTTTCGAGAAAGAAACAGCGCGAACTTATTTATGCTCCTAATAGTGATTCTGATAGTGATATAGCTTATGATTCGGTATATTATAAAGATTCTAAAACTCTAGTATTTTAGTAAAAACTGTTTACGCAATAAGTTGGTATTTTCTTGTATGTAAATAAAATAGATTAGCATACGAGTATATGTATATGTATACAAAGAGACATCTCTCCTTTAATTATACATCAGAACGATACATTATGTTCATGTCACCCCAGTAAAAAACTTTACTATTGATCATGAAGAATTAGCCACAACACCAGTTCAGACAAATTCATACAAAAGCCAACAACCTGTATACGCTATGGCCTTCGTTAGTACAGGGACGGCTTCGATTTCATAACATCCTAGAAGAGGGGTTATGGAATCGGTCGAAATGTCAGAAAAGATGCCTAGTTTAGTCAATAGATATATTTCGATGTGTTGTAGATAATGTTACAAGCTAATAGCGGTAGGGTTGAATTCTTGTGTGTGTCTTATATCTATGTAACCAGTGTCTACTCGTGTGTCTACGGTAAGAGGTGAGGAGATATAAAGGTCTTAATAAATCTTTTTGTTGTTGATAATGACAAGCATGTGGAGGGAAGGTTGGAATTTTGTTGTTGTGAGTCTTATATCTATGTGTCCAGTATCTACTCGAGTGTCTACGGTATGTAGGCAGAAGGAGATGTAAAGGTCTTATTGAAGATTTTTTTGTTGTAGATAATGTGACAAGCATATGGAGGGAAGTTTGGAATTTCTGTAGGTGTCTCATATCTAAGTGTATAGGATCTACTCGAGTGTCTACGGTAAGAGGTGAGGAGATGTAAAAGTCTTAATAAAGATTTTTGTTGTTGATAATGACAAGCATATGGAGGTAGATTGTGGATTCTTGTGACTGTGTGTCTCATATGTAAGTGACCAGGATATACTCGAATGACTACGGTATGTAGACAGAAGGAGATGTAAAGGTGTTAATAAAGATTTTTGTTGTAGATAATGTGACAAGCATATGGAGGTAGATTGTGGATTCTTGTAGGTGTCTCATATCTAAGTTACTACGATCTACTCGAGTGTCTACGGCCTGTAGACAGAAGGAGATGTAAAAGTCTTAATAAAGCTTTTCGTTGTAGATAATGTGACAAGCATATGGAGGGAAGATTGTAATTCTTGTAGGTGTCTCATATCTAAGTTACCATTATCTACTCGAGTGTCTACGGTATGAGGTGTAGAGGAGATGTAAAAGTCTTAATAAATATTTTTGTTGTTGATAATGACAAGCATATGGAGGTAGATTGTGGATTCTTGTGGTTGTGTGTCTCATATCTAAGTAACTAGTATTTACTCGAGTTTCTACGGTATGAGATGTGAAGTCTTAATGAAGTTTTTTGTTGTAGATAATGTGACAAGCATATGGAGGGAAGTTTGGAATTCTTATGATTGTGAGTGTCATATCTACGTGTCCAGGATCTACTCGAGTGTCTACGGTATGTAGACAGAAGGAGATGTAAAGGTCTTAATAAAGCTTGTCGTTGTAGATAATGTGACAAGCATATGGAGGGAAGATTGGAATTCTTGTAGGCGTCTCATATCTAAGTTACTACGATCTACTCGAGTGTCTACGGTATGAAGACAGAAAGAGATGTAAAGGTCTTAATGCAGATTTTTTTGTTGTAGATAATGTGACAAGCATATGGAGGGAAGTTTGGAATTCTTATGATTGCGAGTGTCATATCTACGTGTCCAGGATCTACTCGAGTGTCTACGGTATGTAGACAGAAGGAGATGTAAAAGTCTTAATGAAGATTTTTGTTGTTGAAAATGACAAGTATATGGAGGGAAGATTGGAATTCCTGTAGGTGTCTCATATCTAAGTGACCAGGATCTACTCGAGTGTCTACGGTAAGAGATGAGGAAATGTAAAAGTCTTAATAAAGATTTTTGTTGTTGAAAATGACAAGTATATGGAGGGAAGGTTGGGATTCCTGTAGGTGTCTCATATCTAAGTGACCAGTATCTACTCGAGTGTCTATGGTAAGAGATGAGGAAATGTAAACGTCTTAATAAAGATTTTTGTTGTTGATAATGACAAGTATATGGAGAGAAGTTTGGAATTCCTGTAGGTGTCTCATATCTAAGTGTCCAGTATCTACTCGAGTGTCTACGGTAAGAGGTGAGGAGATGTAAAAGTCTTAATAAACATTTTGTTGTTGATAATGACAAGCATATGGAGGTAGTTTGTGAATTCTTGTGGTTGTGTGTTTTATATCTAAGTGGCCAGGATATACTCGAGTGTCTACGGTATGAGGTGAGGAAATGCCAAGGTCTTAATAAAGCTTTTTGTTGTAGATAATGTGACAAGCATATGGAGGGAAGATTGGAATTCTTTTGTGTGTTTCATATCTAAGTGACCAGGATCTACTCGAGTGTCTACGGTGTCTATGGCATGTAGACAGGAGGGAGATGTAATGTAGACAGGAGGGAGATGTACCTGGAGCAGTACGACAATCTCGTTGGCGATACAGTAGATCCACACTACGGACACTAGGAAGCCGAGGTAGGCGAAGGCCAGATGGTAGGGCGGTGGAGTGTCGTTGTCTGTGGTGAGGAAGACAATGAGACCCACGGCCAGGCTGCACAGTCCGACCACCACCAGGGTGGGGACCTTGCCGGCGATCATGGAGTCCCCGCCTGTCACCACATCTTCTCTCAACATACAACAGGCTTTGGATGTCAACAATATACAACAACAACAAAAAGACTTTATTTAGGGTCACTGACCCTATACAGGATTCACCAGAGGTATGCATAAGAACAAATCAGTGAGACAAAGGAAATAATAATATAGACAGAAGAAAAAGAAAAAAAAAAACAAGAAAGAGAAAGAGGGAAGCAAGAAAAACAACACAAAAAGAGTAGCAGTAAGAAAGTGAGGAGTGAGTATCACTTGGCCTTCTTCTGAGATATGGACTTGTGGAAACCATAAAACGCCGTAGCAATATACTTATTCTGGGTCATATTGTCAATTATTGATGGAAGTGAAGCGTCAATAATATACATACTCTCTCTGAATGTTCAGGATGGAAGAACTCAACTCCGTGTCTATAGAATATTGTCATTAAGTTGGATATACTCGTATACTCTTATACTGGAGCAGTAAATTATCAACACCCAAAAGTCATGAGTTGAAAAGTTTCTTGTAAGGTGTTTTATTTAGCTGAACATTCAAGTATTTCTGTCCATCTACAGGAGTAGAAGTTCTCGAAATCTAGGTATATAGAAACCTAACGAGAAACTCTTCATCTCACGACTCTTGGGTGTCGATAAAATTGCCACGTGGAAAATTAGGGAAGACAAAAACTTCAGGAGGAGACAGCAATTTATTTAAGGCAAGAACAAACTATGAGTGATAAACAAAAGATAAGTAAAAGAGGGAAGTGTACAGAATAAAGCAAAATATAAACATAAAAAATAATACTCTGCTAATAAAATAATAAATATGTTACAATATTGTCATAATGAAACCTTTTTTAAGACACAGTGACCTTTATTGAAGACACAGAAGATAACCAAGTGTGAAAAATTTGCCTCTAGATACTTAAAAAAAATAATAGACCACCTGCGAAATCAAAGACTTACCACTTCCTTGAGTTTTGTCTATGAGTGTAATTACTGCGATATTCCAGAAAGACACTTAATGCGGTGAACTGAAGACTAAAAAGATTCGGGAAGGCTTGGCTCAACAGTAACAGCTTTTTTTTTTGCCTATTCCTAGTACACATGGTACAGGTCATGATAAACATAGTGGGTAGAAGTAGTCGACTGATTTTACTGTAAGTGCACCACATGTCTACACATGTAAAAAGCAGTTCGACTTTGCACTTACAAATGTGCCAGAGCCCCCCCCCCCCGTTTGTGGTTACTTTCACTCGCTGGTAGAGTTGAACTTTTCCAAGAATAGGAGGCTATTGAAGCATTTTTTTAATAATAAAAAAGTGCCCAATGCGAGGTTCGATACCCGGATTGTAGTGGTAGAAATCCAACGGTTTTAAACCATCCTTCCACCGAACCATGTCACAGAACGCTATATGTATTGTTTACTTAAGTTGTATAAACAGGCTGTGTTGTATTTATCTTATTCTGTTTTAGACGACAAGACGAAATAAAAGAAGAAGAGTTTCTTTAATTCTATATACAGTTACGAGCGTCATGCGTTCTTAATAATTCTTCATCTCTGTCACCGTTTGCTTTTTTTTGGAATGGCGCTCTCCTATTGGTTGGCTACGATCACGCCACCTTTGCCCCCCCCCCTCATTATGCCCCCCCCCCACTCGCTTTTTGGTTTTTGTAACTATTGTGTTGGAGCGGGTCGCACCTTAAATAAATTCATATATTAGTTAATAACTAAATGGAATCCTCTCTTTCTTTTTCCCAGTAAGAGACGCCTACGGAAGCCAACAGTACATAGACAGATAAAGCACATAGGCTATAGTTATTAACTAATATATGCATTTATATAAGGCGCCAATTTATAATTGTAACAAATAGTATTTGAATAAAAACATTCAATCGGGTAAAACACGGGCGTTGCCCGGGTCATTCGGCTAGTAGACATATATCGAAGCAAGCTTTCGGGCAAAAAAAAAAAAAAACCTTCTACAGCGTGATTACGGCAACAAACATGACACTACTATGCATAGTAGTACTACTGCATAGTACCTGCATTATAGTGCCAAGTTTGATGCTGTAATCACGCCTGTAGAAGGGTTTTTTGCCCGAAAGCTTGCTTCGATATATGTCTTTTAAATAAACTCTTCTTCTTTTATTTCGTCTTGTCGTCTAAATATTACCGAGAATATTATTATAGTCCTTATTCTGTTTACCCATCTGGGAGATTCCTGTATGGAACAATTCCTGTATGGTCCAGAAGACCTATCAGGAAGGTAGGTAAGGCCGACTTACTCACCCGCAATGACCAGCGCGATGAAGATCGGCCCAGTGACCAGATGCATGGTGTTGAGAGGACGACACCAGTACTGCTTGGGATGTGAGAGATCGACTACGGGGGTAGTGAGGGTAAGCAGCAGCAGGACTGGGGACTGTACCAACCCCCGTCATCCAACATGGCCTGAAGACATGTGTCCACAACCTACCTTCACCACTTCAAGGATTTTCTCCCAGAGCGGCATAAACTCCCAGCTCTGGAAGTTGACAGGAGATAGCAGATGTAGGAATTCCATACATTCAGACATCGGCGGATAATCTTCTTCTTCTTCCTCTCTGATGAGTTCCTCCAGAGGTTTGTTGGGAGCCTTGGTTGGTGTCTCCAGGCTGATAACCGTGTTGTCTGCACCATACAATATTGCAGCGATGGCAATATTAATTTAAGTTTTATCTTTCTCAATCTAATGAACTGTTCAAGAAATTCTTTCCAATTGCTGCCCCAAATTTTATTTTTTTTCTGATAAATTCACTACCTTATTCTTAACAGGCAAAGGACCCTTCTTAAGTTTCCTATTCAAACTGAATGTTATCAATGATCCAACATGTGAATGCCGCTTAGATGTCGAATCACCAGAGGATCTTATTTTAACTTGCCCTCTGACTAATCAAATTGTATGCAAATACTTTGAAACATTGCCAAATTGTCTTAGTGTATATACTCAATCTCATGAGAACTTTGTTAAGAGTAGAACTATTTGTACAATAATTTACAAAACACTACTAATCCATCGTGTAAATAATTAATCATATATATGTAAATAATACTAGCACAGTACAATAGTCCTTTGGACTTCGTGCTTTTGTAACAATAAAAAAAAAAAAAAACGATGGGAATACAAAGCATGTTGGCTTATGAAAATACAGCAATCCATAAATAAATCTTTGAATTAAAAAGGCATATATTGGATCAAAAAATCATTTATTTTACCAATATTTCAGTTGGCTGAACGCCAACCTTTATCAAAGTGGGTTAGGTTTTTAAAACCTAATTCTGTTGACGTTATGTGGCGCTGAGTTTGTTGTTGACACACATTAAATATGTTATAACACCTTGATAAAGGTTGGCGTTCAGCCAACTGAAATATTGGTAAAATAAATTATTTTTAATCCAATATATGCCTTTTTAATTAAATTCTTGCTTATAGATCGAAAGATCTGAGGCCATTCTCTTCTAGGGTGTTCTCTGCACCATAGCCAGCCTTCCTGATCGGACAATTTGTCTGAACGCAGATATTTTCAGCATGTCTTTCCAACCATCCTGTATGATAACGTGTTGTAAAACATACTCTCCTGATACCCACAGAGAAATGGAGGTTTCGACGTTGTTGAAGGAGGCTTTCCTTAAAACCCAATGACACCAATAAATCTATTAGAATGAGATTGTATCCACAGGCATTGCTTAGTTTCCTTTATTCCCACATATCTTTGCAATAGATTAATATATTCTCAATGCAGTAGAATTAAAGTAAGAAATTGTATAATTATAAGGCTAATTATATTACCTTCAAGTATGTTGTTAAGAGAGTTTTAAAAGCTAAATGATACTTCAAAAATTTCTTGAGAATATTTGCATATTTTCCTTCTTAAACTTCGGGATGGTTTTATAAAAGAGAAAATGCCTTGATGAAAAGTTTTATTAAGGAATACACTCATGGACAAAACTTAAGGAAGTTGTACCTCTCATAATGTATATCAGGATTCAGACAATACTATGAAAGATTTTGATATACAGTGACCTTTATTGAAGATACACGAGATAACCAAGTGTGAACAGCCTCTGTCTCCTTAAAAAAAAAAAAATTGACAACTGCGATATCAAATACTTTCCACTTCATATCGGGATTCAGACAATGACTCTGAAAGACATTGGATACACAGTGACCTTTATTGAATACATAGGAGATAACCAAGTGTGAACAAAATTGTCTCTGTCTCCTTCATAAAAATATACTGCTGGTTAAACCAAAGACTTTCCACTTTATAACGGGATTCAGACAACAACTCTGAAATATATTTGATACACAGTGACCTTTATTGAAGATACACTTTAGATAACCAAGTATGAACAGAATTGCCTGTCTCTTTAACTTCCTTAAGTATTATCCATGAATGTATTTTGATTGAATATCAAGTAGGATAAACCAAGAAGTAGAGACTTACCTGCAGTAATGCAGATGTTGTCCCCCACTGGCACCACGAAAGCCTGGTTGATGAAGCCAGATGGTCTGCGAGTGATTGAAGGTCTGGAGGCCGTGGAGTGACGCTTCATCCCCGCGGTGGAGTGTCGGGCAGACACCACGGAGTGTCGGGGAGTGCGCCCAGCCAGCGATTGCTTGGGAGTACGGGAATGTGAGGCTGGAGTGCCCAGGAATTCGTCGCTCAGGTAGAAGAACGCTGCCAACAGAAGTAACGGTTCACTTACGGTACCGTCACAAAACGTGAGATAGCTCTCCTGAACGGAGCTTTCATGCACCATATTTTACACACCCTTTCTACCAAACTGACGACCTTTCATTCAAAGGACTCTCAAATAAGTTTCTAATTTTTAAAATTATTCCAGAAATGACCTCATATTCTTTCTTGATTAATCAAGAAAAGCTAATTACGTATGCGTTTTGGGCTATTGGCCTTCAACATCGTGGAGAAAGCTGTACCTCAACGACCGAAAAATTTGGTCTTTGAGGCATCCTGAAAGATCATGAAACGGATATTAAGGCCGAAAGGGCGTGAGAATGCCAAACAAGGTGAAATAGTGAAATTGTACTGGGATGAGGTTGATAAATTAAGAAAAAAAAGGCAACTC
>CP092871.1:9761645-9794965 GCA_030710605.1 Cordylochernes scorpioides | reverse complement strand
CGCAGATAGTTTTAGCATGTCTTTCCAACCATCCTGTATGGTAACGTGCTGTAAACCATACTCTCCTGACACCCATAGAGAAATGTAGAATTCGCCATTGTCGAAGGAGGCTTTCCTTAAAACCCAATGACACCTATAAATCTATTAGAATGAGACTGTATCCACGGGTATTGCTTAGTTTCCTTTATTTCCACATACCTATGTAATAGGTTAACATATGTTTTTAATACAGTAGATTTGCAACAACGAAATTGTATCCAGAGGATGATTCTATTACCTTTGTGTGTGTGTTGTTAAAAGAGTTTTTAAAAGATAAAATGATACATTAAAATTTTCTTTAAAATATTTGCATATTTTCTTTCTTAGCCTTCGGGATGGTTTTATAAAGGACGAAATGTCTTAATGAAAGATTTTATTGAGGAATAGACTCATCGGGAAAACTTAAGGAAGTTGTATCTCTCATCATGTATATCGTATATTCAGACAATACTATGGGAGATTTTGATATACAGTGATCTTTACTGAAGACACACGAGATAACCAAGTGTAAACAGCCTCTGTCTCCTTCAAAAAAAAAAATAGACAACTGCGATATCAAATACTTTCCACTTCATATCGGGATTCAGACAATGACTCTGAAAGATATTTGATACACAGTGACCTTTATTGAAGACACACGAGATAACTAAGTGTGAATAAAATTGTCTCTGTCTCCTTCATAAAAATGTACTACTGGCGAAACCTAAGACTTTCCACTTCATAACTGAATTCAGATAATAACTCTGAAATATATACACAGTGACCTTTATGGAAAACACACGAGAGAACCAAGTGTAAACAAAATTGCTTCTGTCTCCTTAAACTTCCTTAAGTGTTGTCCATGAATGTATTTTGATTGGACATAAGGTATGATAAACCAAGTAGACCTACCTGCAGTAATGCAGATGTTGTCCCCCACTGGCACCACGAAGGCCTGGTTGATGAAGCCAGATGGTCTGCGAGTGATTGAAGGTCTGGAGGCCGTGGAGTGACGCTTCATCCCCGCGGTGGAGTGTCGGGCAGACACCACGGAGTGTCGGGGAGTGCGCCCAGCCAGCGACTGCTTGGGAGTACGGGAATGTGAGGCTGGAGTGCCCAGGAATTCGTTCGCTTAGGTAGAAGAACGCTGCCAACAGAGGTAGCGGTTCACTTACGGTACTGTCATAGAATGTAAGATAGCTCTCTTGAACGGAGCTTTCATGCACCATATCTATCACACCCTATCTACCAAACTGGCGAGCTTTCGATTCAAAGGACTCTCAAATAGGTTTCTGATTTTTTTAATTATTCCAGAAATGACCACATACTCTTTCTTGATTAATTAAGAAAAGCTAACCACGTATGCGTTTTGGGCTATTGACCTTCAACATCGTGGGGAAAGCTGTACCTCAACGACCGAAAAATTTTGTTCTTTGTAGCATCCTAAAAGATCATGAAACGGATATTAAGGCCGAAAGGGCGTGAAAATGCCAAACAAGGTAAAATAGTGAAATTGTACTGGGATGAGGTTGATAAATTAAGAAAAAAAAAAAAAGGAAAATCCTGAACGTGTAACTGAAAGTTGCTGATGGCTGTTGGAATAACTACAATTAACTACACCAATACCTCGCTTTGCGTCGTTTCGTTTTGCGTTTTTTTCTAATTTGCGTCGCTGCTTAATTTTTACTGATTTTCACTGTGCGTCGTTAGATTTTCGAAGTTGCGTTGTTTTGGATTCGAGTCTTTAATTTTTTTTTTTTTTTACTTTTTTTTTCCTAAAATATGGCAACATCTTTGTTTTTGATTGCGCCTTCACATATTTTCACTTTACGTCGTTTCAATTTGCGTCGTGTTTTTGGAACGTAACCCCGACGCAAAGCGAGGTATGGGTGTATAATGATTTACAAGTACTTGTAGCATACCAAGTGTGTGTGTATAGGTATGATAACTCACCTTTTAGGACGACGCCATAGGATTCAGGATCGTCAAAATCCGACAGGCCCTTGCTGAACTTAATTGTCTCAGTCCCCGTAGGTGCAGGGCCGTTGGTATTGGGGTCTGCAATGGCAGAAGCATTAGAGAAATATAACTCAAGCTGGTTAATTTAGATGAAATACCCCCTGCTAGCTTCTTTCTTACAAACCTGGCCATGAGATGACGTTGACCTTTCTTGGATTTCCACGATGAAGATGTCGATGCTTCAGACCACTTTTCTAATCCCTCACCTACCTAGCTTCTGATCTACATTTTGTTATAGTTTAACAACGATATACCCAAATATAGAAGGCAAACTTCACTAACACATCGAATTATCTAATGAATCAATCCACCAGTAATATATCAAAAATGGGGATCAATCAAAAGATAATCAGATAGTCCAGTGAAGGATGCACAGGTGCCTCCCTCATCAGTGTGCTTTTGGTGGGATTCAGGCTCAAAATCAAGATCAGAAGACAACATTTTTGGAAATGATTAAATTTAATAAAGAGGTTTAGCCTGTGTATACCCACCCCAAATATAGAGTTAAGGCCAAAGCTCTTTATTTTTTAATTATTAAAAATGTTGACTCAAGACCTTAATTTCAAACCTAAAGACTTTTTTTTTTTTTGAGAAGTGGCGGGAAGCCGTTAGCAAAGAAGGCAACTGCAAAAAATCACATGGTTATAAAGACCTATCAAAAATGCACACTGAATTCAAAAGACACATATAAAATATATTTGTTCATATTTAGGATAAAGGACCGCTGAAATATTCCCCAACGATTTCAAAATCAATTTTCAAAGTTAACTTTGGTCAAATTCATTCAATTTTTAGTAAAGAATATATAATATTTTCACTTAAAAATTCCATATGCTCACATATTATAATAAATTAATTATTTAAAATAATTAAATATGCTTAGAATTTGAGACGAGATTTCCAAATTTTCATGTAAAATTATTTGATTGCATTTCAGAGATTTTATTTGAAATATTTCAGTAAAATATTTTAGCACTACATTGAGGAAAACTAAAACGTTATTATAAACATAACCTTTCTTTTTCATCAACATATAAATATATTTGTGAATTGAGTTAATCTAAATATAAATATTTACACAATTAAAAATCTAAAATATATTAATATATGCCTAGAATATTTGATATATAATAATATACGAATTTATTTTGGAATTATTGTTTTTTTTTTCGATTTTAATTTTTTATATTTCGGAGAAGAAGTCTTCTGTCACATTAGTAAAGACGTTAGTAAAGAAAATAATGTTAGAGATATAATTAAAAAAAGAATTAAAGGGAAAGATAGAAGGGTTTGAAGAAATATTTAAATTTATATCTTAAATCTTCTCTAAATTATTTATAAACAATTTATGTTTTAAAACATTATTGTGAAATGATTTAATTTGAAAATATTCTGAAAATAATTTACACCAAATTTAGAGAAATTTAATTCATTTTTACAAATAATTGAAATAATTACAACAAATTGACTATGTAGTTAATATACACTCTTGGGAACCCGGGTTAATATTATTTATATATTTTGAATACTTTTAAACATGGATATATATATTTTTTCTTTCTACTTATTTTAAATTAAAATATTTCTTTACTATTATCCTTTCTTGGAATTTAATCTGTAAAATGTATTTATAAATTCAAATTTTAATATAATTTTGGGAATTCTATTTTTATACAAAAAGTTTTAATAATATATTCAATTTCTTTCCCGCTTGCATATCAATTCGTCTTTTTAAAATATTATATATTTAAAATAAATATTCCTATTTTTTCGTATATTATAAAATGATTTTTTTTTAAATGGAGATAAAATGTCCAATGTCCCACAAGTTCAGTATTATTTCGAAAATAAATTATACGAAAAATATAAATTTGTATTTAAAAAAAGAGAATAAATTATAAAAAGATTAAAAGGTAGAATATTAGTTTTAATAATAGAGATTTAGATGTGTTAGAAAAAGAGAGAAATGTGTGTGGAGCATTTCTATAAAAAAATAAATATTTACCTTTAACTTTTTCTTTAATTTGATTTTGATTTTCTTGTGCGCACTCTCGTTTGGCTTTTTCTATTTGCTTCTGTCGAATGATGCGGCTGACAACTACTACAATGATGTAGACGATGTAGAGAGAGATGAATCCTGCCGCAAAATTACAACATTTAATTGCATATATTTATTGTATATCAATTGTTAAAGTACTTTCTAAAACGTACAATATATATAGAAAATTATAGAAATTTGTAGTTTTAGAGCAAAGTCGTTCTTCTACGGATCTACCATAAATATGACGTGTGAAAAATAAAATAATTCACACACTGCACGCCCTCGCGTGCACACGCTAATATTTATTTTGTAAATAAGTTCATTGATCCATGCCACATATTTGTGATAAGTCTGTTGAGGAACGACGTTGCTCTAAAACTAGTTTTTTTAAATATACTTTTTGTTCCTTTTCTATTGCAAATTTATAAAAGATTTTAGTTTTAGTTTTTTTTTTAAATTAATTAAGAAAAATTAATGTTTTTTTCTACCAAAAGGGCGCTTTTACCTTTTGCTTAGAAAACATTATAAATATTGTCGCGGTGTAAAATAGTTGCCAGGAGAGGTAAGTATAAAGGAACTTTCTTAATACCGAACGGTATACCTCTAAAATTGTAGGGATACCCATATTTATATAGCAATGACACAATTCAAACCAAACTAGGCAAATCTAATAAAAGCTAAAACTTTAATTATGTAAATAACATAAATAAACCACGCTACGATATATTCTGCCATCAATCGGAATAAATTTCAACTAAACATTTATTAAAAAATAGTAGATGTAAAAGAGAGAGATATATACCAATGGAATGGTAGATGTAAATGGCCTCGCTGTAGAAGAGGTAGTACGCCCAGCTGGCAGCTCCCAGGTAGAACATGATGTCCCGCAGGAAAGGCCGTTTCATTAGGGTGAATGGATTGGCGCAGAGGAAGATGGAGCCGGCGACGATGGTAGTAACGAAGATACCACCTCCTGGACACCTCGGACCTGTAAGGCTACAGTTCATACGGCGGCGGAGTCCGGGGACTTACCTATCAACCCACCAACCACCAGCTCGTTCTTGCCTTGCTTGATCCCGGCGATGGCAGAGAAGATGTCAGGGGAGCCGTTACCGAAGGCCAGAAGTGTGACGCCCTGATGTATGGAGTTAAGGAACATTTTGCAATACAGATCCAATACCGTATACTACATTTACCTACATAGTATCAGGTATACACCAAATATTTTGAAACAGATTAGAGGTTTATATTTACATATAGTAGTTGTTTCAGTGTACACAGAAAACACTGTATTATAGATTATATAAAGGATACCGCTACATTCTGGGACATGCGTAGTGTTTTGGAGATGACAAAGAGTGCGGGACAGAGGCTGCACACAAGGCACATGGTGACATCTACAGCGCGACACACTAGCTTGACGTTGTCTAACTTACAAGTTGTTCGCCGTCACGCCTAAACCGATGAAGAGGGTGAAAAGCCACAGCACCTGAAACAACACCAAGTCTTCTCATGGCTAACGGTCTCACATCAAACGGATGTATAGTACTCATGGACAAACTCATGGACAGAACTTAAGAAAAATGTACCTTTTACCATGTATATCGGGATTCCTACAATAGTGTTATGACGACTGGAAAATACCCAGCAATTTGGACTAATTCCACTATACACCCAATCTTTAAAAATGGTTATAAGAACAGCCCCTCCAACTACCGAGGTATTGCACTGATTAGCAATGTATCAAAGCTTTTCACATCAATCCTAAGATCACGACTGGAGGAATGGGTCGAAGGAAGAAGGGTTATACCCGAAAAACAAGCGGGATTTAGAAAAGGAAGATCATGTATTGACCACATATTTACACTAACTACTTTAATCCAACTATCATTAAGAAAAAAGAGGGGAAAACTATATGTCTTTTTTGTCGATCTAAGGAAGGCATTTGATACTGTACCTCACTCAATACTTTGGAAAAAAACTTTACAACCTAGGCATAAGTTACCAATTCATAAGTACGATCAGAAGTTACTACGAACAAGCAACTATAGCTATCAGATGGAAGGGATCATTTACGGAAAGTATTAAGATAAACTCGGGAGTCCTCCAGGGAGAACCACTTTCCCCACTGCTATTTATATTATTTATCACGGACTTAATCGAAATTTATAATAACTCAGACCTGCCGAGTGTAAATTTGCCAGAATTTGGAGATATCCATTTATTGCTGTACGCCGACGACATAGCAATTATAGGTGAGTCCAGGATGAACCTCCAAAAGAAGATCAAAATACTGAAAGAATATCTCGATGAGAACTTAATGACACTAAATGAGTCCAAGTCAAAGATTATGGTGTTCCGTAATGGAGGTAAACCCTCAAATAAGGATAGATGGTTCTGGAATGATAAACCCATAACAATAACTTCAAGATATACATACTCTTGGGATTCCCTCTGACACCAACAATAACAACTACTCACCCGGCAAATTACTTTAAAGGAAAAGCACTTACAGCAATTAACGCCACACACCCAATATTAATAAAATCAAAAGCAAAGTCAATAAATTTATCAATCAAACTCTTTGATACAATAGTGAGAGCTGTCCTGATGTATGCCGCTCCATTGTGGGCAACAGAGCATAAAGACTTACTGGACAATATACAAGACATATTTATCCGTAGGTTCCTGAATCTGCCCAGATACACTCCAGGTTACCTAATCAGATTAGAAACCGGTCGTATCTCATTGAGTGTAACAGCCTTAAAATTAACCCTGAAGTATTGGCTGCGGGTGTTGAATATGAGCAGTGACAGATTGCCACGTATATGTTTTAATAGAACACGGGAACTGTCTAATGCTTCGGGCACACCCATCGGTTTCATTAAAAAGCTCACCAATCTGCTTAACAATAATGGATCCCCTGCACTTGTTTCCTGTGATGACCCTGAAACGCTGAGGAGCGCGATTACAGGGTTCTTAAAAACAGCGGCAGACCAATCTATGCAAAACGACCTTACAAGAATGGATAAATCTAAGCTATACTCTCACTACAAAGACATTCACATATCTTTCATGACGGAGGGATACCTTTTAGGGGATTTTCCTTTCCCGGTTGTAAGACTACTCGCACAAGTTAGAATACTTTCAAGTTTTTTTAGAGAAAACCACACCAAGATGCTCTGCGGTGAGGACCCGACTTGTACCTTCTGTAATTCAAAACTAAAAAATGAAATCACTCACTATATTTTTGATTGCTCTGCTCTGAAAGAAGAAAGAAGAACCCTTATGCTCAAAACTGGGCAACTCTGTGCTTCACTTCCATCAATAATTGACAATATGACCCAGAATAAGTATATTGCTACGGAGTTTTATGGTTTCCACAAGTCCATATCTCAGAAGAAGGCCAAGTGATACTCACTCCTCACTTTCTTACTGCTACTCTTTTTGTGTTGATTTCTTGCTTCCCTCTTTCTTATTATTATTATTTTTTCCTTTTCTTGTTTTTTTTTTCTCTTTTTACTCTGTATATATCGTTATTTCCTTTGTCTCACTGCCTTGTTCGTATGCATACCTCTGGTGAATCCTGTATAGGGTCAGTGACCCTAAATAAAGGCTTTTTTGTTGTTGTTGTTGTTGTATATCGGGATTCAGACAATAACTCTGAAAGATACACTCATGGACAACACTTAAGGAAGTTGTACCTTTTAGTATGTATATCGGGATTCAGACAATAACTCTGAAAAATACACTCATGGACAGAACTTAAGGAAGTTGTACCTTTCAGCATATATATCGGGATTCAGACAATAACTCTGAAAGATACACTCATGGACAAAACTTAAGGAAGTTGTACCTTTTAGCATGCATATCAGGATTCAGACAATAACTCTGAAAAATATTACATTGACCTTTATTGAAGACACACGAGATAACCAAGTGTGAACAAAATTGCCTCTGTCTCTTTCAAAAGAAAAAAAAAACCAGACAACTGGGGTCAGATAAATGAACTAAGAAAAGACATCTCCTGAATGTGAAACTATAATTTACTGATGGCCTACCCCATATTTGTGTGTATAGGAATAAATGTAAACTAATCGTTGGTTTTTAATTATTCCAGAATCGGTGAAATAATAAAACAATATATCAATCCAAATAATTACAAAAAGTTTCTTTATTCAATAAAAATGGCAAGTTTTCAAGTGTCAGCTCATCATAAGACGAATTGTTTCACAAATTCCTACAATATATATATATGAGGTGGTATTTACAAAGTGTAAATATGTAAATATGTAAGAATACCTCCATCACCTCATACATCTCCTTTTGGTAATACTTACAAAACTTTTAAACAAAAAATTTCTCCTAGGTCTTTTGATTTACCAATTCTAGATGTATCTCAAGATGTGCTCGAATCAGAAATGAAAAATCTTTTATCTTCTCTATTTCCGAATGACTGTCAATCTTCTGACACAAACTATCATAAATTAATCAGAGACAAGAGTTATACTTTTTCTAATGATAAAATCATTTATTTTGATAATATTCAAATCTGTTCAATAATTAAAAAACTTAAAAATGGCAAGGCTCCAGGAATAGATCATATAAGCAATCAGATGATCAAAACGGCAGTTCATCATATATCTCCTGTGTTAACAAAATTGTTCAATGCTTGTATGGGACTTAATTATTATCCGGAGGCCTGGAGAAAGTCAGCAGTAATGATTATAAAAAAACCTAATAAAGAAAATTATAAAGATCCGAAAGCCTACCGCCCTATAAGCTTGTCTTCTAATTTAGGTAAAATTTTTGAAAGTCTAATTCATATTGAACTTTTAAATCATATTAATAGTAATAATGTTATGCATCCTGCTCAACATGGATTTACACAAGAAAAATCAACAATCTCTGCTTTACAAGAAATAACTAAATTAAGTCTGCTGAAAAGAGAAACAGAAAATACGGCAATAGTAACAGTGGACATCAGCGGAGCTTTCGACAACGCATGGCATCCGGCAATTCTCCAACAATTGGACAAGGCAAATTTTCCAGCGGTACTTATAAAAATAATTAATTCTTACTTTGAAGACCGGAGTGTAGAGTTTAAATATACTAATGTAAAGTGTATAAAAAAGATAAATAAGGGATGTCCCCAGGGTGGTATTATTTCTCCTATTCTTTGGAATATATTACTTAATGATTTCAACTTATCTTTTAACGAAAGTTTTGCTAGAGTAATTGCTTTCGCGGACGATGTGACATTTGTGGTATGGAGTTCAAACATCTATGATCTTCAGTTTAATATTACCAAATGTTTAATAAAAATCAAAGCATGGTGTGAAAAGGTAAAACTTTCACTAAGTCCAAACAAAACAGGTATACTCTATCTACATAACTATGAAAAATTGCCCATTAATTTTGATGGAAAAATAATTCAACCATCAGAAACTGTTAAAATTTTGGGAGTTATTTTTAAAAATCATAGACAAAGGAATAAGATTAATTTTGGAACACATGTTGACAATATAATTATGAAAGCTACGAAACTTAAGAATATATTATTCTCATTATGTGCACGTACTTGGGGCATTGATACTCGACGTAGATTGATCTTATATAAAGCTATGATACGCTCTACAATAAGCTATGCATCAAATATTTGGTTTCCTTTTATCACTGCAGCAAAAAGATCCAAGTTGAATTCTATACAATATCAAATTCTTATTAGATGCATTCATGCTTATAGGACTTCATCTTCTTACATCACACATATACTAGCGAAAACCCCTTTACTGTTCGATTATCTTGAATTATTACAAACAAAGTATAATATGACAAATTCTCTCACAGATCGAACACTCAAAAAACCCCTTCAAAAAGAATTAAGCAAACTATATCTGGATCTAAAATTTAAGTTTTATCTTTCTCAATCTAATGAACTGTTCAAGAAATTCTTTCCAAATACTGTCCCAAATTTCATTTCTTCTGATAAATTCACTACTTTATTCTTAACTGGCAAAGGACCCTTCTTAAGTTTCTTATTCAAACTGAATGCTATCAATGATCCAACATGTGAATGCCGCTTAGATGTTGAATCACCAGAGCATCTTCTTTTATCTTGCCCTCTGACTAATCAAATTGTATGTAGATACTTTGAAACATTACCAAATTCTCTTTGTGTATATACTCTATCTTATGAGAACTTTGTTAAGTTTAGAACTATTTGTACAATAATTTACAAAACAATACTAATCCATCGTGTAAATAATTAATCATATATATATATATATAATACTAGCACAGCACAATAGTCCTTTGGACTTCGTGCTTTTGTAAAAAAAAAAAAAAAAAAATAATAATAATAAATCATATATATAATGTAGGAATTTGTGAAACAATTGGTCTGATGATGAGCTAACACTTGAAAGCTTGCTATTTTTATTGGATAAAGAAATCTTTTGTAATTATTTAGATTGATATGTTGTTTTAAATACTTTATAAAAATTTCACAATCTTGGTGAAATAATCTTTATTGAGAGCCAACAGCCTGAAAAAAACATGTGGCTAGTTTTTCTTGATTTGTAGAATAAAATGGCGAAACTGATGAGAGGATTCCTAACTAATGATTTGAGTGGGACTTTGGTTAGAACTAGCACTGAACTATCCCACGTGTAAACGTGGTAGACATGAGGTGTGACATTGGCTAGATAGGTGGGACTTGAGTGTCTCTTGAGGGAGATTCCATATCTTGGGTAGATAAGTTGGTGTAGACATATGATAGACATTCGCCAGTAGTTTACAGTTTTACAGTAGTTTAGAAGGCAACCGTTATTATTTACAAAGCAATAACACACCATCTATATATATTAAATGAAAGCATTAAACCACGTTGTTTCTTTTACACATGAAACATAGGGAATTTAGCCACGACTTTATACATTGCACGTTTTATTGTCCGGTACTGGAGAAGAGATAAATTCTCTGTCAAAAGATTGGTTATGAAAGAATCAAGGATTCTAGAAATGCTCTTGTGCATTTCTATTAATTATTAAACCTACAAAAGTTAAGAAGATAGCAATTATGTTATCAACACCTATCCTATAACGTAAGACATTAGCAACTTTCAGTTTCACGATAAGGAGAGGTATTTTTCTTAACCTATCACAATGTCAACATTTATTTGAGGAGAAAATCACAATGACATTCCTACACTCTCAAAATCGTTAATTCAAGAAGATGATAAGAGTATGATCAACATCTACAATTGACAACATTTACTTCAGGGGGGTCGGTGGAAGGCTGGTTAAACCGTTTGGTTAAAGCGGGTTTTCGACCACTAGGACCCGGGTTCGATTCCCGCATTGGACCCTTTTTTCTGTTGAGAAAAAAAATGCTCCAATGGCCCCCGATTCTTGCAAAAGTCCAACCCCACCAGCGAGTGCAAGTAACCAAACGGGGCTCTGGCACATTTGTAAGTGAAAAGTCGAACTGCTTTTCACATGTGTAGACATATGGTGCACTTACAGTAAAAAACAGTCGCCTACCTCTACCCACCATGATTATCATGGCCTGTACAACGTGTACCTAGGGATAAGCAAAAAAAAAAAAACATCACCTAATGCCAATATTTGAGATTACAGATTTATATACAAGAGCATTCCTTCAATATCAAAACTACTCACATACCAACAATAGATAAAATTTGGTAATAATTATAAAATTAAGGCAAAGAGTTTCTTTTAATTATGATTTTGCAAGCTTTCGAGCAAAATTTCTACTCTTCAACGGGCAAATTAACTATAACTATTATTCACAAAAAAATATCTATATAAATAATAATGAAAATTAGAAACTATTTCAGACGCGTATGATTCTTTTTGAAATTAAACAATTTCTACTGCCCTTACTGCAATGGAAAAAGTAATGGGAGTTTAATTTTTCCATTACAGTAAGGGCAGTAGAAAGTGTTTAATTTCAAAAAGAATCTTACGCGTCTAAAATAGTTTCTAATTTTCATAACAGATGGCGCGCTAGTGTATCGTAATATCCTATAATAATCAAAATAGCTTCCGAGGGTAAGTTTCTTGTTTTATGTTCATCTTAAGCTTTTTAGGTTATCCAAACCCTCCAACAGGAGTATATGATATTCCTTTAGAAAGATTTATGATACCTTAAATCTTGAGAAGACTATACATTAAAGCAAGAAATACATCCTTACAAACCGTTTTGATTATTATTTATATATTGCAAACGGTTTTACCTTTACGAATAATTACTATTTTTCTAAATTCAAGCATTTCTCTATGTATTGGTTCATTTACATGTCAAATATTTCCACAAACATCCTTACAAGCCGTTTTGTTTATTATTTGTATATACACCTATCCCCCGATTTACACGGTAGATACGTTCCTTGGGATTCCTCGTGAGATGTGTACACAGCGCATGTGCTCAATCACAGTAGCATTTAGTATAGTGCGATAAAAAAAACTTATTTGGAAAACCGTGTAAAAGCGAAAACGTGTAAAACAAGTACCGTGTAAATCGGGGGATAGGTGTATTGTAGACGATTTTACTTTTCTGAATTATTGCCAATTTTCTAAAATGATTCAAAAATTTATTTATCTAATGGTTCTCTTACATATCCTCAGAATCATTGAATTGGCAATCCATCGCTAGTTTCCACATAACTACCATAGAGAGATTTCGGCAGAGATTCCAATAGAACTGAACACCAAGGCTTGACAACAACAACTAAATTAAACTTTCTTCACAGAATTCGAGCCGCTACATTATCCTTCTGATTCAAGATGGGTTCAGGTTTCTTTGCTACAATATTGAGGGCAAACATTTATCGTTAGAATTTATAAAATACTAGCCGAATACCCGGGCAACGCCCAGGTTTTACCCGATTAAATGTTTCTATTCAAATACTATTAGTTACAATTATAAATTGGCGCCGTGGATGTCATTCTTGTAAAACGTCCCGCTCCAAACTTTGTGTCTGAGAAGCGATATTTTTATAGAGAGATGATCTGGCTTTGTGTCTTCTGCTCGAATGAATTTTTTTCTGTTAGAATTTTGTTCTTGCATACTAAAAATAAACTGGCTTCACCCGTGGTCTCTGCTTTTTGGAAATTTTCCCGATATAATTCCCGATATAAACATGATACAGCAATATTGTCATCATCATTTTCTGACTAAAAAACAACTATTTTTGCCCAGAACCTGTCAATTTCATTTTTTATTGGCTAAAATTCCGATAAATATCTTTTCCAGATTTTTCTCTATGTCCTGTCAAAACGTTTTACATGTACATTAGGTCAGCTGATATTACTTCTCATTTTTACCGCTAGAGGCGCTGCTTGCGAGCGAAAAGGCAAATTTGCAACGCAATTTGCTAATAACTCGAAGAATATTCGGAATAGAGACCTGGAATTTTCACTATAGGTTTTTCCAGATTCTACTTTATATACTGTTAAAATTTCAGTCAGAAGAGTTATGTATTGTGGACGTGTATAGCCGACATAGGAACAAACACACATACATACACTGACTTTTATATATATAGGGATTGAAATTATTTGTTATTCACAGAAATGTATAACTCAAGAACTCCGACTCTGTATAAGCCTGTTATTATAAAATATCAAAAACCTTTCGCAATAATTAAGAAAAAGACATCTTCTTATCGTTCAACTGAAAGTTGCTAATGGCTTGCGCCATCTATCGGAATAAATATAAACTATTCTCGTTGATTTTTAATTATTCCAGAATTGGCCAAATACCCATTCTTGATGGCACAAGCCATCAGAAACTTTCAGTTACATAATAAGGAGATGTCTTTTTCTTAATTCATGCACCCCTTATCCCAGTACAATATCACATTTGTACTATTTTTTCACTTTCGCAATAAGTTTATTTTTCAATAAAAAGAGTTATTGCGAAAGACAGGTTTTTGATATTTTATAATAGTAAATCGCAATTTTCTCCTCTTTCTGAATAAACATATTATATAAAAATATGAATGGGTGACATTTAGCTACCCAATAGCCATTTAGTTTCTCTCTAACAAGAAGGCATAAGAACGAAGAAGTTGGCTTGCTTAATTCTCTTACGTCAACAAACACAAGATTTTAAACCTCTTGAATTCTTTAACAGGCGTAACTCAAATGAACATTTAAAATGAAAGGATTTAAAAGCACAAATGTTTCTTTTATACATAATACAAACTTCTACTGTCCTTACTGCGATGAAAAAAATATATTGGGAGGGCTTGGCTCATCAGTGGTGAACCCTCCCAGCGGTTTCGCCAATTTAATCCACCAGACCGCTTCTAAGAGCTCTAATACTGTATTGGACGATTCTGCTTATATATTCAGCACTGAAAGATGAAATCTCAGAAATGGTTTTCAAGAAAACTATGGACATAAGCTTATAGGACAGTAGAATTACATTCAAATATTTTAGATGTATAGATGGCGCGTTACTGCTTTGTGTCAAATGAACATTCCCACAAAAGACGTTATTAACCATAGCTGAATTTTATTTATTTTCTTTTTCCTTATCTTCGTTAGTTAGAATTTATATTTCAAATCAGATTGTGTATGGAATACTTTTCTGCATTCTATTTCTTTTGTGAATCATTATTAACATGATGTTCGCCATCCATTAGCTCGCCATCTGTTAAAATTTGTTTCATTTTAAGAAGAAAAATTCGTAGCAAGTTTTTTCACTTCAAGAATTTTTATTAGATATTTGTTAGAATGTGGGATAATATTGGAAATTGGTTTTCAGCCTTGTTTATAGATACAGTTAAACCTGTCTATAGCGCCCCCCTCTGGATAGCGCTTCCTCTCTATAGCTCCCGATTTTTAACATTAAAATGTAAACATTTTACACTAAAAGTGACCTGTCTATAGCACCCCCTCTCTATAGCACCTAATTTTGGTGTGTCCCAAGAGGGGGCGCTATAGACAGGTTTAACTGTACATAGAATTAAAATGTTAGGTACAGTAGTTCTTAATTTTGATGATAGGAAATTCTCTGATCTTCTCCTGTATATATATTAGGAGTGGCTGATGGATTCGAACAAAGACTTCCATCTTGTGCCTGTGATGTCCACACTAGGATATCTTATGTTTATTTTTCTATAAATAATCGAATAAAATACATACAAGCTGTTCTCAATTATTTCTACATTGAAATTCTAATCAATAATGCCAATCATGTTGAGAGTTAAATATGTATTTTTTCTTTAAAAATATTAGATATATTTACATATATTTAACATATTTAGTTTCTTTCATTAACTTTAACCACGCGAGCTTTCGAGCTCTTATAGACAAAAAAGAGAAAACATTCTCGTATTACTTAAGGATTTATATTTCTTATATATTTGTAATTTCTCTCTTTTTAAAATAATAAAGGATTAGATTATCTAAAAAATAAAGTGTTATATCAACTATTCTTCTTTTATTTTATTACAAAGGCTTTACCACGAACTTCTGTTACTATTGATGAAACATTTAAAGGAAATTAAAATAAAAGAAGAATATTGATGCAATTGTAACTTACAACACAAGCAAATGATTTCTAAAACGATTATTAAAAATTGAATATTAAATATTTTCTCTTCTTTTAAAAAATAGACTCTACGGCCAGTTAAAGTTTTATTTTCTCAACGTTTTAACAAAAATCTTTTGTCTTCGTTCAGTATAAATAAATATATCTCCTGACGAACACAAAATATTTATAAACACAAGGTAATAAGACCAAATCCAAATAAATAAATAGTGTGTGATGTTTCGGTAACAGCGTTGTTACCATCTTCAGACAAAAGTATTGAATGTTACTGAAAAGTACTTTTGTCTGAAAATGGGAACAACACTGTTACAGAAACATCACACACTATTTATTTATTTGGTCTTATTACCTTGTGTTTATAATCTATAATCCAAATTGTGCCTTATCAACAAAATATTTTTGTTGAAATTGAAAATAAAACTCTAACTGACCACGAAGTGTCATTTTTAAAAGAACTATGAATGCCGGCCAGGCAGCCTCTATCTTTACGATGAACATCTTCCCCGTATTGTGAATACAGTTAGAAAACGCTGTGTAGAGTAAATTTGCATAGAAGACCGTTTGACCTAATAAAGTGTTGTCACCCGGAAGCGACGACAGTGTCACACAATGTCACCTCAGGTGACGCAATACCTCAGCTCCAGAATACATTAGAGCCGTGAGAATTTGTGCAAGATCCACCAAACGGTGGTTCAAGGTTGTCATCCTGTCGTGTGGAATATGGATGGATGCGACTTTCTGTGGAAAGTTTGTCACCTCTCTCCTCCTTGTTTTCCCTACTTGTCATCAAATAGCGGGTTATGTAAGTACACTTGAAATTGAGATTTACATGAAACTCCATTTATATATGGAAACTATTCAAGATTTATTTGACTCTATGTGACATCATTAGTCAAATTTAAAAATAAAATAGGCAAATGATATTGCAGAATTGCAAAAAAAAAAACAATAACAAGACCCAGAATGACTACAAAAGAACAACAATACATCCAGATGGCACAAGAACCAACAGGATATGCAACAACTGTCCTGGTGTGGAACTAACACCTACCCACATATTCTCATGCCAGCAATGGCCACAGCCTTACAGAAATTTGACATGGACCAAGAAGAGCACCTTTACACACCCAAGATAGAGGACATTGCGACTGCTGTGATAGAAATGTATGGGGACATCTGAGGCTCTTCATTGGACACGACGACAACAACAATACAGTATACACACCCAATATAGAGGACATTGCTGTGATAAAGATGTATGGGGACATCTGAGGCTCTTCAATGGACACGACGACAACAACAATACAGTATACACACCCAAGATAGAGGACATTGCGACTGCTGTGATAAAGATGTATGGGGACATCTGAGGCTCTTCAATGGACACGACGACAACAACAATACAGTATACACACCCAAGATAGAGAACATTGCGACTGCTGTGATAAAGATGTATGGGGACATCTGAGGCTCTTCAATGGACACGACGACAACAACAATACAGTATACACACCCAAGATAGAGGACATTGCTGTGATAAAGATGTATGGGGACATCTGAGGCTCTTCAATGGACACGACGACAACAACAATACAGTATACACACCCAATATAGAGGACATTGCTGTGATAGAGATGTATGGGGACATCTGAGGCTCTTCAATGGACACGACGACAACAACAATACAGTATACACACCCAAGATAGAGGACATTGCTGTGATAAAGATGTATGGGGACATCTGAGGCTCTTCAATGGACACGACGACAACAACAATACAGTATACACACCCAAGATAGAGGACATTGCGACTGCTGTGATAAATATGTACGGAGACATCTGAGGCTCTTCATTGGACACGACAACAACAACAATACAGTATACACTCCCAAGATAGAGGACATTGCGACTGCTGTGATATAAATGTATGGGGACATCTGAGGATCTTCATTGGGCACGACAACAACAACAGTAATACAGTATACACACCCAAGATAGAGGACATTGCGACTGCTGTGATAGAGATGCATTAAGACATCTGAGGATCTTCATTGGACACGACAACAACAACAGCAATACAGTATACACACCCAAAATAGAGGAAATTGCGACTGCTGTGATAGAGATGTATGGAGACATCTGAAGCTTTTCATTGAACACGACAACAACAATACAGTATACACACCCAAGATAGAAGACATTGCTGCTGCTGTGATAGAAATGTATGGATACATCTGAGGCTCTTCATTGGACACGTCAACAACAACAATACAGTATACACACCCAAAATAGAGGACATTGCTGTGATAGAGATGTATGGAGACATCTGAGGATCTTCATTGGACACAACAACAACGTTTTTACCGAAGCGTCACACACTATTTATTCAGATTTAGTCTTATTGTTTCTAACTATAATCCACAAATTGTATCCAATCATTTCTGTTTATCCCATAATTTATGTAAGATTGAAAGTACATAGCAGTGAAGTAATTTCAAGGTATGTGAACAAAGGGAGCTGAACGTTGTTTTGGAGAAGTCCATTGTTGATTTAGAAACATCCACGGGGAAGTCCGGGTGAAATTACAGTAATTGGGGATCTGGTCAACAGGACTTAGGTAACTCCACCGTGTGTGGACAGGATTCTCCGCTCAGCCTTCAACAAACATCCATGGCCAATTACTATTGGTTAATTTTAGACAATGTCCGAACAACAACCTATCGTTGTCTGTTCTCTCAGGAATCTTTCCTAGAAATTCTTTCAACGTCTGAGTTCTAACAACTTCAATGGGTGTTGGACACTCATGAACAATACTAAAGAATGTTTCATATTTTGATATCACCGGCCGCCTGTCTTCTTTTGAAGGAGGAATCTGGGTGCAATCCCTTACTCAAATCTACACTCACGAACAAAACATAAGAATGTTTCATATTTTGATGTCGCGGGTCGTCCGTTTTTTTAGGGATCCCAGTAGAATCTCACACAATCCCACATTCATGGATAAAACTTATGGAAGGGGAAAGTATTTGATATTGCTGGTCGTCTGTTTTTATTTTAAGAGACAGAGGCAATTTTGTTCACGCTCGGTTATCTATGTCTTCAATAAAGATCACTGTTATATTTTTAAGAGATATTCTCTGATTTCTCCGATATACAAATGTATGCTAAACAATTACATGCTAAAAAAACCCTCTACCCTTAATCCATCCACATATAAAGGTATAAAGAGACAAAGGTCGCCTTTCCCGTCAAAATAGACGTCAAAACTAGACGCCATCTATTGACCGTCGCCGCAACTAGCGGCCTCGGGTCGGTGACAAAGCCACAACACCAGCTTTGGCAAACTGTAAAGCGTCCACCTAGAGAGTTTGACAAAGTTTGCCTTCAGTTTGCCAAAGCTGGTGTTGTGGCTTTGTCACCTACCCGAGGCCGCTAGTTGCGGCGACGGTCAATAGATGTCGTTTAGTTTTGACGTCTATTTTGACGGGAGAGGCGACCTTTGTCTCTTTAGATCAATATCCTCCCGGCAAAATTTCCATCTATATAAAGGTATATATATATGTCTGATAATGAAGTATATTTCTGTCAATTCTACCAATTATTGTACTAAAGAAAAGGAACTGCATGTTCTCAGGATGGTATATGAGATCACAACGCAGTTTGTTGCCAACTTCCATCAATAGAGTTGTTGACATCTGTGGTTCACGTCAGCAGTTTCACGTGTCCACCTGCGCCATTCTTTGTTCGATGGCTGATCTCAGATGTCACCTGTCGCTTGTTCAAGTTGATTGTCTGACATTGTCTATCTGTCATGACTTATCATAAGAAACGAGATCTCCATAGAGAATAATCTAAACCATTATTGAGATATTTGCATATACACATGTTATTGTAAGAAATGATGCCACTTAGCACATTTTACTATCTTCAAAAAGAGGGTCGGATGGTCTAAACCGTTGGTTTTCGACCGCTACGACCCGGGTTCGATTCCCGTATAGGGCATTTTTTTATGTTTAAAAAAATGCTCCAATTTCCCCCCGATTCTTGCAAAAGTCCAACCCCACCAGTGAGTGCAAGTAACTAAACAGGGCTCTGACACATTTGTAAGTGCAAAGTCGAATTGCTTTAAACATATGTAGACATGTGGTGCACTTACAGTAAAAGCAGTCGCCTATTTCTACCTACCATGATTATCATGGCTGTACCACGTGTGCTAGGGATATTATAGGCATTGGGAAGGCGCCTGGTTCATCATTGATGAATACTCCCAGCGGTTTCGCCAGTTTAATCTACCATACCCTTTTTTAGAGCGATACTATTTTAACGGGAGATTATGCCGATATATGCGACACTGAAGGTGGTTTTTGGTTATGGCTTTTAGGTAAACACGAGCTTTGAGGACATTAGAATTACATATAACCTTGTTTCCCCTCCCAGTTTATCCATTATACAAAATAAGGTTATACTCGATTGGAACAATAGTGATGTTAAAGACAAGAAGTTTAGTATCAAGTTATCAGTGAACAATTGAAGTAAAAATTTTATGAATGCAATACTCAAAGCAGGTCTGATGGTCTCGAGTCCAGTCACAGGCTGTGTACAATTATTTATTCGATGCAAATATTTGAATGTAATTATACTGTCCTATAAGCTTATGTCCATAGTTTTCTTGAAACCCATTTCTGAGATTCCATTCTTCAGTGCTGCGTATATAAGCAGAATCGTCCAATACAGTATTAGAGCTTTGAGAAGCGGTCTGGTGGATTAAATTGGCGAAACCGCTGGGAGGGTTCACCACTGATTAGCCAAGCCCTCCCAGTAAGGGCAGTAGAAGTTTGTATTATGTATAAAATAAACATTTGTGCTTTTAAATCCTTTCATTTTATATTTATTTTATGCAAATATTTATCTGTGTACATTGGCTGTGTGCAAATATTTATTTGGAAGAAATGCATGTAGAAGAGTTCTTAAACTCGAAAGCTTGCTAATTATAATAAATTAGAAAAGAAAATATTTTGCGGTAGGTAGTCAATTAAATATTTAAAATATTTTTCTGCAATTTATAACACGATAAAGCAGTATGTAAATATGTAAAAAGAATCTTACGCGTTTAAAATAGTTTTGAATTTTGATAACAGATGGCGCGCTAGTGCATCATATTATAAATGTAAATATGTAATGAAATATATATGAATCAGTATGTAAATATGTAATGAAGTATATATATATATATAAAGGAGTATGTAAATATAGTAAATATACACCACGCTGATGAGGGCCAACAGCCCGAAACGCGTCCGTTGGTTAGCTTTTCTTGATTAATCAAGAATGGGTATTTGGCCAATTCCGGAATAATTAAAAATCAACGAGAATAGTTGATATTTATTCCGATAGATGGCGCAAGCCATCAGCAACTTTCAGTTGCACAATAAGGAGATGCCTTTTTCTTAATATATAAATGAGTATGTGAATATGTAATGAAGTATATATATATAAAGCCGTATGTAAATATGTAATGAATATATATAAAGGAGTATGTAAATATGTAATGAAGTATATATATATATATATATAAAGCCGTATGTAAATATGTAATGAATATATATAAGGGGGTGTGTAAATATGTATTGAGTTATATATATAAAGGAGTATGTAAACATAGTATGTAAATATATATGTAGTAAGGGGTATGTAAATATGGTATATATATATAATGCAGTATGTAAATATGGTATATAAAGGTACTCACGCCGAGGACTACGGAGGGCGGCGTGGTCTCGAAGGTGCAGAACATGAAGTTGACATAATCGACATAGCCAATCAGGCTGCGGCAGTCCGAGGCGTTTCTCACGAAGTTGCATTGGTCACTTGCATTAACTTGGTGAACTCCCCTGCACTACACCCCGATATAGCGTTAGACACCGGCACATTTAGTGAATATATATAAATAATGTGTCACACTGACCGACTAGAGTTTGGGTCATCAGACATGTCTTACCTGCTTGTTCATTTCAGACGGGGGAACAAGATGTGTTTATAATACATAGATACATTTTAATTAAAATTTAATCCCATATATAAGGCTTATTTTCTGGATTTAATTAGAGTTTCATTTATTCAATATTTCGATGGACCAACCGTCCATCTTTTACGAGGTTTTATTGTTTTGAAACGCACGTTTTATGGATAGCTCATATTCAGAAGAGAATATATATGTGGAATAATAAGGTGGGAAGAGAAATAAGGACACCACAAGTTGGAAGAGCAACCCAGGCAACCAGAGAGAGAGAGGGAGAGAGACGGGCCCGGCACAGCCGGGCGGCCGTTCGTGTCGCACACAATCCCCAACTGTCTTAAAAGTCCCGAGGTGTTAACTGACGGACCCCAGTGGTCGCCCCTTGGAATGTCGCTGGTATCTCAAGTGACCGGACTATACCCTCCCGTCTCTCTCTGGGTTGTCTGTAGGTTGGCCTTATTATTCCTGGAAGAGTATATATATTATGACATATAAATAAAGATGAGATTTTATGCTGATTTTGGTTATTTTGAGGATTAAACTATGGTAATGCAGTCGTGGTTAACAATCTTGAAAGTATAATAATATGAATATAGAAGATCAGAGATTCCTTTATTTGAGCTAAGGAATATATAAAAGAACATAATTTGATAAAAGTATTGCCTGGCTTAAGGCGAATAGAACAAGGAAAAACAAAAGATTATTTACATAATGTACAAAAGATTTGAGCCGGCCATTGGGATAAAACAACAACGAGTTTTTATAGGATAAGAGTAACCTCTGGCGGTCGATTTAGCAGAGTATTTTATCTATGAAATATATTTGAAAAACATATTTTTATATAACATATATATATATATATATATATATATATATATATATATTACAATGATAAAATTGTTTAATATAGAGAATTGAATTTGCTAAGGTTTTCAAGGATTGGAATTCATAATTGGGATTGCTGTCGTGGTAAAATAACAAAATCTTTTGATCAATATTGCTTTAATTTGCTCATTAAAAATATTTAAAATATAACTTGAGAAAAGTACTGCCTGACTTAAGGCGTAAGAATAAAAAAAAAATGGAAGGCTTATTTACATCATTCACAAAAGGTTTGAGCCGACCATCGGGAAACAACAACAATAAGTTATATAAAGGGAAGTCCCGACATCTGGTGGTATATTTAACAATTTTTTTTTGCTTATCCCTAGTACACGTGGTACAGGCCATGATAATCATGGTGGGTAGAAAGCGACTGCTTTTACTGTAAGCGCACCACATGTCTACACACGTGAAAAGCAGTTCGACTTCGCACTTACAAATAAATATGCCAGAGCCCCGTTTGGTTACTTTCACTCGCTGGTGGGGCTGGACTTTTGCAAGAATAGGGGGCCATTAGAGCATATTTTCTTTTTATCAGAAAAAAAGTACCCAATGCGAGAATCGAACCCGGGTCGAAGCGGTCGAAAACCAACGGTTTATACCATCCTTCCACCGACCCCCCATAGAATATTTGAATCTATGAAATATAATTTTAAATAAAATAATATTTTTATATAATATATATTACAATGTACAAGCGCGCCATCTGTTATGAAAATTCGAAACTATTTTAGAAGCGTATGATTCTTTTTGAAATTAAACAATTTCTACTGTCCTTACTGCAATATGGAAAAATTAATGGGAGGGCCTGGTGAACTCTCCCATGGTAGATTAAACTGGCGAAACCGCTGGGAGGGTTCATCACTGATGAGCCAGACCCTCCAATTAATTTTTCCATTGCAGTAAGGGCAGTAGAAATTGTTTAATTTCAAAAAGATTCTTACGTGTCTAAAAGAGTTTCTAATTTTCATATAACATATATATGAAAGAAAAATAGCATAAAAAGAAGAAAAGAGGAAGTTCTATACTGACACCATATTATCCATTCTCAAGCCGCTACGGTAACCATGAACAGGTAACTCTGTAGCTGACTATGGGGCAATGGCACCCTCCTTTCCATGGAGCAACAAATACAGAATCCATGGACAAGACACCACTACTCACCATATTATCAATATCCCCATATACACCTCGGTACCTTTCAGTATGTATATCGGGATTCAGAAAATACCTCTGAAAGATACACTCATGGACAAATCTTAAGGAAGTTGTACCTTTTAGCATGTATATCGGGATTCAGACAATAACTCTGAAAGATACACTCATAGACAAATCTTAAGGGAGTTGTACCTTTTAGCATGTATATCGGGATTCAGACGATAACTTTGAAAGATACACTCATGGACAAAACTTAAGGAAGTTGTACCTTTTAGCATGTATATCGGGATTCAGACAATAACCCTGAAAGATACACTCATGGACAAAACGTATGGAAGTTGTACTTTTTAGCATGTATATCGGGATTCAGACAATAACTTTGAAAGATACACCCATTGACAAAACTTAAGGAAGTTGTACCTTTTAGCATGTATATCGGGATTCAGACAATAACTCTGAAAGATATTACTGTAACCTTTATTGAAGACACGAGATAACCAAGTGGGAACAAAATTGCCTCTGTCTCCTTCAAAGAACAGACGAAAATAAAGACTTTCCACTTACTTAAGTTGGGTTCATGAGTGTAAATGATAGAATTGAGGGTTTAACTTTCAAGTTAAAACTCCTCGAAGGTTTCACCGACCCCCATAAACTTCAGTGTGTGTTATAACTCCAATTTGTTGCTATAAATAGAAAAAAATACTTTTTGAGAAACCTTTATTATAAACCTCTCTCTATCTATTTCAGCTTTCCCCTTACGAAAAAAAACTAATTTTCTTTCTCAATATATCCATAATTATGTACACCTATGGACAAAAACTTAAGGAAGTAAGTGGAAATTATTTGATATCGACGGTTGTCTGTTTTTTTTTTTTAAGTAGACAGAGGTAATTTTGTTCACACTTAGTTATCTCGTATGTCTTCAATAAAGGTCACTGTAATATCTTTCAGAGTTATTATCTGAATCCCAATATACATGCTAAAAGGTACAACTTCCTTAAGTTTTGTCCATGAGTGTACCTTTCAGAGTTATTGTCTTAATCCCGATATACTGGCTGAAAGGTACAACTTCCTTAAGTTCTGTCCATGAGTATATCTTTCAGAGTTATTGTCTGAATCCCGATATACATGCTGAAAGGTACAACTTCCTTGGGTTTTGTCCATGAGTATATCTTTCAGAGTTATTGTCTGAATCCCGATATACATGCTGAAAGGTACAACTTCCTTGGGTTTTGTCCATGAGTGTATCTTTCAGAGTTATTGTCTGAATCCCGATATACATGCTGAAAGGTACAACTTCCTTGGGTTTTGTCCATGAGTGTATCTTTCAGAGTTATTGTCTGAATCCCGATATACATGCTGAAAGGTACAACTTCCTTGGGTTTTGTCCATGAGTGTATCTTTCAGAGTTATTGTCTGAATCCCGATATACATGCTGAAAGGTACAACTTCCTTGGGTTTTGTCCATGAGTGTATCTTTCAGAGTTATTGTCTGAATCCCGATATACATGCTGAAAGGTACAACTTCCTTGGGTTTTGTCCATGAGTGTATCTTTCAGAGTTATTGTCTGAATCCCGATATACATGCTGAAAGGTACAACTTCCTTGGGTTTTGTCCATGAGTGTATCTTTCAGAGTTATTGTCTGAATCCCGATATACATGCTGAAAGGTACAACTTCCTTGGGTTTTGTCCATGAGTGTATCTTTCAGAGTTATTGTCTGAATCCCGATATACATGCTGAAAGGTACAACTTGCTTGGGTTTTGTCCATGAGTGTATCTTTCAGAGTTATTGTCTGAATCCCGATATACATGCTGAAAGGTACAACTTCCTTGGGTTTTGTCCATGAGTGTATCTTTCAGAGTTATTGTCTGAATCCCGATATACATGCTGAAAGGTACAACTTCCTTGGGTTTTGTCCATGAGTGTATCTTTCAGAGTTATTGTCTGAATCCCGATATACATGCTGAAAGGTACAACTTCCTTGGGTTTTGTCCATGAGTGTATCTTTCAGAGTTATTGTCTGAATCCCGATATACATGCTGAAAGGTACAACTTCCTTGGGTTTTGTCCATGAGTGTATCTTTCAGAGTTATTGTCTGAATCCCGATATACATGCTGAAAGGTACAACTTCCTTGGGTTTTGTCCATGAGTGTATCTTTCAGAGTTATTGTCTGAATCCCGATATACATGCTGAAAGGTACAACTTCCTTGGGTTTTGTCCATGAGTGTATCTTTCAGAGTTATTGTCTGAATCCCGATATACATGCTGAAAGGTACAACTTCCTTGGGTTTTGTCCATGAGTGTATCTTTCAGAGTTATTGTCTGAATCCCGATATACATGCTGAAAGGTACAACTTCCTTGGGTTTTGTCCATGAGTGTATCTTTCAGAGTTATTGTCTGAATCCCGATATACATGCTGAAAGGTACAACTTCCTTGGGTTTTGTCCATGAGTGTATCTTTCAGAGTTATTGTCTGAATCCCGATATACATGCTGAAAGGTACAACTTCCTTGGGTTTTGTCCATGAGTGTATCTTTCAGAGTTATTGTCAAAATTCGATATACATGCTGAAAGGTACAACTTCCTTGGGTTTTGTCCATGAGTGTATATTTCAGAGTTATTGTCTGAATCCCGATATACATGCTGAAAGGTACAACTTCCTTGGGTTTTGTCCATGAGTGTAAATAGTGCTATTTAAAAATATATAGATGAATATATATTTTCTAAAAAATAATAATAAAATTTAAAAAAAGGTGTTGATATTAAAAACAAAATAGTCATATCTTGCCCGCTCACATGAGTTTTTAGAAGGCAGAGCGTGATCTAGTGGAACAGAAATCAACTAAACATTGATTTAGCCTGTTTTCCCTGATATTTGGCTAACCCAATTTATTGATAAATTAAGAAAAGCATCCACGAACGCGTTTTGCGCTTTATGGCGCTCGTCGTATATATATATATAATCTAAATTCTCTGTGTTACACATATATAGATTTTAAAATAGAGCAATGCATAAATAAATCTTCAATTAAAAAGGCATATATTAGCTCAAAATATCATTTATTTTACCAATATTTCATTTGGCTGAACGCCAACCTTTATCAAGGTGTTATTACATATTATAATGTTATATTATATATTATAATACCTTGATAAAGGTTGGCGTTCAGCCAACTGAAATATTGGTAAAATAAATGATATTTCGATCCAATATATGCCTTTTTAATTAAACATATATAGATATGATGAAGTTATACCATTATAAATATAGAGGTCAGTGCGTCATCTAGTTGAACAGAAATCAACTAAACATTGATTTAGCCTGTTGCCTGATATTTGGCCAACCCAATTTCTTGATAAATCAAGAAAAGCCATCCACGAACGCGTTTCGCGCTGTTGGCCTCTCCAGCGTGGAGCAGGCTGTACCACTGGGACCAAAATTGTTTTGGTCCCAGAGGCTTCTTGAGAAACAAAGAAATGGGCATTTAAGGCCAAACTTGTGTATATATGCGTTAAACCTGCCTATAGCGCCCCCTCTAAATAGCGCCTTCCTCTCTATAGCGCCCGATTTTAAATACGTAGTACGATGCGATTTATATTAAAAGTAACCTGTCTATAGCACCCCCTCTCTATAGCACCCTATTTTTATGAGTCCCAAGAGGGGGCGCTATAGACAGGTTTAACTCTATGTACAATGAATATGGCGCCTCTGCCACCGCTGCAGAGTTTGGTGGAGAATCGCCAGCAGGTCTCCAGCGACACCATACTCCCAGGTAAAGACGGCATCGATGTCGCAGATCTATCAAGGACACGGTAAGTCAGGCGTGACCCACTATTGCCATTTGTCGTCAGGATAATGGTGTTTATTGATCTGGTGAGGTGTTGATCCTTGGGGGTGTTGATAACCTTACAGATTAGCTTATACCCCACAACATTTCCACAGTGTGTATAATCCCACACACAGGCAAAATAACCCATACAAATGAACATTTTAAAAACAATTCAACCTAAAAATGTGGCTCTGTATCCGATTTGAGCTGTTCTCACGCCACTTATATTCACTCTCACAAATTATGAACCTGCCCAGAAGTCCAACCTCTCATTTACGTGGCGGGCGGGAGAAGCAGCACAAGTAAAAGACTGCCTTTTAGTGCGAAGTTCGGTGTCCTGAGCCCCGAGCCGCTACAGTAACCGTGAACAGGGAACTGTGGCTGACTAACGGGGCAATGACACCCCCTTCTTTCCATGGAGGGACAAGACACCACCACAAATTATGGAGATCATACATTTATCACGCCTTGCCAAATGCTTTAATTTTTTCCTTACGGGGACAAAAGATTTTGTCAAAACATGAGCGAATAAAAACATTTTCTGTCTCTTAATTCTAATAAATATTAATGCCGGCCAGGCAGCCTCTATCTTCTAGCTAACTATACACATACAACTTTATTAAGACCATCGGTCTTATACAGATTCACCACAGGAAGGAAGCATAGATAGAGCTTCTATACTCCAGTCAACACAGAACCTAACACGCTTGTTCGGCGGTACATATACTAAGATTGGAACGATACAGGGAAGATTAGCATGGCCCCTGCGCAAGGATGACACGCAAAATCGTGAAGCGTTCCACAGAACCTAACAACAGCCTTCAGGTCCGACACATGTTCAGTGGCTACACCGTGCATATATCAAAGTTAGTTGAAAAGACGAGTGTGGAATCAGCCGCGTTCTAGTCTTCGCTTTCCTCATCCAGCTATAGTTAACTATACACACCGATAATTAAATATCTTATTTATAAAATTTTTACAAGAAACTTATCCATGAATGCTTTATTGATTTTATTAAGTTATGGAACTCCGCCATTGCTGGTCCCAAGCCCGGATGAAAAAAGGAGGAGAGGGAGCAGTAACAAGCTCACTAAAAACCTGGGTTCAGCTGGCCCTGCTGATAGTACCCCGTATGGGCTCCTAATCCAGGGATACAGGATGAACAGTGTTTGTACTCCATGTTAGGAGCGGCTGCACAAGGCGTCTGTTCCTTAGGTCAGAGGCGGACATTTCTTTTGGAGCAAAGTCGGCCTGCCACTGAGTAGTGCTCCCAGTCATAATGATGAAGGCATTCTACTTCACCCAACTGGATTGGCTCATCCATTGATGAGCTCTACTAATCCCCAGCACACCCTAATATGATTGAGTGGAGATAAGAAAAAGAAAAATATTAAGTTATGGTTCATGTTGGATGGGGCCTTACTAGCTGTCTATTGTTGGCGAGTACAGTATCTCAACTTGCTTTTGTGCTTGTCGCCTGTGCAATAAGTGATTTCTAACTCCGGGAATAGGTTTGATGAATGAATCAGAGCTATGAGGAAACTGTGGCAGAGAGAGCATTTCTGCAATGGAAACCTTTGGACGCGGTGGAGCCAAGTTAGCGATCCAGCCGAGAGTCACGTAGTTCCTCAAATTCCCATGAAGGTCTCATGGTGGAATCTTCTAGAAAATTCTTGTAGGAAATCATCATTCATATCTGAAGATCTACATAAGGTAAAATTCTTCTCAAAGAATTATTTCTGATATTCAAGCATTCTCAATATATCGTTTATACTGTTGCGCAATTTCAAAAATAATCCACGACTGTTTCTTGCACAATCTATTTCTCTAGCCTTTGGGCTAACATGCCCCTCAACAGGAGAAACTAATAATATAACTTCTAGTTAACTATACACACTGAACATATTTTATTTATATATACTACTATTAAAATAAAAACATAAAGCCTCCAGGGAAAAGTTTCTTTTAAAATATTTTTTATTTAAAAAATATCTCGAGCTTTCGGGCAAGTACGCCCTTCTACGGGAGAAAATGCTTTATATGATTAATACGCCAATAAAATATGATTTAAAATTAAATAAAGTCCATTTACTGTTTACATTTGTTTTAAGGCATGATCCCGTAGAAGGGCGTACTTGCCCGAAAGCTCGAGATATTTTTTCAAATAAAAAATATTTTTAAAAGAAACTTTTCCCTGGAAGTTTTATGTTTTTATTTTATTATTAATTCAAGGAATTGTTTTATCGAATATATGCTACCAGTTATTCCTGTACACGCTAGACCGAAAGCTAGAGAAATAAAATTATCCAAGAAACTTATCTCTCGATGCTTTATTGACTTTATGGAATTATAAGTTAGCTGATTATCAATTATCAATTACACCTATCCCCCGATTTACGCGGTACTTGTTTTACACGTTTTCGCTTTTACACGGTTTTCCAAATAAGTTTTTTTTTTGTTTTTATCGCACTATACTAACGAAATACTATACGAAAAAATTGTAGAGCAATTGTCATCTTCTTCTTCAACTGAAAAGAAGCCAATTTTTTTGGCAAGTCGTGGCTGGTTTGAAAGATTTAAAATAAGACATTCTTTTTTTTTTCGATTTACACGTTTTTCTCAGGAACGTATCTACCGTGTAAATCGGGGGATAGGTGTATTTTATTTCCAAAGCGCTATACCCCGCAAGGAATACTTGCACCAAACAAGGAGAAAAGTTTATTTACATAAGTTATTTACATTATTCAACACATGAAACACTAGAGATTCAGATTTTGTAGAAAGTTTAGAATGTATTTACAAAATGAATTAAACTCTAAATATGATTTTTTTATCGGAAATCAAATCGTTAAGTTCATAAACAACTAGTTCATTCTTCATTCTATAATCTTGAAATGCTGGGCAATCGATCAGTAGATGTCTTGAGGTTTGTTCCTCAATACCACCAAAACAACTTGAATCCTCCATTGCCTTTATTCTATTTTAAAAACTTTGGAAATTTCCGTGGGTTGTAACAAATTGTATACACCTATCCCCCGATTTACACGGTAGATACGTTCCTGAGAAAAACGTGTAAATCGGGGGATAGGTGTACACAGAAATAAAAATAAAATGCATTGACAGGTTAAAATATGTAGTCAGCACATAAGCTCGGGATTCCTCGTGAGATGTGTACACAGCGCATGTGTTCAATCACAGTAGCATTTAGTATAGTGCGATAAAAACAAAACAAAAAAAAACTTATTTGGAAAACCGTGTAAAAGCGAAAACTTGTAAAACAAGTACCGTGTAAATCGGGGGATAGGTGTATTATAAAAATTTGGATGAAATTGATGAAAGTTAATACTATGTATATTTATATATTTTTGTGAATATACATCATACACCTTTAGTTGCATAATCAGGAGATGTCTTAATTTAACCACCTGATCCCATTACAATTTCACTTTTGTACTATTTTTCACATACATCTTAGTTCAATTACTATATTAATGCAAACTGAGAGATTTATTTGAGGAAAAATTAATGAACAAAACACTAAGAATATAAGTGTCATCTGAGGTACCTTGTACACAATCTAAAAATTATATATATATCAATTAAAAGAAACCCTGAATATACACTAATGTTAGTTTTATATTTGCATAAGTATTACAATGTCCTTTTTATATTCTGAAATATTGATCATTGTTGCATATTTGCCTTATTGCATATTGGTCCATTATTGCACATTGGTCCATTATTGCATATTGGTGCATTATTGCATATTGATCCATTATTGCATATTGGTCCATTATTGCATATTGGTCCATTATTGCATATTGGTCCATTATTGCATATTGGTCCATTATTGCATATTGGTCCATTAATGCATATTGGTCCATTATTGCATATTGGTCCATTATTGCATATTGATCCATTACTGCATATTGGTCCATTATTGCATATTGGTCCATTATTGCATAGTGATCCATTATTGCATATTGATCCATTATTGCATATTGGCCCATTATTGCATATTGGTCCATTGTTGCATATTTGCCTTATTGCATATTGGTCCATTATTGCATATTGGTCCATTATTGCATAGTGATCCATTATTGCATAGTGATCCATTATTGCATATTGGTTCTATTGCGACAAATATATATGACACTTCAATTTCTCCAGGGATCTATTAATTTTAAGAATATTCGTTCTAATCTTTAAATCAAAATTTTCTATATTTTATTTATATGATTCGCTTACCTATAATAACTATCACATTT
Source organism: Cordylochernes scorpioides (assembly GCA_030710605.1). Lineage (NCBI taxonomy): Eukaryota > Metazoa > Arthropoda > Arachnida > Pseudoscorpiones > Chernetidae > Cordylochernes > Cordylochernes scorpioides. The sequence continues at coordinate 9,763,141 of CP092871.1, read as the reverse complement.
TCAATTAGATATTGTTAAAGAATTTTTATAAAAAAAATTAATAAAATATTAATAAGATATTTCTTTTTATTGCAAAAACAAGACAATTTTGAGCACAGTCGCTCTTCTACTTTTTATCAGATACTTTTGCCCTCTTATATTTTAGTAACCCAGTAGTAAAAGGGAGCAAATTTGATCGAAATCTTGCTTTTCCTTTCACAATAAAAAGGTATTTATTATTAATTTATGGGACCATCTCATCGAGGAACCACCAGGAGGGGTCATAGAAAGACTGCTGGGGAGCTGCAGGACATCAGGGGACCATAACGGCAAGGGCCACAGCACTGACCAGGAGTCAAGATAGCAAATGTAAATATCTTTGTTTACTTTTACTGTTATTACTTATTTAAGTTGTAAATATGTAAAAAGACTGACCATTCGTTACACTTTTTAGAGAAAAACTTGTAAACTTTTTGAAAAATAAAGTTAATTTATTTTATTGAAGGTTGTTTAATTATTACATTTATTCACTTAGCGATGGCTTTCTATTTAAATGTCTGAATCAGATTGAGAACCTCAGTAAGAAGTTGAATTGACGAAAGGAATAATGTAAAAGTTCTGTGTTAAAAGTGCACTGCACGTCTGGATTACCATACATGTGGTGAGATAAACCTCTGTAAGCGGCCTTATTTGGTGCCGACGTACATATCACTCTCTGTTCTTCTCTCAACCACATTGCCATAACTATACACTCATGGACAACTGCTCAGAAGTCTAACCCCTCCTCTACGTGGCGGGCGGGAAAATCAGCACAAGTAAGGTACTGCCCTGTAGGGTGAAGTACGGTGTCATGAGCCCCGATCTGCTACGGTAACCGTGAACAGGGAACTCTGAAATGTGGCTGACTAACGGGGCAATGGTACCTCCCTTTTTCATGGAGAAACAAAATCAAAAATACATCATATTGATATAGCAAGTTTCCAGAATACCAAGCTCAATGAAAATTTGAAATGTGCAAAACTTGGTTACATCACTGTAAGGAAAGATCGTGAGCGGGGAGATGGAGAAAAATTCGACATAATAGACAAAACTTAAGGAAGTTGTACCTTTTAGCATGTATATCGGTATTCAGACAATAACTCTGAAAGATACACTCATTGACAAGACTTAAGGAAGTTGTACCTTTTAGCATGAATATCTGGATTCAGACAATAACTCTGAAAGATACACTCATGAACAAAACTTAAGGAAGTTTTACCTTTCAGCATGTATATCGGTTTTCAGACAATAACTCTGAAAGATACACTCATGGACAAATCTTAAGGAAGTTGTACCTTTTAGCATGTATACCGGGATTCAGACAATAACTCTGAAAGATACACTCATGGACAAAACTTAAGGAAGTTTTACCTTTTAGCATGTATATCTGGATCCAGACAATAATTCTGAAAGATACACTCATGGACAAAACTTAAGGAAGTTGTACCTTTTAGCATGTATATCGGGTTTCAGACAAT
>CP092871.1:9673235-9761545 GCA_030710605.1 Cordylochernes scorpioides | reverse complement strand
CTGAACGTGTAACTAAAAGTTGCTGATGGCTGTTGGAATAACTACAATTAACTACACCAATACCTCGCTTTGCGTCGTTTCGTTTTGCGTTTTTTTCGAAGTTGCGTCGCTGCTTAATTTTTACTGATTTTCACTGTGCGTCGTTAGATTTTCGAAGTTGCGTTGTTTTGGATTCGAGTCTTTAATTTTTTTTTTATTTTTTTTTTCCTAAAATATGGCAACACCTTTGTTTTTGATTGCGCCTTCACATATTTTCACTTTACGTCGTTTCAATTTGCGTCGTGTTTTTTTTTAAACGTAACCCCGACGCAAAGCGAGGTATGGGTGTTTAATGATTTACAAGTACTTGTAGCATACCAAGTGTGTGTGTATAGGTATGATAACTCACCTTTTAGGACGACGCCATAGGATTCAGGATCGTCAAAATCCGACAGGCCCTTGCTGAACTTAATTGTCTCAGTCCCCGTAGGTGCAGGGCCGTTGGTATTGGGGTCTGCAATGGCAGAAGCATTAGAGAAATATAACTCAAGCTGGATAATTTAGATGAAATACCCCCTGCTAGCTTCTTTCTTACAAACCTGGCCATGAGATGACGTTGACCTTTCTTGGATTGCCAGGATGAAGATGTCGATGCTTCAGACCACTTTTCTAATCCCTCACCTACCTAGCTTCTGATCTACATTTTGTTATAGTTTAACAACGATATACCCAAATATAGAAGGCAAACTTCACTAACACTTCGAATTATCTTCTGAGTCAATCCACCAGTAATATGCCAAAAATGGGGATCAATCAAAAGATAATCAGATAGTCCAGTGAAGGATGCACAGGTGCCTCCCTCATCAGTGTGCTTTTGGTGGGATTCAGGCCCAAAATTAAGATCAGAAGACAACATTTTTGGAAATGATTAAATTTAATAAAGAGGTTTAGCCTGTGTATACCCATCCCAAATATAGAATAAAGGCCAAAGCTCTTTATTTTTTAATTATTAAAAATGTTGACTCAAGACCTTAATTTCAAACCTAAAGACTTTTTTTTTTTGAGAAGTGGCGGGAAGCCGTTAGCAAAGAAGGCAACTGCAAAAAATCACAGGGTTATAAAGACCTATCAAAAATGCACACTGAATTCAAAAGACACATTAAATATTTTTGTTCATATTTAGGATAAAGACCGCTGAAATATATTCCCCAACGATTTCAAAATCAATTTTCAAAGTTACCTTTGGTCAAATTCATTTATTTTTTAGTAAGAATATATAATATTTTCACTTAAAAATTCAATATTCCCACATATTACTTATAATAATAAATTAATTATTTAAAATAATTAAATATGCTTAGAATTTGAGACGAGATTTGAAAATTTTCATGCAAAATTATTTGATTGCATTTCAGAGATTTTATTTGAAATATTTCAGTAAAATATCTTAGCACTACATTGAGAAAACGTTATTATAAACATAACCTTTCTTTTTTCAGCAACATATAAATATATTTAAATTAAGTTTATTTAAATATAAATATTTACACAATTAATAATCTAAAATATATTAATATCCTAAAATATTTAACTTTGATAAGATACAATTTTCATTTGGAATTTTTTTTTTCGATTTTATTTTTTTTTATATTTCGGAGAAGTCTTCTGTCACATTAGTAAAGATGTTAGTAAAGGAAAAAAATTGTTAGTGATATAGGCTTAGCAAAATACGATGTTTTCCCTTTCTTAAGGATTTCTATTTGTTTTGTACTCACGTATGTTGTAGTTACGAGGACATCCCTTTTAGATATAAACAAATATATATTTATTTAAGGAACGACTTGTTCCATTACATATATTGTTAAGACAAGTTAGCGGTAAACAATAACAGCAAGTTTGAAGGTAGAAGTTGGAAGTAGTGACGTCATAGTAGTGACGTAGCATCGATGATGATTAAAGTCAAAGTTTGCGTAACAGTTAGATATATAATTAAAGAAAGATTTAAAGGGAAAGATAGAAGAGTTTGAAGAAATATATATATTTAAATTTATATCTTAAATCTTCTCTACATTATTTATATTCAATTTTTGTTTTAAAACATTATTGTGAAATAAAATAATTTGAAATATTCTGAAAATAATTTACACCAAATTTATAGAAATTTAATTCACATTTTTACAAATAATTGAAATAATTACAAATAATTACAACAAATTGACTATGTATTTAATATACACTCTTGGGAACCCGGGTTAATATTATTTATATATTTTGAATACTTTTAAACATGGATATATATTTTTTTCTGTCTACTTATTTTAAATTAAAATATTTCTTTACTATTATCCTTTCTTGGAATTTAATCTGTAAAATGTATTTCTAAATTCAAATTTTAATATAATTTTGGGAATTCTATTTTTATACAAAAGGTTTTAATAATATATTCAATTTCTTTCCCGCTTACATATAAATTCGTCTTTTTAAAACATTATATATTTAAAATAAATATTCCTATTTTTTCGTATATTATAAACTGATTTTTTTAAATGGTGATAAAATGTCCAATCTATAAAGTTGAGTATTATTTCAAAAATAAATTATACGAAAAATATAAATTTATAATAAAAAAAGAGAATAAATTATACAGAGATATTAAAGGTAGAATATTAGTTTTAATAATGGAGATTTAGATGTGTTAAAAAAAGAGAGAAATGTGTGTAGAGAATTTCTATAACAAAATAAATATTTACCTTTAACTTTTTCTTTAATTTGATTTTGATTTTCTTGTGCGCACTCTCGTTTGGCTTTTTCTATTTGCTTCTGTCGAATGATGCGGCTGACAACTACTACAATGATGTAGACGATGTAGAGAGAAATGAAGCCTGCCACAAAATTACAACATTTAATTACATATATAGATAATGTATCTATAAAATATATAGCATATTTAGGATGCATTTATTTTGTATACATTGTTAAAGTATTTTCTAAAACGTACAATATATATAGAAAATTATAGAAATTTGTAGTTTTAGAGCAAAATCGCTCTTCTACGGATCTACCATAAATATGACGTGTGAAAAAAGAAATAAAATAATTCACACACTGCACGCCCTCGCGTGCACACGCTAATATTTCTTTTGTAAATAAGTTCATTGTTCCATGCCACATATTTGTGATAAGCCTATTGAAGAATGACGTTGCTCTAAAACTAGTTTTTTTAAATATACTTTTTGTTCCTTTTCTATTGAAAATTTATAAAAGATTTTAGTTTTAGTTTTTTTTAATTAATTAATTAAGAAAAATTGATGGTTTTTTTTCTACCAGAAGGGCGCTTTTACTTTTTGCTTAGAAAACTTTATAAATATTGTCGCGTTGTAAAATAGTTGCAAGGAGAGGTAAATATAAAGGAACTTTCTTAATACCGAACGGTATACCTCTAAAATTGTAGGGATACCCATATTTATATAGCAATGACACAATTCAAACCAAACTAGGCAAATCTAATAAAAGCTAAAACTTTAAATTATGTAAATAACATAAATAAACCACGCTACGATATATTCAGCCATCTATCGGAATAAATATCAACTAAACATTAATTAAAAATGGTAGATAGAAGAGAGAGAAATACCAATGGAATGGTAGATGTAAATGGCCTCGCTGTAGAAGAGGTAGTACGCCCAGCTGGCAGCTCCCAGGTAGAACATGATGTCCCGCAGGAAAGGCCGCTTCATGAGGGTGAATGGATTGGCGCAGAGAAAGATGGAGCCGGCGACGATGGTAGTCACGAAGATGCCACCCCCTGGACACCTCGGACCTGTGAGGCTACAGTCCATACGGCAGCGGAGTCCGGGGACTTACCTATCAACCCACCAACCACCAGCTCGTTCTTGCCTTGCTTGATTCCGGCAATGGCAGAGAAGATGTCAGGGGAGCCGTTACCGAAGGCCAGAAGTGTGACGCCCTGATGTATGGAGTTAAGGAACATTGCAATACAGATACATTACCGAATACTACATTTATCCACATAGTACCAAGTATACACCAAATATAATAAATTTACAATTAAAATAATTTTATTGACATATTCTCAATGCATGCAAAAGTGCAAAGTATGCACTATTAATTTGATATAATAATTAGATATATATACAACTACTAGCGGACCCGCCCGGCTTCGCCCGGGTTTTACCCGAGTAAAAGTTTGTCTAACGAATCTCTCGATAAAGTGAACATTTTTTTCCCGGTCCCTTGAAAAATACTCGATAAGTTGAATAAAATCAATATTAATTGGTTCCCTCGGTAATTGGAAGTTAAAGGAATAGTATCTTGCCTTGGAATTGTATCATTATTCTTGTATGGATGTACCCGGCTTCGCCCGGGTTTTACCCGAGTAAAGGTTTGTTTAACGAATATCTCGATAAAGTGAACATTTTTTCCCGGTCCCTTGAAAAATACTCGATAAGTTGAATAAAATCAATATTAATTGGTTCCCTCGGTAATTGGAAGTTAAAGGAATAGTATCTTGCCTTGGAATTGTATCATTATTCTTGTATGGATATACCCGGGTTCGCCCGGGTTTTACCCGAGTAAAGGTTTGTTTAACGAATCTCTCGATAAAGTGAACATTTTTTCCCGGTCCCTTGAAAAAATACTCGATAAGTAGAATAAAATCAATATTAATTGGTTCCCTCGGTAATTGGAAGTTAAAGGAATAGTATCTTGCCTTTGAATTGTATCATTATTCTTGTCTCAAATAAATTGCCGTGTCATCCTGAATTTTGTCTTTCCTAATTTTCTACATTACAAAATCATCGTATCATCATGATAATATTTAGAGCAGATTTTTGAATTATAACAGATAAATTAGAATAATTATCTTGATTATTTCTAGGCGAAAAGTTATTTCAAAAATTTTATTTGCTAGAAACCTTCCCAGTACTATACTAAATAACTTCCCAAAGTTTCATGGCGATCCAATGAGTGGTTTGGTCAGGCATAAAGGACAAACAAACAGACATACATTCATTTTTATATATATAGATATTAACAGTAATTAAACGTAACAGTAAGAAAATGTTGATTTTAAAATATTTTAATTTTAAAATATTTTAATTTTTTCATATTTTAAATATGTAAATAGAGTCTCTTAAGAAAGACCACCTAAAAACATGAATCAACTTGTTTCTCCTGTTGGTGGTCTCTCATTGAAGATTCTAATTGCTATTAAAGAATCTCTAATATACCTTTAATAAGAGACTGCCTCTTGGAGAGACGGTGTAGCTACGAAATGGATATTCCCGGCTTCGCCCGGATTTTACCCGAGTAAAGGTTTGTCTAACGAATCTCTCGATAAAGTGAACATTTTTTCCCGGTCCCTTGAAAAATACTCGATAAGTTGAATAAAATCATTATTAATTGGTTCCCTCCGTAATTGGAAGTTAAAGGAATAGTATCTTGCCTTGGAATTGTATCATTATTCTTGTCTCAAATAAATTGCCGTGTCATCCTGAATTTTGTCTTTCCTAATTTTCTACATTACAAAATCATCGTATCATCATGATAATATTTAGAGCAGATTGTTGAATTATAACAGATAAATTAGAATATTTATCATGATTATATCTAGGCGAAAGGTTATTTCAAAAATTTTATTTGCTAGAAACCTTCCCAGTACTATACTAAATAACTTCCCAAAGTTTCATGGCGATCCAATGAGTGGTTTGGTCAGGCATAAAGGACAAACAGACATACATTCATTTTTATATATATAGATTTTTTCATATTTTAAATATGTAAATAGAGTCTCTTAAGAAAGACCACCTAAAAACATGAATCAACTTGTTTCTCCTGTTGGTGGTCTCTCATTGAAGATTCTAATTGCTATTAAAGAATCTCTAATAGACCTTTAATAAGAGACTGCCTCTTGGAGAGACGGTGTAGCTACGAAATGGATATTCCCGGCTTCGCCCGGATTTTACCCGAGTAAAGGTTTGTCTAACGAATCTCTCGATAAAGTGGACATTTTTTCCCGGTCCCTTGAAAAATACTCGATAAGTTGAATAAAATCATTATTAATTGGTTCCCTCCGTAATTGGAAGTTAAAGGAATAGTATCTTGCCTTGGAATTGTATCATTATTCTTGTCTCAAATAAATTGCCGTGTCATCCTGAATTTTGTCTTTCCTAATTTTCTACATTACAAAATCATCGTATCATCATGATAATATTTAGAGCAGATTGTTGAATTATAACAGATAAATTAGAATATTTATCTTGATTATATCTAGGCGAAAAGTTATTTCAAAAATTTTATTTGCTAGAAACCTTCCCAGTACTATACTAAATAACTTCCCAAAGTTTCATGGCGATCCAATGAGTGGTTTGGTCAGGCATAAAGGACAAATAGACATACATTCATTTTTATATATATAGATATACAGTGAATACATATATAACCTCTCTCTAGAAATCCACCCTAAACCACCCCTGGTACACCCCCATTCCTAACGAATCTTCTTTCCACACCCTTACTAGGGAAGAACAAACGGCGATTTCAAGAATACGAACAGGTCATCTCAGAATGCTCAAATTTAATGGAAAAATCAAAACATTCCTGAAATGCCCCAAATGCGATTCCCAACCAGCCAGTCCTGAACATCTATTGAATTGTATCAAATCCTCCAAAAAGACCTCTGGGAAAACCACAGAACTATAATAGAAAAGCTAGGACAATGGAACCTAATGGAGATCGTTTAAACGACTTGAGTAATAAACAAAAACAACACGTACATAATGCCTCAGCCACTGCTGAAGAGTTTAGTGGAGAATCACCAGCAGGTCTCCAGAGACACCACGTATTTCGCGTTCTACGAAGAAAACGTAGATCGCGTACTACTTCGCCACTGAAGAGATGGTGATGACGTGGTCCTCGAGACCAACAGGAAAGATCCAGAACTGTAGGTCAACCCAATGATGGAAAACACCTCTCGGATATAGAGCAAACGGCGCTGCAGGACCAGTGTATGCCCCAAAAGAGTCGCCGTTCCATTTAAAAATAGTCAAAAACAATCTATTTAGTTTATCATCCCAATACAGAGCGTTCTGTTGGTGTAATAAAGAATGTGCCACAACACTAATTCAGAAAATTCAGACAAAAACCCAACCTATATATCATATTTTAGCTATATCCTTCATCAGTGCAGGAGCGACTCCCAAAATGCATGGTTTTTAATGCATTTTAAAGAGAGCAATCCCTCTTTTACACTCATGAACAAAACTTAAGGTGGAAAGTCTTTGATATCACCGGTGATCTATTTTTTTAAGGAGACAGAGGCGATTTTGTTCACACTTGGTTACCAGGTATGTCTTCAATAAAGGTCACTGTATAATATCTTTCAGAGTTATTATCTGACTCCCGTAATACATATACTGAAAGATACAACTTCCTTAAGTTTTGTCCATGAGTGTGTATATTAAAAGAAAAAAAAAATATCCTAAAATTTTACCGATCGCCATTATAGTTTATCATAGTCAATCTTGTAAGTTTTGATTTTGAAACAGATTAGGGTTTATAGTGACATATAGTAGTTGGTTCAGTGGAGAGAAAACAATGTATTATAGATGATAAAAAGGATACCGCTACATTCTGGGACATGCGTAGTGTCTTGGAGATGACAAAGAGTGCGGGACAGAGGCTGTACAAACGGCACATGGTGACATCTACAATTCGACACACTAGCTAGACGTTGTTTACTTACAAGTTGTTCGCCGTCACTCCTAAACCGATGAATAGGGTGAAAAGCCACAGCACCTGAAACAACACCAAGTCTTCTTATGACCAAGGTTCTCACATCAAACTGGATGTATAGAACTCATGGACAAAACTTAAGGAAGTTGTACCTTTCAGCATGTATATTGGGATTCAGACAATAACTCTGAAAGATACACTCATGGACAAAACTTAAGGAAGTTGTACCTTTTACCATGTATATCGGGATTCAGACAATAACTCTGAAAAATATTACAATGACTTTTATTGAAGCCACACGAGATAACCAAATGGGAACAAAATTGCTTCCGTCTCTTTCAAAAGAAAAAAAAAACAGACAACCTGGATCAGATTAATGAACTAATACATCTCCTGAATGTGAAACTATAATTTACTGATGGCCTACCCCATCTCTGTATGTATAGGAAAACATATAAACTAATCGTTGATTTTTAATTATTCCAGAATTTGTGAAATAATAAAACAACATATCAACCGAAATAATTACAAAAAGTTTCTTTATTCAATAAAAATGGCAAGCTTTCAAGTGTTAGCTCATCATCAGGTCAATTGTTTCACAAATTCCTACAATATATATATGTAGAAGAGGTATTTACAAAGTGTAAATATGTAAATATGTAAAAATACCTTCTACACCTCTATATATATATTGTAGGAATTTGTGAAACAATTAGTCTGATGATGAACTAACACTTGAAAGCTTGCCAGTTTTATTGAATAAAGAAACCTTTTGCGCGCAATTATTTCGATTGATATGTTGTTTTAAATACTTTCCAATTATTTCAAAATCTTGGTTAAATAATCTTTATTGAGAGTCAACACACACACACACACACACAGCGTGTGGCTAGTTTTTCTTGATTTGTAGAATAAAATGGCGAAACTGATGAGAGAATTTACTACTAATGATTCAACTGGACTATGATGGGAGAGAATGAAATCTGTAACAAATAAATTTATTGACAATGTGTTTCTTTTCAATAATATTGCCACGTGGAAAATTAGGGAAGACAAAAACTTCAGGAGGAGACAACAATTTATTTCAGGTATGAACAAACTATGAATGGTAAACAAAAGATAAGCCACAAAGGAAATTTACAGAGTAGCAAAATATAAACATAAAAATGACCACTTTGTTAATAAAAATAATGAAATTAATAAATACTTTGTTACAATATCATCAAATATTATCTCTACAGACCTTACTGCAATGATATAAGGTATTGAATGAGAGGGTTTGGATTATCAGTAGTGAACCCTATCAGCGGTTTCACCAAATAAATCTCTAGACCGCTTTACTATTGTATTGGATCGGTTTAAAATCACATAAATAGGTACCGCTCAACAAGAGCAATCTAGTCATGATAATTGAACAATGAATAATATGTGAAGGTTATTCACATATTAAACAATTTTTAACGCGGGATTCAATCCCGGTTCATGACTGTCGGGAATCGAGCGTGTTACCCTCTTATCCACCTACTTATTTTATATATTTTGTATTGGATTGGTTTGGGATATACCCTGTAAAGACCGCCTACAGGCGAAACCGGTTCACTACTGATGAGCCAAGCCCTCTCATTCAATAACTCATATCATTGCAGTAAGGTCTGTAGAGATAATATTTGATGATATTTAAAAGAAACACATTGCCAGTTAATTTTTTGTTACAGTAAGGTCTGTAAAGATAATATTTGATGATATTATTGAAAATAAACACAGCCAGTATATTTATTTGTTACAGTAAGGTTTGTAGAGATAATAATTGATGATATTGAAAAGAAACACATTGTAAATTTATTTGTTACAAATTTTATTGATAGATGTCAATTGAAATTATAAATAGGAGAAAACGTTGGTTAGAACTAGCACTGAATAATCCCCCGTGTAAACGTGGTAGACTTGAGGTGTGACTTTGGCTAGATAGGTGGGACTTGAGTGTCTCTTGAGGGAGATTCCATATCAACGGTAGATAAGTTGGTGTAGACATATGATAGACATTCGCCAGTAGTTTACAGTTTTACAGTAGTTTAGAAGGCAACCGTTATTATTTACAAAGCACTTTACTGGTTCTTCGGCGTCGGCCTCCATCCCAAGGCAGTGAAGCTAACAAGTGTGGCGAAGGCTACCATCTACAAGTACCATCTTGGTCTTGAGGTGGGTAACACCAGCCATCACATCGACCTGCCCACTCTGTGGGAAAGAACTCTCGCAGTCCACCGGTGGCGGAGTCTTTCCCGTGGTGGGCGCCACCAATGCCGACTTGTATATATATTTATATATATGTATATTTATCAATTATTTTTATCTATTTATATCTATTTAATCATATTTTTATCATTATATAATCATATTTATTCATATTTATATTTATTCTGTATTTAACCTTATATAACCTAATATGTACTTTGAAATAAAGTAGTTTCAATCTCTCTCTCGAATATTTACAAAGCAATTACATGCGTTATCTATATGTAGAAAATAGGCATTAAACCACGTTGTTTCTCTTACACATGGAACATAGGGAATTTAGCTACGACTTTATACATTACATGTTTTATTGTCCGGGACTGGAGGAGAGATAAATTCTCCTTCAAAAGATTGGTTATGAAAGAATCAAGGATACTAGAAATGCTCTTGTGCATTTCTAGAATTATTAAACCTACAAAAGCCAAGAAGATAGCAATAATGTTATCAACACCTATCAGTGTCAACATATATTTGAGGAAAAAATACAATAACATTCCTACAATCATTAATTCAAGATGACAAGAATGTGACCAATATCTACAATCGACTCCAGCTAACATAAGGTATTACAAACCCTGTTATAGAAGATCATAAACTCGCGTTGAAGGATTTGTTAATACCTTAAAGCTTGAGATGAATATACAATAAAGCAATAAACATCCTCGGAAGTCATTTTGCGTATTATTTATTTAGATGTAAAACGACATTTGAAAATTATCCCGCATGAGTTTCTTTTCAACCTAAAATCAAAATTTATTCCAAGGAGAAATAACGATTATTTCCAACCTTAGGGATGAGGTATGAATGGATGAATTGTGAAGAACTCATGCGGGATAATTTTCAAATGTCGTTTTACAATCATAAGCCGCATTATATTGTAATATAAATTACTTTATATAATATTTACGAACGGAAAATATGTCCAGGGTAGCCTAGTGGACATGGCATCTGCCCGGTAAGCGGAACACTGTGGGTTCGATTCCCATCCCTGGACACTTTTATTTTTCCGTTTATCATTACTCTTCACAATTCATCCATTCATACCTCATCCCTATGGTTGGAAATAATCGTTATTTCTCCTTTGAAATAAATTTTGATTTTTGTTGAAAAGAAACTCATGCGGGATAATTTTCAAATGTCGTTTTACAATTCCAAGCCGCATTATATTGTATTGTAATATAAATTTATTTATATATTGCAGACGATTTTACTTTTCTGAATTATTACCAATTTTCTAAAATGATTTAAGCATTTCTTTTTCTAATGGTTCTCTTACATATCCTCAGAGTCGATGAATTGGCAATCCATCGCTAATTTCCATAGAACTACCATAGAGAGATTTCGGCAGAGATTCCAACAGAACAGAACACCAAGGCTTGACAACAACAACTAAATTAAACTTTCTTCACAGAATTCGAGCTGCTACATTATCCTTCTGATTCAAGATGGTTTCAGGTTTCACTAGGAAAATATTGAGGGCAAACATTTATCGTTAGAATTTATAAAATATTAAAATTAGTTGTTATTCACTCTATGTATAACTCAAGAACTCTGACTCTGTATAAGCATGTTATTATAAAATATCAAAAACCTTTTGCAATAATTAAGAAAAAAGACATTTGAAATACTATCCCGCATGTGTTTCTTTTAAACGAAAATCAGGGATGGGAATCCCTGTATACTTTTATTTTTCCGTTTATCATTACTCTTCACAATTCATTCTTTCATACCTCATCCAAAAGGTTAGAAATAATCGTTATTTCTCCTTGAAATAAATTCTGATTTTTCCTTGAAAAGAAACATATGCGGGATAGTATTTCAAATGTCGTTTTACAATCACAAGCCGCATTATATTATGTTGAATTAAGAAAAAGGCATCTCCTTATCGTGTAACTGAAAGTTGCTGATGGCTTGCGTCATCTATCGGAATAAATATCAACTATTCTCGTTGATTTTTAATTATTCCAGAATTGGCCAAATACCCATTCTTGATGGCGCAAGCCATCAGAAATTTTCAGTTACACAATGAGGAAATGTCTTTTTTTCTTAATTTATGCACCTTATCCCAGTACAATATCACATTTGTAATATATTTTTTCACTTTCGCAATAAGTTTATTTTTTTATAAATAACCTTATTGCGAAAGAGAGGTTTTTGATATTTTATAATAGTAAATCGCAATTTTTTCCCCCAATCTGAATAAACATATTATATAAAAATATGAATGGGCGACATTTAGCTACTCAATAGTGTCTTAGTTACTCTCTAACAGAAGGCATAAGAAAGAAGAAGTTGACTTGCTTAATTTGATATCGTCAACAAACACAAGATTTTAAACCTCTTGGATTCTTCGACAGGCGTAACTCAAAAGAACATTCCCACAAAAGACGCTATTAACCATAGCTGAATTTTATTTATTTTCCATTTCCTCATATTCGTTAGTTTTAATTTATATTTCAAATTGTATTTTGTGTATGGAATACCTTTCTGCACTATATTTCTTTTGTGATCATTATTTAAAAGACAAAGTATTGAATTATCTAAAATACAGCGTTACATCAACTAAATTCTTCTTTCATTTTATTGCAAAAAGACTTCACAGCGACCTTGTTACCTTGATGAAATTTTGAAAAGAAATTAAAATAAAAGAGGAATATTGATGTAACTTCCAACAAGTAAAAGATTTCTAAAACGATTATTAAAATTTTAATATTAAATAATTTCTTTTCTTTAAAAAATAGACACTTCGGCTAATTAAAGGTTTATTTTCTCAACGATCTTTCTCAACAAAAATCTTTTGTCTTCCTCAGGAGAAATAAATATTTCTCCTGACGAAGACAAAATATTTTTGTTGAAACGTTGAGAAAATTGTTATTTTGCTTATTAAATAATTTATTAGAAATAGTATAAACACATTTATTTTAAACAAAATAAAAAATATCAGAACTTATAAAATAAAAGAAGTTTATTTACCTTCTTTAAAAATATTTACATAAAAGCAATTTAACAAAACAAATTTAATCCAAAAATTAAACAATCATAATTTGCATATCTCTCGACAAAAAGTGTTTACTCTAGTCCTAGTCAAAACCCAATAAATAAATATATACACAATTTAATTATTTTTATACGTCTGCGTAACTCTAAGTCCATTTACATCAAAAATAAAACTTTAACTGGCCTTAAGTGTCTATTTTTAAAAAGAAATATGAATGCCGGCCAGACAGCCTCTATCTTTACGATGAATATCTTCCCCGTATTGTGACTACAGTTAGAAAACGCTGTGTAGAGTAAATTTGCATAGAAGACCGTTTGACCTAATAAAGTGTTGTCACCCGGAAGCGACGACAGTGTCACACAATGTCACCTCAGGTGACGCAATACCTCAGCTCCAGAATACATTAGAGCCGTGAGAATTTGTGCAAGATCCACCAAACGGTGGTTCAAGGTTGTCATCCTGTCGTGTGGAATATGGATGGATGCGACTTTCTGTGGAAAGTTTGTCACCTCTCTCCTTCTTGTTTTCCCTACTTGTCATCAAATAGCGGGTTATGTAAGTACACTTGAAATTGAGATTTACATGAAACTCCATTTATATATGGAAAGTATTCAAGATTTATTTGACCCTATGTGACATTCTTAGTCAAATTGAAAAATAAAATAGGCAAATGAAATTGCAGAATTACAAAAAAAAAAAAACAATAACAAGACTCAGAATGACTACAAAAGAACAACAATACATCCAGATGGTACAAGAACCAACAGGATATGCAACAATATGGAACTCACACATTACCCACATATTCTCATGTCCAGCAATGGCCGCAGCCTTACATAAATTTGACATGGACCAAGAAGAGCACCTTTACAGCCAAGATAGAGGACATTGTGACTGCTGTGATAGAAATGTATGGGGACATCTGAGGCTCTTCATTGGACACGACGACAACAACAATACAGTATACACACCCAAGATAGAGGACATTGCTGTGATAGAGATGTATGGGGACATCTGAGGCTCTTCATTGGACACGACAACAGCAACAATACAGTATACACACCCAAGATAGAGGACATTGCGACTGCTGTGATAGAGATGCATGTAGACATCTGAGGATCTTCATTGGACACGACAACAACGTTGTTACCGAAGCGTCACACACTATTTATTTATTCAGATTTGGTCTTATTGTTTCTATCTATAATCCAAAAATTGTATCTAATGTTTATCCCAAAATTTATGTAAGATTGAAAGAACAAAGCAGTGAAGTAATTTCAAGGTATGTGAACAAAGGGAGCTGAACGTTGTTTTGGAGAAGTCCATTGTTGATTTAGAAACATCAAAGGGGAAGTCCCGGGTGAAATTACAGTAATTGGGGATCTGGTCAACAGGACTTAGGTAACTCCACCGTGTGTGGACAGGATTCTCCGCTCAGCCAAACATCCATGGCCAATTACTATTGACTAATTTTAGACATTGTCCGAACAACAAACCATCGTTGTCTGTTCTCTCAGGAATCTTTTCTAGAAATTCTTTCAACGTCTGAGTTCTCACTACCTCAATGGGTGATGGACACTCATGAACAATACTTAAGAATGTTTCATATTTTGATTTTGCCGTTGGTCTGTCTTTTTTATTTCTTGAAGGAGGAATCTGGGTCGAATCCCTTACTCAATCCTACACTCATGTTTCATATTTTGATGTCACCGGTCGTATTTTTTTAGGGATCTCTGTAGAATCTCACACAATCCCACATTCATGGATACACTTATGGAAGTGGAAACTCTTTGATGTCGCCAGTCGTCTGTTTTTATTTTAAGAGACAGAGACAATTTTGTTCACGCTCGGTTATCTATGTCTTCAATAAAGATTACTGTAATATATTTAAGAGTTATTGTCTGGTTTCCGATATAAAAGTGTATGCTAAACAATTACACGCAAAAAACCCTCTACCCTTAATCCATCCACATATAAAGGTATAAAGAGACAAAGGTCGCCTCTCCCGTCAAAATAGACGTCAAAATTAGACGCCATCTATTGACCGTCGCCGCAACTAGCGGCCTCGGGTCGGTGACAAAGCCACAACACCAGCTTTGGCAAACTGAAAAGCGTCCACCTAGAGAGTTTGACAAAGTTTGCCTTCAGTTTGCCAAAGCTGGTGTTGT
Organism: Cordylochernes scorpioides; assembly: GCA_030710605.1. Classification (NCBI taxonomy): domain Eukaryota; kingdom Metazoa; phylum Arthropoda; class Arachnida; order Pseudoscorpiones; family Chernetidae; genus Cordylochernes; species Cordylochernes scorpioides. The sequence goes on along the minus strand of CP092871.1, from coordinate 9,746,356 downwards.
GGCTTTGTCACCGACCCGAGGCCGCTAGTTGCGGTGACGGTCAATAGATGGCGTCTAGTTTTGACGTCTATTTTGACGGGAGAGGCGACCTTTGTCTCTTTAGATCAATATCCTCACGGAAAAATTTACATCTATTTATATATAGACATATATATGTCTGATAATGATGCATATTTCTGTCAATTTTGATAATTCTTGTACTTAAAGAAAAGAACTGCATGTTCTCTAGATGGTATATGAGATCACAACGCAGTTTGTTGCCAACTTCCATCAATAGAGTTGTTGACATCTGTGGTTCACGTCAGCAGTTTCACGTGTCCACCTGCGCCATTCTTTGTTCGATGGCTGATCTCAGATGTCACCTGTCGCTTGTTCAAGTTGATTCGTGACATTGTCTATCTGTCATGACTTATCATAAGAAACGAGATCTCCATAGAGAATAATCTAAACCATTATTGAGATATTTGCATATACACATGTTATTGTAAGAAATGATACCACTTAGCACATTTTACTATCTTCAAAAAGGGGGTCGGTGGAAGGATGGTCTAAACCGTTGGTTTTCGACCGCTACGACCCGGGTTCGATTCCCGCATAGGGCACTTTTTATGTAAAAAAAAAAAAAGCCACAATGGCCCCCGATTCTTGCAAAAGTCCAACCCCACAAGTAACCAAACAGGGCTCTGACACATTTGTAAGTGCAAAGTCGAATTGCTTTAAACATATGTAGACATGTGGGGCACTTACAGTAAAAGCAGTCGCCTATTTCTACCTACCATGATTATCATGGCTGTACCACGTGTACTAGGGATATTATAGGCATTGGGAAGGCGCCTGGTTCATCATTGATGAATACTCCCAGCGGTTTCGCCAGTTTAATCTACCATACCCTTTTTTTAGAGCGATACTATTTTAACGGGAGATTATGCCGATATATGCGACACTGAAGGTGGTTTTTGGTTATGGCTTTTAGGTAAACACGAGCTTTGAGGACATTAGAATTACATATAACCTTGTTTCCCCTCCCAGTTTATCCATTATACAAAATAAGGTTATAGTCGATTGGAACAATAGTGATGTTAAAGGCAAGAAGTTTAGTATCAAGTTATCAGTGAACAATTGAAGTAATATTTTATGAATGCAATACTCAAAGTGGGGTCTGATGGTCTCGAGTCCAGTCACAGGCTGTATACAATTATTTATTCGATGCAAATATTTGAATGTAATTCTACTGTCCTATAAGCTTATGTCCATAGTTTTCTTGGAACCCATTTCTGAGATTCCATCCTTCAGTGCTGCGTATATAAGCAGAATCGTCCAATACAGTATTAGAACTCTGAGAAGCGGTCTGGTGGATTAAATTGGCGAAACCGCTGGGAGGGTTCACCACTGATGAGCCAAGCCCTCCCAGTAAGGGCAGTAGAAGTTTGTATTATGTATAAAAGAAACATTTGTGCTTTTAAATCCTTTCATTTTATATTTATTTTATGCAAGTATTTATCTGTGTACATTGGCTGTGTGCAAATATTTATTTGGAAGAAATGCATGTAGAAGAGTTCTTAAACTCGAAAGCTTGCAAATTATAATAAATTAGAAAAGAAAATATTTTGCGGTAGGTAGTCAATTAAATATTCAAAATATTTTTCTGCAATTTCCAACACGATAAAGCAGTATGTAAATATGTAATGAAATATATATAAAGCAGTATGTAAATATGTGAAAAGAATCTTACGCGTTTAAAATAGTTTCGAATTTTGATAACAGATGGCGCGCTAGTGCATCATATTATAAATGTAAAATGTAATGAAATATATATAAAGCAGTATGTAAGTATGTAAATATGGTATATCTATAAAGCAGTATGTAAGTATGTAAATATAGTATATATATATAAAGCAGTATGCAAATATGTAATTATAGTATATATAAAGCAGTATGTAAATATAGTATATATATGTGATGATTTAAGACCATGGAATTGTTGTAAATAATCCAGATATCTACTACCACATGTTCCACCAGGTGACTGTATATAACTTGTTATTTACTGCAAATAGAAAGCATCAAATAACATCAATCTGTACCGCGTAAGTCTCTAATAAAGTATAGCAACTGTACAGATAGAAGGAATGGAGAATAACAGGAGAAAATTAAGGCTAAAACTAATCAGGCCTAAGTGAGAATAAGAAAGTAGGCCTATCAAGCCCAATCCTATTTTTACGAGGTCGTGGCCCTCCTGGATTATGTAACTCCCCCCCCTGTTTACGTCAGAAAAGGGCAGTGACCTGCCTGGACCCAGGGAAGCTATAAAAAGAGGCCCCAAGCCTCAGTTAGTTAGTCTTTGTTTCAGTTCTTCAGTCCTCCAGTACGCGTTAGCCGCTCCTATAGAGGTAATCCTTTCCTGCCAGAAACCTCCTCGTCCCATTCCTTCTTGACGTTCAGACGCTTCTTAGTGGAATCTCTGTTTGTTTATTTCACCTTTGGCCCAGCTGTGTCGCCTTCCACCACGACTGCACGGTAGAGGTGACATCGAGGTTCGTCTAGCATCAGGTAACACTGGTCCCAGAGGTCCCAAGATATCATATATATATATAAAGCAGTATGCAAGTATGTAATATATAGTATATAAAGGTACTCACGCCGAGGACTACGGAGGGCGGCGTGGTCTCGAAGGTGCAGAACATGAAGTTGACATAATCGACATAGCCAATCAGGCTGCGGCAGTCTGAGGCATTTCTCACGAAGTTGCATTGGTCACTCGCATTAACTTGGTGAACTCCCCTGCACTACACCCCGATATAGCGTTAGACACCGGCAGATTTAGTGAATATATATAAATAATGTGTCACACTGACCGACTATAGTTTGGGTCATCAGACATGTCCTACCTGCTTGTTCATTTCAGACGGGGGAACAAGATGTGTTTATAATACATAGATACATTTTCAACAAAATTTAATCCCAAATATAAGCCTTATTTTGGATTTAATTATAGTTTCATTTATTCAATATTTGGATGGACCAATCGTCCATCTTTTACGAGGTTTTATTGTTCTGAAACGCACATTTTATGGATAGCTCTATATTCAGAATATATATATATATATGTTGTAAAAATTTATGTTTTATTTTGGGATTATAGATCCTAGAACAAATTGCTCTGTTTATATCTACAGCCAGAGGTCGCCGCTTTCATTATATAACCTATTGTTGCTGTTTCCCGTTGGCCGGCTCAAACCTTTTGTAAATTATGTAAATAAATAGTTGATTTTTTATTATTTTTACGTTTTAAATCAGGCAATATTTTCTCAGATTATGTATTTTTGTGTTTCATAAGCTCAGTTAAAACAGACTGGCAAATAATGATCTAAACTGTTTTTAAGATTTTAACCACGACTGCAATACGATAGCATAATCCTCAATATAATCAAAATCAGCAGAAAATTCTTTTTTTAAAATATTATATATATATAAGATAAAAAAATATATTAAGAAGAAGGAATAAAAGTTTTATACTATACTGAGACCATATTGTAACAAAGTATTTATTATATTTTATGTACAGATTATTGATTTTTTTATATTTTTATATTATTTATATTTTGTTACTCTGAAAACTTCCCTCATTGCTTAACTTGTATCTTATAAATATTTATTCGTTGTTGTGCCTTAAATAAATTACTGTGTTATACTGAAATTTGTCTTTCCTGATTTTCTACGTTACAATATTATCAACATCAATTTACCCCAAGACTTAGTTTAATCAGCAAATTTCCTCTATAAATTGAATTTTGATGAAAACAGAAGGCTTGAGAGTTAATTTTGACTTCTATGATAGTGTCTTCACATAAATTTGATAAAGGGTGATGATTGTGTTGGATGATGTGTACTATTACAATTACAATTATTTTATTTCTAAAGCGCTATATATCCCGCAAGGGATACTTGCGACAAACAAGGAGAAAAGGTTATTTACATAAGTTATTTACATTATTCAACGCATGAAAACATTAGAGATCCAGATTTTGTAGAAAGTTTAGAATGTATTTACAAAATAAATTGAACTTTAAATATGAATTTTTATCGGAAATCAAATCGTTAAGTTCACAAACAACTAGTTCATTCTATAATCTTGAAATGTGGTCAATCGATCAGTAGATGTCTTGAGGTTTGTTCCTCAATACCACAAAAGCAACTTGAATCCTCCACTGACTTTATTCTATTTAAAAAACTTTTGAAATTTCCGTGGTTTGTAACAAATTGAGTATTATAAAAATTTTGGACGATGTGTACTATATACTATAGTATATATATATAGAACAATGTTCAAAAGAAACTGATCCTTGAACAACTTCAGAATTCATCTTAACATGGATAACGATATTTGAGAGATTGAAGATAGATAGAGAAAGAGAGCAAGGATTTTAGAATAAGCTAGTCTATAATGGAGTGCAGTATCAGGGAGATATTCTATGTTAAATATGAAGATCACAAGTGTAGCAAAGGCTACCATCTACAAGTACCATCTTGGTCTTGAGGTGGGTAACGCCAGCCATCACACCGACCTGCCCACTTTGTGGGAAAGAACTCTCGCAGTCCATCGGTGGCGGAGTCTTTCCCGCGGTTGGCGACACCAATAAAGAACTTGTTTATATTTTTGTATATATGTATATTTGTCAATTATTATATGTATTTATATTTATTTATTCATATATATTTATCATTACATGATCTCATATTTATGTATTTAACCTTATATAACCATATATGAGCGATGTAATAAAGAAGATTCAATCTCAATCTCTATGTTAAATACTGGAAGACACAAATAGAGAGATCTGCATAGAATGTTTAGATGGTTGGTAGAAGATTGGTAAAACCTGTTGATCTTTTATAGCCATCACTGGGGATTGAATCCCTCATTGGACAATTCTTTTTCTGAAGGATTTTTAGGTGGAACATAATTTTATTTAAATATATCAGTATCAACTATGGATAATTGAGAGCAATACTTATATAGATAATGTTGTATATACACTCATGGACAAAACTTAAGAAAGTTGTACCTTTTAGCATGTATATCGGGATTGAGACAATATTTCTGAAAGATACACTCATGGACAAAACTTAAGGAAGTTGTACCTTTTAGCATGTATATCGGGATTCAGACAATAACTCAGAAAGATATTACAGTGCCTTTATTGAAGACACACGAGATAACCAAGTGTTAACAAAATTGCCTCTGTCTCCTTCAAAGAACAGACGAATATAAAGGCTTTCCACTTACTTAAGTTGGGTTCATGAGTGTAAATGATAGAATTGAGGGTTTAACTTTCAAGTTAACACCCCCCAAGGTTTCACCGATCCTCAAACTTCAGCGTAAACCAATGTTATAACTCTAATTTGTAGCTATAAACAGAAAAAAAAAACTTTTGAGAAACCTTTATTATAAACCTCTCTCTATCTATTTCAACTATCCCCTCACGCAAAAAATCAACTAATTTTCTTTCTCTATATATCCATAATTATGTACACCTATGGACAAAAACTTAAGGAAGTAAGTGGAAATTCTTTGATATCGACGGTTGTCTGTTTTTTTTAAGGAGACAGAGGTATATTTGTTCACACTTGGTAATATCGTGTGTCTTCAATAAAGTCACTGTAATATCTTTCAGAGTTATTGTCTGAATCCTGATATACATGCTGAAAGGTACAACTTCCTTAAGTTTTGTCCTGAGTGTATCTTTCAGAGTTATTGTTTGAATCCCGATATACATGCTAAAAGGTATAACTTCCTTAGGTTTTGTCCATGAGTGTATTTTTCAGAGTTATTGTTTGAATCCCGATATACATGCTGAAAGGTACAACTTCCTTAGGTTTGTCCATGAGTGTATCTTTCAGAGTTATTATCTGAATCCCGATATACATGCTAAAAGGTACAACTTCCTTAGGTTTTGTCCATGAGTGTATATAGTGCTATTTAAAAATATATAGATAAATATAAATTTACTAAAAAATAATAATAAAGTAGAAAAAAGGTCAGGTGTTGATATTAGCTCAAAAATATTATTTATTTTACCAATATTTCAGTTGGCTGAACGCCAACCTTTATCAAGGTATTATAACAAATTATAATGTTATATTATACGTTATAATACCTTGATAAAGGTTGGCGTTCAGCCAACTTAAATATTGGTAAAATAAATGATATTTCGATCCAATATATGCCTTTTTAATTAAACATATATAGATATGTTGATGTTATAACATTATAAATATAGAGATAATATTGAATATGAGGGGCATATCAAATATCAAACGATATCACTTCCAGGTAAAGGAAAGTCTTTGACAATGACAATTAAAATAATTTTATTGACATCTTGTCAATACATGCAAAGGTACACAGCCTGCACACTGTTTTACAAAGATGATTATACCTATATTTTTGAAAATATTAAAACAAAATAATAAAAGAGGTCAGGTGTTGGTATTAGAACCAAAAATAAAAAGCATTATCTTGTCCACGAGCACATGAGCTTTTTAGATGGCAGAGAGCACCATCTAGTGGAACAGAAATCAACTAAACATTGATTTAGTCTGTCCCTTATATTTGGCCAACTCATTTTCTTGATAAATCAAGAAAAACCATTCACGAACGCGTTTCGGGCTGTTGGCCCTCGTCAGCATGGAGAAGGCTGTACCATTGCGACCAAAAATGTTTTGGTCCCAGAGGCTTCTTGAGAAACAAATAAATGGGTATTTAAGGCCAAACTTGCGTAAATATGCGTTAAACCTGCCTATAGCGCCCCCTCTAAATAGCGCCTTCCTCTCTATAGCGCCCGATTTTAAATACGTAGTACGATGCGATTTATATTAAAAGTAACCTGTCTATAGCACCCCCTCTCTATAGCACCCTATTTTTATGAGTCCCAAGAGGGGGCGCTATAGACAGGTTTAACTGTATGTACAATGAATTTGGCGCCTCTGCCAGCGCTGCAGAGTTTGGTGGAGAATCAACAGCAGGTCTCCAGCGACACCATACTCCCAGGTAAAGACGGCATCGATGTCGCAGATCTATCAAGGACACGGTAAGTCAGGCGTGACCCACTATTGCCATTTGTCGTCAGGATAATGGTGTTTATTGATCTGGTGAGGTGTTGATCCTTGGGGGTGTTGATAACCTTGCAGATTAGCTTATACCCCACAACATTTCCACAGTGTGTATACTCCCACACACAGGCATAACAGATGCGAATGAACATTCACAAGAACAATTCAACCTGAAAATGTGGATCTATAACCAATTTGAGCTGCTCTTACGCCACCTATATTTACTCTTACAAATAATGGACCTGCTCAGAAGTCCAACCTCTCATTTACGTGGCGGGCGGGAGAAGCAGCACAAGTAAAAGACTGCCTTTTAGTGCGAAGTTCGGTGTCCTGAGCCCCGAGCCGCTACAGTAACCGTGAACAGGGAACTGTGGCTGACTAACGGGGCAATGACACCCCTTTCTTTCCATGGAGGGACAAGACACCACCACAAATTATGGAGATCATACATTTATCACGCCTTGCCAAATGCTTTAATTTTTTCCTTACGAGGACAAAAGATTTTTGTAAATTCATTGAGATAATAAAAACGTTTTCTGTCTCTTAATTCTAAGAAATATTAATGCCGGCCAGGCAACCTCTATCTTCTAGCTAACTATACACATAACCTTATTAAGACCATCGGTCTTATACAGATTAACCACAGGAAGGAAGCATAGATAGAGCTTCTATACTCCAGTCAACACAGAACCTAACAACAGCCTTCAGGTCCGACACATGTTCAGTGGCCACACCGTACATATATCAAAGTTAACGTATCACTGAAAAGACGAGTGTGGAATCAGCCGCGTTCTAGTCTTCGCTTTCCTCATCCAGCTATAGATAACTATACACACCGAATATTAAATATCTTATTTATAAAATTTATACAAGAAACTTATCCATGAATGCTTTATTGATTTTATTAAGTTAAGGAACTCCGCCTTTGCCGGTCCCAAGCCCGGATGAAAAAGGAGGAGGGGGAGCAGTAACAAGCTCCTTAAAAACCTGGGCTCAGCTGACCCGGCTGATAGTACCCTGTAAGGGCTCCTGATCCAGGGATACAGGATGTGCAGCGTTTGTACTCCATGTTAGGAGCGGCTGCACATGGCGTCTGTTCCTCATGACAGAGGCGGCCATTTCTTTTGGAGCTAAGTCGGCCTGCCACTGAGTTGTGCTCCCAGTCTTAATGATGAAGGCAGACGCATCCTACTTCACCCAACTGGATTGGCTCATCCATTGATGAGCTCTACTAATCCCCAGCACACCCTAATATGATTGAGTGGAGATAAGAAAAATATTAAGTTATGGTTCATGTTGGATGGGGCCTTACTAGCTATCTATTTTTGGCCAGTACAGTATCTCAACTGGCTTTTGTGCTTGTTGCCTGTGCAATAAGTGATTTCTAACTCCGGGAATAGGTTTGATGAATGAATCAGAGCTATGAGGAAACTGTGGCAGAGAGAGAGAGAGAGAGAGATAGAGAGAGCATTTCTGCAATGGAAACCTTTGGACGCGGTGGAGCCAAGTTAGCGATCCAGCCGAGAGTCACGTAGTTCCTCAATTTCCCATGAAGGTCTCATGGTGGAATCTTCTAGAAAATTCTTGTAGGAAATCATCATTCATATCTGAAGATCTACATAAGGTAAAATTCTTCTCAAATAATTCTTTCTGATATTCAAACATTCTCAATGTATCGTCTATGCTGTTGCACAATATCAAAAAGCATCCAGGACTGTTTCTTGCACAATCTATTTCTCTAACTTTCGGGATAACATGCCCCTCAACAGGAGAAACTTCTAGTACAACTTCTAGTTAACTATCCACACTAAAAATATGTTATTTATATATACTACTATTAAAATAAAAACATAAAACTTCCAGGGAAAAGTTTCTTTTAAAATATTTTTTATTTAAAAAATATCTCGAGCTTTCGGGCAAGTAAGCCCTTCTACGGGAGAAAATGCTTTATATGATTAATACGCCAATAAAATATGATTTAAAATTAAATAAAGTCCATTTACTGTTTACATTTGTTTTAAGGCATGATCCCGTAGAAGGGCGTACTTGCCCGAAAGCTCGAGATATTTTTTAAATAAAAAAATATTTTAAAAGAAACTTTTCCTTGAAAGTTTTATGTTTTTATTTTAATATTAATTCAAGGGATTATTTTTTCGAATATATGCTACCAGTTATTCCTGTACACACTAGATCGAAAACTAGAGAAATATAATTATCCAAGAAACGTATCTCTCGATGCTTTATTAACTTTATAGAATTATAAGTTAGCTTATTATCAATTATCAATTACACCTATCCCCCGATTTACACGGTACTTGTTTTACACGTTTTCGCTTTTACACGGTTTTCCAAATAAGTTTTTTTTTATCGCACTATACTTTTTAAGCTTTATTAAGACAATTCAGTCTTACACGGATTCTCCAAGCACAGAAATGTAGGGTACATACAAGAATAGCCGTAGTAACAACAACAAAAGTACCTGTTATGACCCTTTGGTCTTATGCAACTTCTCCAAGTAGATGAGGGTATATACAATAGTTACAATAATGCTATTTACAATGTGTCAAGGGAGAGAGAAGCAAGAAAGGGCCATCGCACTATACTAACGAAATATTATACGAAAAAAATGTAGAGCAATTGCCACATCTTCTTCTTCAACTGAAAAGAAGCCATTTTTTGGCAAGTCATGGATGGTTTGAAATATTTAAAATAAGACATTCTTTTTTTTTTTCGATTTACACGTTTTTCTCAGGAACATATCTACCGTGTAAATCGGGGGATAGGTGTATTTTATTTCCAAAGCGCTATATCCCGCAAGGGATAATTGCGCCAAACAAAGAGAAAAGTTTATTTACATAAGTTATTTACATTATTCAACACATGAAAACATTAGAGATCCAGATTTTGTAGAAAGTTTAGAATGTATTTACAAAATGAATTAAACTTAAATATGATTTTTTTTCGGAAATCAAATCGTTAAGTTCACAAACAACTAGTTCATTCTATAATCTTGAAATGCTGGGCATTCGATCAGTAGATGTCTTGAGGTTTGTTCCTTAATACCACAAAAACAACTTGAATCCCCCATTGCTTTTATTCTATTCAAAAAACTTTAGAAATTTCCGTGGTTTGTAACAAATTGTGTGTTATAAAAATTTGGAAGAAGCTGATGAAAGATTATATTATGTATATATATATATATATATATATATATATATAATTATAAAAATAAATAGTTGTATAGTTTTATAGTTAAGTATTCTATTAAAATTATCTTCATTAGTTTGATTATTTAAATTCAAATTATAAATTTGTTAATTGTTATTATTTAGTATAGATAGAGAAAAAAAAAAAAATTCTTTACTTCTAAAACATCCTCTAGTTAATTATATAATTATAATTAATAACAATAAAAAATTAACAAAGTAACGTCTATTACATCGGCTTTTACACGTCATTCAGACATACTCTAATCCTATATATAGAATAATCGAAGAGATAATATATATAATAGTTAGAAAAAAGATAGAAAGACAGAACCATGTACTTTTAATCAAACTAATAGAAAGAAAACAAAAAGTTTTGTAAATAAGGTAGATAAGATTGTTAGTATATATATATATTTTTTTATAATTTTATATTTTATTCGTTTTTTTTTTTTTTTTAAAGATTTTTTAAATTTTTTTATTTTAAAATATGAATATAAAAAGTTGTATTTAGTAAAATATCTATAATATGAATTAACTTTTATTATAAGTTTGGTTATTATGTTTTGAAACCCTAATGGTAGACCAGACATATACAAAAAACTTAAATTGGAGTAATTATTGAAAAAAGAGGTCTGCTGAACCGGGACTTCTCAAATAGAAATTCAGCTTTTCAACATTTCATCCCTTCTCTATTATGTCTAGACCTCCTTTCAACCGTATTTTATGTGTTAATATAAAGTTACTACAGTGAAACATTTATATGAACAGATATAATGTGTACCTACCTTGTCCGCGAACGCCTTCAACTGTAAACAACTATTTCTGGATAACACATGTTGTGGGGGGGTGGGGACAAATTTAGACCGAATTGTGGGAGAACAAGACATTCAAAGAATAAAGATAAGATAGTTAAGGGAAGAAATCCAAATTTTATAATCTTTACAGTCAGTTAAAATTAAAATAATTGATTCAAAACTTATTCATCTTTCAATATTCCTTTAAAAAGGCAAATTATTAGAGTTTAATAAAGCTATTAATTGTGAAAATTCACTTTTATTTAATTTCCATTTTCCTCCCCAGAAATTGGAGATTAAACAAAATGAATTATATACAATATTACTTTAAAAATCTTGTGAAAAAATCTTCAAATCAGCTATTTAATTTAAGTTTAACTAATTGTTGAAGATTATAAATTTGTAGTATTGATTATTGAAAGAAATTATAGAAAGTTGATTTAATAAATGGATACTTCCATTTATTTTTTTTTAAGTATTTTATAATTGATATACTGTTGAAATATTTTACTTGTCTGATACTAAATTTGTTTTTAATAAATTCCATGTTTAAATTATTAACATCTTCTATGAAATTTTCTAATATATTATTTATTCTATAAAATCTTAGAAACTGACCAAAATATATACCTTTACAGCAATTTAATGAAATATTAGAATTCATATTACAGTATTTTATAATATTGAAATTATAATTACTTTTTTTATTATAAATTTTAATAGCATTATTTGTAAGGTCTATATTTAGGTCTAAAAAGTTAACTTTTTTGTTTCTATAAATTTTTTCATTGTTTTTAAGTTTCAAGTATTTAGGATAAATTTTAGGTATTAAATTTTTGAACTGTGGATTATTAAATATTATAATGTCATCTACATAACGGAACATTTGCCAGTTAACATTATTTTGTAGAAAGTATTCTCTTTCGTACCAGAATAATATTAAGTTTGCTAATAACGGACTAGAAGACGTTCCCATGGGAACTCCTTCTGATTGAATATATATTTTATTTTTAAATTCTATATAGTTAAAATTTAAAAATGTTTCCAGTAGAGTTTTTGCTGTTTTAAGATCTAATTTAATTGTTTTATATCTGTTATGAATAATTTTAATGTGGAAAGTTTTGTCATTAATGATTTCGTTAAATAAATTGGTTATTTTATTATTTAGATCTCTTAAATTTATTTTAGAATATAGGTCCTCAAAGTCAAATGTGTGTACTGTTTCCATGTTTGTCCAATTGTTCATTAAATAGTTAATGATTTTTTTATTTGAGTCGATAAATTTATAATTATATTTATTAGTTAATTTATTTATAATAAATTGTAGTGTTGAAGCTAATTGTATATCAATGTTTTTTATAACTGAATTTATACCAGATGTGATTGTTCTGAAAGAAATAGGTTTTTTGTGTAGTTTAGGAATTATATAGAACTTTGGTATGTTTGGATTTTTGTAGTGATTATAAATTTTTAGTGAATTTTCAACATTTTTGATGTCTTTTTTGATTTTTGTGGCTGTAGTTCTAGCAAAAGTGTATTTATGATTATTATCAATTTCCTTTTTTAGTATATCGTGGTATAGATTTTTACAAATTATAGATAAGTTATTGGAACATTTATCTATAGGAGTGATAATAAAGTCCTTCTGTAAATTAATTATATTTTCTTTAAAAGAAGGAATATCTGAATTAGGTTTTGTGTATTTAAGTGTATTATTATAATAATTTATAACCTCCTTTTTAATATTATGTTTCCATTCCAGAAAAGTAAATTCTGGAATACTGTATTTTATACTAGTTTTATTTATGAAAATATCTATATCTTTTAATATAGATTTAATTGTATTATTATAATTGTGTTTAATTTGAGGTATATATTTATACCCTTTATTTAAAATATCCTGATATTCTGGATTTAAAAAAGAAAAATTGCTAGTTAATATATGACCTGAAAACTTATATTTATCAATATAGTTGTTGCAATTACATTTAATTTTTTTATAATTTGCCAAATTATTAATAAATTGGTTATAATTGCAAACTAAATTACCTATATTTTTGTTGTATCTCCAGATTGTTTTGAAATTTAAATTTTTTATAGGGAAAAGATTATTAATGTTTTGGTTATTAAAAATATCATTAAACTTAATATGATTAAATAAATTGTTATTAAATTTAATGATAATATTAATGTTATTAGTAGATTGTTTAATTTTTCTGTATTTAAAGATGTCGTGTGTGATATCTATTAATCTGTTAGTTAGATTATGAATTTTAATATATTCTATAAGTTTGATAAATTTATTATTATTTAGTTTAAATAATGTTTTAATAAATTTATCGACGAAGTTGTTAGTGTACATTTGTTTTGGGTCCAGTAATTCTTCAAATTCAATGTAACCTAATTTATTGGTAGTTTTACCTCTAGTTTTATTAGGTTTAGTTTTGAATTCATTTTTTTTGTATTTGCAGCTGATTTCATAAGTTGAAATTTCTTCTGTTTGTGGTTTGTATGTGTAGTTTAATTCGTCATTAAGTCCATAAGGGAATAATGTGTTGTGTTTATAAATGTAGTTGTTTTCTAATAATAGTCGTTGTTTTTTGTTTTGACATATGTCTAGTATTTCTATCTTAAAGTTGTTAAAAGTATGTAATTTATTGTGTTCTTTCATATATATATTACCAATTGATTTTTTAGCGTGGTTTCTATGTAGGTTTATTCGTATATTTAATGGATTACATGTTTGTCCTATATATGATAATTGACAAATTTGGCATGTTAATTTATAAATAGTATTTACTAATTTACAACTAGTCGTTTGAAATGTATCATGGTTCTTAAGAGAGGGACAAGTTTGACAATTCTTTCTTAGGCAATTCTTAGCGAGTTTGAATTAACATAAAAGAGGTGCTAACCCTAATATGCTGGTAGTTTTTTTTAGTTTTTTAGTTTGTTATTCTATTGAGAAAAATTTTTTTTTTTTATTAATATATTTATCTTAATTGTTTTTGTGGTAATTAAATTTGTAATAAAATGAATAATTAATCTATAAAAATATAGATATTACTGTTTGTTATCTGTTATATTTTTTAAGAATAACTAATAAAAAACATCTTTAAACTATCTAAACAATGAAAAAAACAAAAGTTCTGAAGTTATTTTTTAAAATTATTTTTATAATTTACTTTTTCATAATCAAACAATAAAAGATAATTATAATCTGTATGGAGTTTTATTTATATTAGAATATCTAATATATATTTAAATTTGTATATTATATTATATATAAAAATATATCATAGAGCAAGCTCATATGAATTAATATAGTGTAAAAACTATATAATAAAAATATAACAGTGATACTACATTTAAAACTTAAGGAGCAATCTGATCAGAATGATAAATCATATCAAGTAGATTTGGTTAGATTAGCAAGCTAAATCTAAATTAATTATAAAAATAAATAGTTGTATAGTTTTATAGTTAAGTATTCTATTAAAATTATCTTCATTAGTTTGATTATTTAAATTCAAATTATAAATTTGTTAATTGTTATTATTTAGTATAGATAGAGAAAAAAAAAAAATTCTTTACTTCTAAAACATCCTCTAGTTAATTATATAATTATAATTAATAACAATAAAAAATTAACAAAGTAACGTCTATTACATCGGCTTTTACACGTCATTCAGACATACTCTAATCCTATATATAGAATAATCGAAGAGATAATATATATAATAGTTAGAAAAAAGATAGAAAGACAGAACCATGTACTTTTAATCAAACTAATAGAAAGAAAACAAAAAGTTTTGTAAATAAGGTAGATAAGATTGTTAGTATATATATATATTTTTTTATAATTTTATATTTTATTCGTTTTTTTTTTTTTAAAGATTTTTTAAATTTTTTTATTTTAAAATATGAATATAAAAAGTTGTATTTAGTAAAATATCTATAATATGAATTAACTTTTATTATAAGTTTGGTTATTATGTTTTGAAACCCTAATGGTAGACCAGACATATACAAAAAACTTAAATTGGAGTAATTATTGAAAAAAGAGGTCTGCTGAACCGGGACTTCTCAAATAGAAATTCAGCTTTTCAACATTTCATCCCTTCTCTATTATGTCTAGACCTCCTTTCAACCGTATTTTATGTGTTAATATAAAGTTACTACAGTGAAACATTTATATGAACAGATATAATGTGTACCTACCTTGTCCGCGAACGCCTTCAACTGTAAACAACTATTTCTGGATAACACATGTTGTGGGGGGGTGGGGACAAATTTAGACCGAATTGTGGGAGAACAAGACATTCAAAGAATAAAGATAAGATAGTTAAGGGAAGAAATCCAAATTTTATAATCTTTACAGTCAGTTAAAAATTAAAATAATTGATTCAAAACTTATTCATCTTTCAATATTCCTTTAAAAAGGCAAATTATTAGAGTTTAATAAAGCTATTAATTGTGAAAATTCACTTTTATTTAATTTCCATTTTCCTCCCCAGAAATTGGAGATTAAACAAAATGAATTATATACAATATTACTTTAAAAATCTTGTGAAAAAATCTTCAAATCAGCTATTTAATTTAAGTTTAACTAATTGTTGAAGATTATAAATTTGTAGTATTGATTATTGAAAGAAATTATAGAAAGTTGATTTAATAAATTTATTATAAATAAATTAATAAACTAATAAATATAATTATAAATTTATCGACTCAAATAAAAAAATCATTAACTATTTAATGAACAATTGGACAAACATGGAAACAGTACACACATTTGACTTTGAGGACCTATATTCTAAAATAAATTTAAGAGATCTAAATAATAAAATAACCAATTTATTTAACGAAATCATTAATGACAAAACTTTCCACATTAAAATTATTCATAACAGATATAAAACAATTAAATTAGATCTTAAAACAGCAAAAACTCTACTGGAAACATTTTTAAATTTTAACTATATAGAATTTAAAAATAAAATATATATTCAATCAGAAGGAGTTCCCATGGGAACGTCTTCTAGTCCGTTATTAGCAAACTTAATATTATTCTGGTACGAAAGAGAATACTTTCTACAAAATAATGTTAACTGGCAAATGTTCCGTTATGTAGATGACATTATAATATTTAATAATCCACAGTTCAAAAATTTAATACCTAAAATTTATCCTAAATACTTGAAACTTAAAAACAATGAAAAAATTTATAGAAACAAAAAAGTTAACTTTTTAGACCTAAATATAGACCTTACAAATAATGCTATTAAAATTTATAATAAAAAAAGTAATTATAATTTCAATATTATAAAATACTGTAATATGAATTCTAATATTTCATTAAATTGCTGTAAAGGTATATATTTTGGTCAGTTTCTAAGATTTTATAGAATAAATAATATATTAGAAAATTTCATAGAAGATGTTAATAATTTAAACATGGAATTTATTAAAAACAAATTTAGTATCAGACAAGTAAAATATTTCAACAGTATATCAATTATAAAATACTTAAAAAAAAATAAATGGAAGTATCCATTTATTAAATCAACTTTCTATAATTTCTTTCAATAATCAATACTACAAATTTATAATCTTCAACAATTAGTTAAACTTAAATTAAATAGCTGATTTGAAGATTTTTTCACAAGATTTTTAAAGTAATATTGTATATAATTCATTTTGTTTAATCTCCAATTTCTGGGGAGGAAAATGGAAATTAAATAAAAGTGAATTTTCACAATTAATAGCTTTATTAAACTCTAATAATTTGCCTTTTTAAAGGAATATTGAAAGATGAATAAGTTTTGAATCAATTATTTTAATTTTAACTGACTGTAAAGATTATAAAATTTGGATTTCTTCCCTTAACTATCTTATCTTTATTCTTTGAATGTCTTGTTCTCCCACAATTCGGTCTAAATTTGTCCCCACCCCCCCACAACATGTGTTATCCAGAAATAGTTGTTTACAGTTGAAGGCGTTCGCGGACAAGGTAGGTACACATTATATCTGTTCATATAAATGTTTCACTGTAGTAACTTTATATTAACACATAAAATACGGTTGAAAGGAGGTCTAGACATAATAGAGAAGGGATGAAATGTTGAAAAGCTGAATTTCTATTTGAGAAGTCCCGGTTCAGCAGACCTCTTTTTTCAATAATTACTCCAATTTAAGTTTTTTGTATATGTCTGGTCTACCATTAGGGTTTCAAAACATAATAACCAAACTTATAATAAAAGTTAATTCATATTATAGATATTTTACTAAATACAACTTTTTATATTCATATTTTAAAATAAAAAAATTTAAAAAATCTTTAAAAAAAAAAAAAACGAATAAAATATAAAATTATAAAAAAATATATATATATACTAACAATCTTATCTACCTTATTTACAAAACTTTTTGTTTTCTTTCTATTAGTTTGATTAAAAGTACATGGTTCTGTCTTTCTATCTTTTTTCTAACTATTATATATATTATCTCTTCGATTATTCTATATATAGGATTAGAGTATGTCTGAATGACGTGTAAAAGCCGATGTAATAGACGTTACTTTGTTAATTTTTTATTGTTATTAATTATAATTATATAATTAACTAGAGGATGTTTTAGAAGTAAAGAATTTTTTTTTTTTCTCTATCTATACTAAATAATAACAATTAACAAATTTATAATTTGAATTTAAATAATCAAACTAATGAAGATAATTTTAATAGAATACTTAACTATAAAACTATACAACTATTTATTTTTATAATTAATTTAGATTTAGCTTGCTAATCTAACCAAATCTACTTGATATGATTTATCATTCTGATCAGATTGCTCCTTAAGTTTTAAATGTAGTATCACTGTTATATTTTTATTATATAGTTTTTACACTATATTAATTCATATGAGCTTGCTCTATGATATATTTTTATATATAATATAATATACAAATTTAAATATATATTAGATATTCTAATATAAATAAAACTCCATACAGATTATAATTATCTTTTATTGTTTGATTATGAAAAAGTAAATTATAAAAATAATTTTAAAAAATAACTTCAGAACTTTTGTTTTTTTCATTGTTTAGATAGTTTAAAGATGTTTTTTATTAGTTATTCTTAAAAAATATAACAGATAACAAACAGTAATATCTATATTTTTATAGATTAATTATTCATTTTATTACAAATTTAATTACCACAAAAACAATTAAGATAAATATATTAATAAAAAAAAAAAAATTTTTCTCAATAGAATAACAAACTAAAAAACTAAAAAAAACTACCAGCATATTAGGGTTAGCACCTCTTTTATGTTAATTCAAACTCGCTAAGAATTGCCTAAGAAAGAATTGTCAAACTTGTCCCTCTCTTAAGAACCATGATACATTTCAAACGACTAGTTGTAAATTAGTAAATACTATTTATAAATTAACATGCCAAATTTGTCAATTATCATATATAGGACAAACATGTAATCCATTAAATATACGAATAAACCTACATAGAAACCACGCTAAAAAATCAATTGGTAATATATATATGAAAGAACACAATAAATTACATACTTTTAACAACTTTAAGATAGAAATACTAGACATATGTCAAAACAAAAAACAACGACTATTATTAGAAAACAACTACATTTATAAACACAACACATTATTCCCTTATGGACTTAATGACGAATTAAACTACACATACAAACCACAAACAGAAGAAATTTCAACTTATGAAATCAGCTGCAAATACAAAAAAAATGAATTCAAAACTAAACCTAATAAAACTAGAGGTAAAACTACCAATAAATTAGGTTACATTGAATTTGAAGAATTACTGGACCCAAAACAAATGTACACTAACAACTTCGTCGATAAATTTATTAAAACATTATTTAAACTAAATAATAATAAATTTATCAAACTTATAGAATATATTAAAATTCATAATCTGACTAACAGATTAATAGATATCACACACGACATCTTTAAATACAGAAAAATTAAACAATCTACTAATAACATTAATATTATCATTAAATTTAATAACAATTTATTTAATCATATTAAGTTTAATGATATTTTTAATAACCAAAACATTAATAATCTTTTCCCTATAAAAAATTTAAATTTCAAAACAATCTGGAGATACAACAAAAATATAGGTAATTTAGTTTGCAATTATAACCAATTTATTAATAATTTGGCAAATTATAAAAAAATTAAATGTAATTGCAACAACTATATTGATAAATATAAGTTTTCAGGTCATATATTAACTAGCAATTTTTCTTTTTTAAATCCAGAATATCAGGATATTTTAAATAAAGGGTATAAATATATACCTCAAATTAAACACAATTATAATAATACAATTAAATCTATATTAAAAGATATAGATATTTTCATAAATAAAACTAGTATAAAATACAGTATTCCAGAATTTACTTTTCTGGAATGGAAACATAATATTAAAAAGGAAGTTATAAATTATTATAATAATACACTTAAATACACAAAACCTAATTCAGATATTCCTTCTTTTAAAGAAAATATAATTAATTTACAGAAGGACTTTATTATCACTCCTATAGATAAATGTTCCAATAACTTATCTATAATTTGTAAAAATCTATACCACGATATACTAAAAAAGGAAATTGATAATAATCATAAATACACTTTTGCTAGAACTACAGCCACAAAAATCAAAAAAGACATCAAAAATGTTGAAAATTCACTAAAAATTTATAATCACTACAAAAATCCAAACATACCAAAGTTCTATATAATTCCTAAACTACACAAAAAACCTATTTCTTTCAGAACAATCACATCTGGTATAAATTCAGTTATAAAAAACATTGATATACAATTAGCTTCAACACTACAATTTATTATAAATAAATTAACTAATAAATATAATTATAAATTTATCGACTCAAATAAAAAAATCATTAACTATTTAATGAACAATTGGACAAACATGGAAACAGTACACACATTTGACTTTGAGGACCTATATTCTAAAATAAATTTAAGAGATCTAAATAATAAAATAACCAATTTATTTAACGAAATCATTAATGACAAAACTTTCCACATTAAAATTATTCATAACAGATATAAAACAATTAAATTAGATCTTAAAACAGCAAAAACTCTACTGGAAACATTTTTAAATTTTAACTATATAGAATTTAAAAATAAAATATATATTCAATCAGAAGGAGTTCCCATGGGAACGTCTTCTAGTCCGTTATTAGCAAACTTAATATTATTCTGGTACGAAAGAGAATACTTTCTACAAAATAATGTTAACTGGCAAATGTTCCGTTATGTAGATGACATTATAATATTTAATAATCCACAGTTCAAAAATTTAATACCTAAAATTTATCCTAAATACTTGAAACTTAAAAACAATGAAAAAATTTATAGAAACAAAAAAGTTAACTTTTTAGACCTAAATATAGACCTTACAAATAATGCTATTAAAATTTATAATAAAAAAAGTAATTATAATTTCAATATTATAAAATACTGTAATATGAATTCTAATATTTCATTAAATTGCTGTAAAGGTATATATTTTGGTCAGTTTCTAAGATTTTATAGAATAAATAATATATTAGAAAATTTCATAGAAGATGTTAATAATTTAAACATGGAATTTATTAAAAACAAATTTAGTATCAGACAAGTAAAATATTTCAACAGTATATCAATTATAAAATACTTAAAAAAAAATAAATGGAAGTATCCATTTATTAAATCAACTTTCTATAATTTCTTTCAATAATCAATACTACAAATTTATAATCTTCAACAATTAGTTAAACTTAAATTAAATAGCTGATTTGAAGATTTTTTCACAAGATTTTTAAAGTAATATTGTATATAATTCATTTTGTTTAATCTCCAATTTCTGGGGAGGAAAATGGAAATTAAATAAAAGTGAATTTTCACAATTAATAGCTTTATTAAACTCTAATAATTTGCCTTTTTAAAGGAATATTGAAAGATGAATAAGTTTTGAATCAATTATTTTAATTTTAACTGACTGTAAAGATTATAAAATTTGGATTTCTTCCCTTAACTATCTTATCTTTATTCTTTGAATGTCTTGTTCTCCCACAATTCGGTCTAAATTTGTCCCCACCCCCCCACAACATGTGTTATCCAGAAATAGTTGTTTACAGTTGAAGGCGTTCGCGGACAAGGTAGGTACACATTATATCTGTTCATATAAATGTTTCACTGTAGTAACTTTATATTAACACATAAAATACGGTTGAAAGGAGGTCTAGACATAATAGAGAAGGGATGAAATGTTGAAAAGCTGAATTTCTATTTGAGAAGTCCCGGTTCAGCAGACCTCTTTTTTCAATAATTACTCCAATTTAAGTTTTTTGTATATGTCTGGTCTACCATTAGGGTTTCAAAACATAATAACCAAACTTATAATAAAAGTTAATTCATATTATAGATATTTTACTAAATACAACTTTTTATATTCATATTTTAAAATAAAAAAATTTAAAAAATCTTTAAAAAAAAAAAAAAAACGAATAAAATATAAAATTATAAAAAAATATATATATATACTAACAATCTTATCTACCTTATTTACAAAACTTTTTGTTTTCTTTCTATTAGTTTGATTAAAAGTACATGGTTCTGTCTTTCTATCTTTTTTCTAACTATTATATATATTATCTCTTCGATTATTCTATATATAGGATTAGAGTATGTCTGAATGACGTGTAAAAGCCGATGTAATAGACGTTACTTTGTTAATTTTTTATTGTTATTAATTATAATTATATAATTAACTAGAGGATGTTTTAGAAGTAAAGAATTTTTTTTTTTTCTCTATCTATACTAAATAATAACAATTAACAAATTTATAATTTGAATTTAAATAATCAAACTAATGAAGATAATTTTAATAGAATACTTAACTATAAAACTATACAACTATTTATTTTTATAATTAATTTAGATTTAGCTTGCTAATCTAACCAAATCTACTTGATATGATTTATCATTCTGATCAGATTGCTCCTTAAGTTTTAAATGTAGTATCACTGTTATATTTTTATTATATAGTTTTTACACTATATATATATATATATATATATATATTGTGAATATACATCATACACTTTTAGTTGCATAATAAGGAGATTTCTTAATTTAACCAACTGAGATCCCATTACAATTTTACTTTTGTACTATTTTTCACATACATCTTAGTTCAATCACTATATTAATGCACTGGGAGATTTATTTGAGGAAAAATTGATGAACAAGACACTAAGAATATAAGTGTCATCTGAGGTACCTTGTACACAATCTAAAAATTATATATATATATATATATATCAATTAAAAGAAACCCAGAATATACACTAATGTTAGTTTTATATTTGCATAAGTATTACAATGACCTTTTTATATTCTGAAATATTGATCATTGTTGCATATTGATCCATTATTGCATATTGATCCATTATTGCATATTGGTCCATTATTGCATATTGGTCCATTATTGCATATTGATCCATTATTGCATATTGATCCATTATTGCATATTGATCCATTATTGCATATTGGTCCAATATTGCATATTGGCCCATTATTGCATATTGGTTCATTGTTGCATATTTGCCTTATTGCATATTAGTCCATTATTGCATATTGGTCCATTATTGCATAGTGATCCATTATTGCATAGTGATCCATTATTGCATATTGGCTCTATTGTGACAAATAAATATGACACTTCAATTTCTCCAGAGATCTATTAATTTTAAGAATATTCGTTCTATTCTTTAAACCTAAATTTTCTATATTTTATTTATATGATTTGCTCACCTATAATAACTATCATATTTTCAATTAAGTATTGTTAAAGATTTTTATATAAAAACTTCCAATAAAATATTAATAAGATATTTCTTTTCATTGCAAAAACAAGACAATTTTGAGCACAGTCGCTCTTCTTCTTTTTATCAGGTACCTTTGCCCTCTTTTATTTTAATAAGCCAGTAGTAAAAAAGAGCAAATTTGATCGAAATCTTACTTTTTTTCACAATAAAAATATATTTATTATTAATTTATGTGACCATCTCATCGAGGAACCACCAGGAGAGGCCATAGAAAGCCTGCTGGAGAGCTGCAGGACATCAGGGGACCTTAACGGCAAGGGCCACAGGAGTTAAGGAGTCAAGATAACAAATATTCTTGTTTACTTTATTGTTATTATTTATTGAAGTTATAAATATGTAAATAGACTGACCATTCGTTACACTTTTTAGAGAAAAACTTGTAACCTTTTTGAAAAATAAAGTTAATTTATTTTATTGAAGGTTGTTTAATTATTACATCTATACATTTAGCGATGGTTTTCTATTTAAATGTCTGAATCAAATATTGCGAACCTCAGTAAGAAGTTGAATTGACGAAAGGAATAATGTAAAAGTTCTGTATTAAAAGTGCATTGCACGTCTGGATTACCATACATCTGGTAGAGACAAACCTCTGTAAGCGGCTTATTTGGTGCCGACGAAAATATCACTCTCTGTTCTTCTCTCAACCACATTGCCACAACTATACACTCATAGACACCTGCCCAGAAGTCCAACCCCTCCTCTACGTGGCGGGCGGGAGAAGCAGCACAAGTAAGGGACTGCTCTGTAGGGCAAAGTACGGTGTCATGAGCCCCGATCTGCTACGGTAACCGTGAACAGGGAACTCTGAAATGTGGCTGACTAACGGGGCAATGGTACTTCCCTTTCTATGGAGAAACAAAATCAGAAATACAACATATTGATATAGCAAGTTTCCAGGATACCAAGCTCAATGAAAACTTGAAATGTGCAATACCTGGTGACATCACTGTAAGGAAAGATCGTGAGCGGGGAGACGGAGGAAAACTCGACATTATGGACAAAACTTAAGGAAGTTGTACCTTTTAGTATGAATATCTGGATTCAGACTATAACTCTGAAAGATACACTCATGGACAAAACTTAAGGAAGTTGTACCTTTTAGTATGAATATCTGGATTCAGACAATAACTCTGAAAGATACACTCATGGACAAAACTTAAGGAAGTTGTACCTTTTAGTATGAATATCTGGATTCAGACAATAACTCTGAAAGATACACTCATGGAAAACACTTAAGGAAGTTGTACCTTTTACCATGTATACCGGGATTCAGACAATAACTCTGAAAGATACACTCATGAACAAAACATAAGGAAGTTTTAGCATGTATTTCGGGATTCAGACAATAACTCTGAAAAATACGTTCATGGACAAAACTTAAGGAAGTTGTACCTTTTACCATGTATATCGGGATTCAGACAATAACTCTGAAAGATACACTCATGGACAAAGCTTAAGGAAGTTGTACCATTTAGCATGTATATCGGGATTCAGACAATAACTCTGAAATATATTACAGTGACCTTTATTGAAGTTACTTCTTTAGAAATTTCCCATCGTGGTCTTTTTGTACAGTAACATGCGAAAATAAAAATTATTATAATATAGAAATATATTTTGTTATGAAAATAGAACAAAATCCATATTTAAATCATTAGAGAGTAAAAAGGCATATATTGGATTGAATAAAATATTTATTTGCCAATATTTAGGTTGGTTGAACGCCAACCTTTATCAAGGCATTACATGTAAACTCGATAAAGGTTGGCGTTCATCCAACCAAAATATTGGTAAATAAATCTTTTATTAAATCCAATATATGTCTTTTCATTATCTAATATAAATATATGTGAAAAATATTTTAAAAATATATAAAAAGGTCAGGTGTTAATATTAAAAATAAATTAAGCATATCCTGATCAATAACATGAGCGTTTTTTAGATGACTGAGCGCCATCTAGTGGAACAGAAATAAACTAAACGTTGATTTAGCTTGTTCATTGATATTTGGCCAACCCATTTTCTTGGTAAACCAATAATTCTTTTTGCTTATCCCTAGTGCACGTGGTACAAGCCATGATAATCATGGTGGGTAGAAGTAGGCCTTACTGTAAGTGCACCACATATCTACACATGTGAAAAGCAGTTCGACTTTGCACCAAGATGAGGACCAACAAGCTCGAAACGAGTTCGTGGTTGGCTTCTCTTGCAATACCACTGATTAATACTTTAAAATTTCTGTTTGTTTCAGAGTAATATGCAAAATTGACTAGTGTTCAATTTTGCCAGAATTTCTAAATATCCTGACATTTATTCAACCAAATCTATCCGGTTTCTTATATCTACAGTAAATATAAAACTTCTAAATATATTTTCTAATTATATATAACTATAAATCAAGGTAATAAGACCAAATCCAAATAACTATATTTTATATTTTAAGTCTAGAGAATGGTCTTATGTTAGAAGGAATTAGCAAAAATGATTAATTGATTCAAAATATTTTTTATTGATATCAGCCCCAATTGTTAAAAAGAATATAAATTACCAAAATTCAATATGCCTTTGCTTAACGATTTATTTAATCCAAAGATATAAAATATGAATTGAATAAATTAACTTTAGAAGAAAAACAAAAATACAATTGAGATTTCCAAGCATTAAAACGAATTTTATTAAAATTTAAAATGGCTACTTTGAAGAACAACACAAATGAAACTTTTTAAAGCTTCTTCCCTAACAACATACCAAAATATTTATAATTAAATATATGAAATGGATACTTTGCAATAAAAAAATAAGTACATAGTGCTTGTTTGTATAGGTATTGGGGAGGGGGAAGAGATATATCGATTTAAATAAACTTTTCAAACAAAATTCTACGAAATTTTAAATTACAATTTAAAAAAATTCTATATAATAAAAACTATTATGTAAAGAAAGATAAAGAAAAATATATTTTTATTTTTAGTTTAAACTTCCTTTTTTGTAATAAATATTTGGAATTTAAAACAATAATGATTTTAATAAAGGAATTAAGCTTATGAGGCTTTAACGGTGTCATACACTTGTCCATTGAAAAAAAAAGTTAACCGAACCTAATATATTCTTCAACCAAAATTTAAAAAAAAGTTTAAAAATCGTTTTTATATTAGTGTCATTTATAAGATATATTTTTCTTTTATTCTTAAATATGAATAATTCGGCAAATACCCTTTGTCAAATATAGACATGAATCAATCTTTAGTTATAAACCCTCATATAAGTTAACACTGTATTGGGTATGGTAAGTAATTTATAAAGTATAATTTAATAATTGTTAGATATTTGCGGAATAAAAAAAGAAAAATTTATAGAAAACTTAAAATATTAAAATGTTTTAGCCTGTAAATATAAAATTTGAGATATTTTTTTGTTTCACATAATTGCATATTACTTTGTATTTTTGAAATTATTTCAACTGTGATATTATAACATTATGCGGCGTTGAGTTTGTTTTATACAAAAATGTAATGTCTTGATAAAGGTTGGCGTTCAGCCAACCGAAATATTAACAAATAAATATTTTATTTAATCCAATATATGTCTTTTTATTAACTAATGTTATTGTTATGTACTCTTTTACCTAATTTTCAATAATCTTTGGTAGTGTAGTTTCTATTAAAAGAGATTGTATGCTACTGAAAAGTTATATATTTGCATAATATTTTATTATTACAGAATTATTATAAGAATTAAAAATATGATTTAAATATGAATTGCTCTATTTTCAAAATAATTGAATATGTACCAAAAGCGGAATCTCTCCCTTTATTTATATATATATTAACGATTTGTGCACTGTACATTAACCTAGTAAAAACCTTTACTATTGAACAATAGTTGCATAGGTACTAAAAATCATAAACTAAGCTTCATACCTCAGTATATATTTTATAAACTTTCAACAATGTATTGTAATTGTTGTGGATATAGTTTCATTTTTTCCCTATATATAGTTTCTCGGTAAGTTTCATTGTTGGGAATAAAGAAGTCACTTTAAAAAAAGGGGAAAAAGTTTAAATAAATATCAATATGAATAAAATATATATTTTTGCCATAAAATATTATTATTAAAGATTAGTTAAATTTTATATAAAAGGGCATACCTGAATCTTTAAAGAAAAATATTTTAAAAAATTCTTAAAATATTTTTAGAGATTGCTCCCTCTTTATCAGTTTATTGCACAGAAAGTTTTCTGTGTTGCGAATAAAACGGTAATTGTTAAGTTCATTTTGAAGATAAAGTAATATTGTTTAAAATAAAGAATAGGTTTATTGATGGGGAGAAATAAGGCATTGTGTGATGTAGTTATTACTGGGGAAGAATATATTTGTTAATAGAGTATGTAGGTATATGGTGATTGTTGAGGAGAAGGTGAATTTAAGTGTTTGAGATTGAAGTTTGATGGAAAGAAGAAGACTTACCTCAGATATAAGCACTGGAGCGAGGTCCGAGCCGTTTGCGAACATTAGGACGTCTACGAAATGGTCTGACCAGGTAAGGAGACTTAGAGGAGGCCCCGGTAGGCATGGGCTGGGAATACTGGTCGGGGCGCCTCGGTCGCCTTATGTAGCTCGTGTTGGCTGACGTCAGCGTCTCTTTATCTCTCGACCTCTTTCTTGTTCTCTGTTCTCTGGGGACCGATTGGTTCTTTGATGCTTTATACTCTTGAATTTGACTGTATGTGCACAGTTGGTACCATTTAGACAATCATTTGATTAAACTATGAAACATATGTTAAATCTGCATCACCGAATTCTTGTAATTTCTTGATTAGATTGCTGAATCATTGATTGATTCTTTGCTGAATACTGACTCCTCTTCTTGTATTTGACTGTATGTGCACAGTTGTAAGCATTGGAAAAATATTTTGATTAAACTATGAAACATATGTTAAATCTGCAGCAGCGAATTCCTGTAATTTCTTGATTATAGATTGCTGAATCATTGATTGATTCTTTGCTGCTTCATACTCTTTAATTCGACTGCATGTGCACAGTTGGAATCATTTGAAAAATATTTTGATGGAACTACGATAAAATGTTAATTCTCTACAGTAGTGATTTCCTATTATTCCTTGATTGGATTACTGAATGACCGATTGGTTCTTTAAGGGATAAATTCTTGAATATTATTGAATTTGACTGTATGTTCACAGTTGGTAGCATTTAGACAATATTTTGATCAAACTATGATAAATATGTTAAATCTGCAGCCGCCACTTCTCTCTCTCTCTCTATTATTTCTTGATTGGATTTCTGAATGACCGATTGTTTCTTTGTTTCTTTTGATAATGCATCATTTTCATATATTTGGATGTATGTGTACAGTTAGAAGCATTGATAAAATATGTTATTTCATCATTGGATTTCCGAATGGCATATTTATTCTTTGCTAGATACTGTTTCATCTTCTTGAAGCATTTTAAAATAGTTTGATCAAACTAAGATAAAAATTTCAAATCTCTGCAGTAGCGACTTCCTGTTATTTATTGATTGGGTGAATGACGAATTGATTATTTGATGCATCTTCTTGTATTTGATTGCATGTGCACAGTTGGAGGTATTTGAAAATAATTTGATTAAACTATGATACATATTTTAAATTCACAGCGGTGGATTCCTGTTATTTGAATTACTGAATGTTTGTGTGACGGTTTCATTCTTTGTTTCTCTTGATACCTTTTCATCTTTTTATATTCGACTGCATGTACACGGTTGGAAGAATTTAGAAAATATTTTGATCAAACTATGATAAAGTGTTAATTTTCTGCAGTAGCGACTTCCTGTTATTTCTTGACTGGATTTCTAAATCACGGATTGATTCTTTGCTAAATACTGACTTCTGTTCTTGTATTTGACTGTATGTGCAGAGTTTGAATATTTTCAAATCAAACTGCGATAAAAATTTCAAATCTTTGCAGTAACGATTTCCTGTAATTTCTTGATTGGATTTCTGAATGACAGAATGGATATTTGCTTGATAGTTCCACTTCTTCTTGAATTTGACTGTATATGCACAAGTGAAACATTTAAAAATGTTATTTATTGATTTGATTACTGAATGGCTGATTGATTGTGTATTTGATACTGGCTCTTCTTCTTGTATTTTACTGTATATGCAGATCTGGAAGCAATTGAAAATATTTTATTACCTGATTGGATTACAGAATCACGAATTGGTTCTTTGCTGAATACTGCTTCATACTCTTATGTTCAACTGCATGTGCACAGTTAGAAGTATTTTTAAAAATATATTGATTAAACTATGCAAATATGTTAAATCTACAGCCGCGAATTCTCTCTCTCTCTCTCCTGTAATTTCTTGATTGGATTACTGAATAACGGATTGGGATTTTGCTTGAAACTGACTCTTCTTCTTGTATTTGCATGCATGATCATAGTAGGATGTACTATTCTTTAAATGTTGACAGGGCTCTACACAAAATACTCGAACCTGCATCCTGCGATATCCCATTATTTGCTGATTTGATTAGTGATAAGATGAAAAAATAAAACGAATTAATTGTATAGTGTATCTTCCTTTGTAGTTTATTTTCACGTATGCACTGTAAGGTAACGAATACAATGTCTTAACTGTGCCTAGCACCTTTTTTCATGCCATGAATTACTGGTTGAATCCAGAATTTGTTCTAAATTGTCTATTCGTGTGGACTTATGCTTTAGGCTTCAGAGAACGTTGATTTTTGATAGGGTTGGAGTTACATGAACTCATGGACAAAACTTAAGGAAGTTTCATATTTTGATTTCCACGGTCGTCTCTCTGTTTTTTGAAGGAGATAGAGGCAATTTTGTTCACACTTGGTTATCTCGTGTGTCTTCGATAAAGGTTACTGTAATATCTTTCAGAGTTATTGTCTGAATCCCGATATACATGCTGAAAGGTACAACTTCCTTAAGTTTGTCCATGAGTGTATCTTTCAGAGTTATTGTCTGAATCCTGATATACATGCTGAAAGGTACAACTTCCTTAAGTTTGTCCATGAGTGTATCTTTCAGAGTTATTGTCTGAATCCCGATATACATGCTAAAAGGTACAACTTCCTTAAGTTTGCCATGAGTGTATCTTTCAGAGTTATTGTCTGAATCCCGCTATACATGCTGAAAGGTAACAACTTCCTTAAGTTTTGTCCATGAGTGTATCTTTCAGAGTTATTGTCTGAATCCCGCTATACATGCTGAAAGGTACAACTTCCTTAAGTTTTGTCCATGAGTGTATCTTTCAGAGTTATTGTCTGAATTCCGATATACATGCTGAAAGGTACAACTTCCTTAAGTTTTGTCCATGAATGTATCTTTCAGAGTTATTGTCTGAATTCCGATATACATGCTGAAAGGTACAACTTCCTTAAGTTTTGTCCATGAGTGTATCTTTCAGAGTTATTGTCTGAATCCCGATATACATGCTAAAAGGTACAACTTCCTTATGTTTTGTCCATGAGTGTATCTTTCAGATTTATTGTCTGAATCCTGATATACATGCTAAAAGGTACAAGTTTGTCTCCATGAGAGGAATTTGAGCAGACAGGTCCCGGAGTTGTACTGTTATCTCCAGGATTACCGGCAGACTGAAGGATTTACGGTGTAGGATTAGCATCTCTTCATGTCTACTTGTTTTTTTACAGGAGCTTTACTTGTACTGTACCGCGTGATTTGAGATAGAGCGGTAAATATAAAGTTATATTTTGTCTCCCCCTTATATAAAACCACTTACACTCATGGTGACAAAACTTAAGGAAGTTGTACCTTTTAGTATGTATATCGGAATTCAGTCAATAACTCTGAAAGATGCACTCATGGACAAAACTTAAGGAAGTTGTACCTTTTAGCATGTATATCGGAATTCAGTCAATAACTCTGAAAGATACACTCATGGACAAAACTTAAGGAAGTTGTACCTTTTAGCATGTATAGCGGGATTCAGACAATAACTCTGAAAGATACACTCATGGACAAACTTAAGGAAGTTGTACCTTTTAGCATGTATATCGGGATTCAGACAATAACTCTGAAAGATACACTCATGGACAGAACTTAAGGAACTTGTACCTTTTAGCATGTATATCGGAATTCAGTCAATAACTCTGAAAGATACACTCATGGACAAAACTTAAGGAAGTTATACCTTTTAGCATGTATATCGGGATTCATACAATAACTCTGAAAGATACACTCAGGGACAAAACTTAAGGAAGTTGTACCTTTTAGCATGTATATCGGAATTCAGTCAATAACTCTGAAAGATACACTCATGGACAAAACTTAAGGAAGTTGTACCTTTTAGCATGTATATCGGAATTCAGTCAATAACTCTGAAAGATACACTCATGGACAAAACTTAAGGAAGTTGTACCTTTTAGTATGTATATCGGAATTCAGTCAATAACTCTGAAAGATACACTCATGGACAAAACTTAAGGAAGTTGTACCTTTTAGCATGTATATCGGAATTCAGACAATAACTCTGAAAGATACACTCATGGACAAAACTTAAGGAAGTTGTACCTTTCAGCATGTATATCGGAATTCAGACAATAACTCTGAAAGATACACTCATGGACAAAACTTAAGGAAGTTGTACCTTTCAGCATGTATATCGGAATTCAGACAATAACTCTGAAAGATACACTCATGGACAAAACTTAAGGAAGTTGTACCTTTTAGCATGTATTTCGGGATTAAGACAATAACTCTGAAATATATTACAGTGACCTTTATTGAAGACACACGAGATAACCAAGTGTGAACAGCTAATGCCTCCGTAAAAAAAAAAAAACAGCCGACCATTAAATAATTTCCACTTCCTTAAGTTTTGTCCATATTTTCATTTCTAAGAAGGAAATAAAACTAACGGCGACGAGATTCTTTGTTAAAGAGATATAATCTTGGCGAGCTTTCGTACATCCTTCAACAGGCTGTAATACTCGCGTTCAATAGACACATGAGAGTTCATTGGAGCAACTCTCATCCATTTAAGATCATTGGCAGTCAAAAAGACAGTGATCTTATTGAGATTGGAAATTTAATAATTTCTTGTATCACTTGGGAGAATTAAATTCCATCCAGAGTTGAGTTTATTGCAAAAAATATAATTTAATTGACTCGGGCTTTCGGGCCTTTGAGATCTTCTACAGGAGTGAGGTTAAATATAACGTGCCTTATAGTTTATCTTAATCCTGTAGAAGAGGGCTCCAAGTACCGAAAGATCGAATCAATATTGAATTATAGTGTATACAAGACACTCAACTCTGAATGGAATTTTCATTGAGATCTGAATTCTCTTTATCGGTTCTGCCCTGGAAATTATTTCTGCGCGCGCGCTTCACTGAATTGTTTTTTTAAAAGTTGTAGATCACATTTCTGTCAACTTCGAATCATTTAACGACTTCAGTTTGGGATTGTCCTGCATCCATTCTCCCAAGATATCTCCACTATAAAACAACGGATAAACGAAGAAAGGAATATGTGAAGCCATTATGTCATATTACTTTGAAAAGGTGCTAGATTATAAAAAAATAATCATGATGTGTTCTAATACAGAGAAAGAGAAAGAAATAATCAAGACCCGGGTTTCTGAAGCAACAAACGCCAACTACCCTGGCTGTCCAGCAATCTAGTGCAAAGTTCTAGTAACGGCCTGTGTGGATATGACAGAGATGAACCAGTTGAATAGGAAGTTACAGGCTGGAAAAGAGTCTTGGAATCACCTATGCAGAATCAAGTTGAATCAGTACAGCAGTATATACGTTTGCATCTTGTATCTCAGGAAATCAGGGCAGTTGAACAAGTGAGCTGTGGTTCTTACAGACAAGGGAGTCGGGTTATAGCTATATTAGGATGTCCGAACATAACTTCGAGGTAAGATGCAATAGAAAAAATCATATTCAGCAACAGAATCAGCATTGTTTTCAGCTTGTCCGCTGTCATCGACTTCACTGTGACCTCCGTGGTATACAGACTTAGGTGGGTTTGGCGTAATTTACATTTATATTTTTGTCATAAAATTGGCCCAGACTCTTTGTGTCTTAGCATCTCTTCCGATAATTGGAAATTTACACAATCTTTTGTGGATATCGTGTATTCAAAGCCAGCCCTGTAATAACCATCGCATGAAACCATGGTTGTTCTGAATGGCACGACTCATAGTGGGTCGCGAGCCACATGCGGCTCTTTGGATGTGAAAATATGGCTCTTTAGTTTCATACGCAAACATTATTTATGCGAGAATATATATTATTTATTGTTGGCAAGGGAAAATTTTGTGGCTCTTTTAAATTAGAATTTTTTATTTTTTCGATTCAAAAGATTGCCGACCCTTGGTATGGTACGAATATGACACATACAGATCAGGAGTTATTGGGTAGTTCAACAGGAAGACGTGAAGTTCCAGGATCCACACCAGGTGTTGACCGGACGTCACCTTGCTGACGTGGCGGTAACAAGGAGGAAGACACCATGAGTAAACGGTACTACATTCCTCGAACCCACGTTCCTGCCTCGTGCTTCCTCGGTGACTGGTGACTTACTTTGGGTGACAAACATTCACAATAGTTGATCTACACACAAGTCGGGGAGAAGAAGATTCTGGCTGTCTGAATTATGGTCATTCGGGATTTTAGTCACCCAGGATTCTGGTCAGTCGGGATTCTGGTCAGTCGGAATTCTGGTCATTCGGAATTCTGGTCAGTCGGGATTCTAGTCAGTCGGGATTCTGGTCGGGTCGGAATTCTGGTCATTCGGGATTCTGGTCATTCGTGATTCTGGTCATTCGGGATTCTGGTCATTCGGGATTCTGGTCATTCGGGATTCTGGTCAGTCGAGATTCTGGTTGTCGGGATTCTGGTTGTCGGTATTCTGGTTGTCGGGATTCTCGTCAATCGGGATTCTGGTTGTCGGGATTCTGGTCAGTCGGGATTCTGGTCAGTCGGGATTCTGGTCAGTCGGGATTCTGGTTGTCAGGATTCTCGTCAATCGGGATTCTGGTTGCCGGGATTCTGATCAGTCGGGATTCTGGTTGTCGGGATTCTCGTCAATCGGGATTCTGGTTGTCGGGATTCTGGTCAGTCGGGATTCTGGTCAGTCGGGATTCTGGTCAGTCGGGATTCTGGTTGTCAGGATTCTCGTCAATCGGGATTCTGGTTGCCGGGATTCTGATCAGTCGGGATTCTGGTCAGTCGGGATTCTGGTTGTCGGGATTCTCGTCAATCGGGATTCTGGTTGTCGGGATTCTCGTCGGTCGGGATTCTGGTCAGTCGGGATTCTGGTTGTCGGGATTCTCGTCAATCGGGATTCTGGTCAGTCGGGATTCTGGTCAGTCGGGATTCTGGTCAGTCGGGATTCTGGTTGTCGAGATTCTGGTCAGTCGGGATTCTGGTTGTCGGGATTCTGGTCAGTCGGGATTCTGATTAGTCGGGATTCTGGTTGTCGGGATTTTCGTCAATCGGGATTCTGGTTGTCGGGATTCTGGTCAGTCGGGATTCTCGTCAGTCGGGATTCTCGTCAGTCGGGATACTGGTCAGTCGGGATTCTGGTCAGTCGGGATTCTGGTTGTCGGGATTCTGGTCAGTCGGAATTCTCGTCAGTCAGGATTCTCGTCAGTCGGGATTCTGGTTGTCGGGATTCTCGTCAATCGGGATTCTGGTTGTCGGGATTCTCGTCAATCGGGATTCTGGTCAGTCGGGATTCTGGTCAGTCGGGATTCTGGTCAGTCGGGATTCTGGTTGTCGGGATTCTCGTCAATCGGGATTCTGGTTGTCGGGATTCTGGTCAGTCGGGATTCTGGTCAGTCGGGATTCTGGTCATTCGAGTTTCTGGTCTGTCGAGATTCTGGCCAGTCGGGATTCTGGCCAGTCGGGATTCCGGTCAGTCGGGATTCTGGTCAGTCGGGAATCTGGTCAGTCGAGATTCTGGTCAGTAAGGATTCTCGTCAGTCGGGCTTCTGGTTGTCGGGATTCTGGTTGTCGGGATTCTCGTCAATCGGGATTCTGGTCAGTCGGCTTCTGGTCAGTCGGGATTCTGGTCATTCGGGATTCTGGTCAGTTGGAATTTTGGTCATTCGGAATTCTGGTCATTCGGGATTCTGGTCATTCGAGTTTCTGGTCTGTCGGGATTCTGGTCATTCGAGTTTCTGGTCATTCGGGATTCTGGTCATTCGAGTTTCTGGTCAGTCGGGATTCTGGTCAGTCTGGGTTCTGGCTCTCGGGATTCTGGTCAGTCGGAATTCTGGTCATTCGGGATTCTGGTCTGTCGGGATTCTGGTCAGTCGGGGTTCTGGTCATTCGGGATTATGGTAATTCGGAATTCTGGTCATTCGGGATTCTGGTCATTCGGAATTCTGGTCATTCGGGATTCTGGTCAGTCGGGATTCTGGTCATTTGGAATTCTGGTCATTCGGAAATCTGGTCAGTCGGGATTCTGGTCATTCGAGATTCCGGTCAGTCGGGTTTCTGGTCAGTCGGGATTCTGGTCAGTCGTAATTCTGGTCAGTCGGAATTCTGGTCATTCGGGATTTTGGTCAGTCGGGATTCTGGTCATTCGGGATTCTGGTCAGTCGGGAATATGGCTGTCGGGATTCTGGTCATTCGGGATTTTGGTCAGTCGGGATTCTGGTCATTCGGGATTCTGGTCAGTCGGGAATATGGCTGTCGGGATTCTGGTCAGTCGGGATTCCGGTCAGTCGGGATTTTGGCTATCGGGATTTCGTCTCGGAATCAATACAAAAATGTCTTTTTGATATCAAACACTAAACAAACTGATTTAATAAATATATGAAATATTTGAGAAGTAGCTTTTTCTGGAAAGGACTCGATAGAAAACAAGGGTATAGCAGCGTGAGATACCATGATAGGCTCCGTATTATTACATACAAGGTCATTTAGACATATATTAATTAAAAGACAATAACGCGCAATCTATACATAAGGAATTGAACAAATTAGAATGAATGAATAAAAAAACAAACTTTATTGACCTATAGTCAACAATGATACAAAAAAGTTCCAATAAAATTACAGCTATAAACAATAGAATTTATACAGATATATATATTTACATCAAACTCGAAGCCTTCTCCGAAGAGACGTCAAATCAAGGGTTACAAGCCACCCTGAATTTGGATAGACCTTTGGTTATAAAGGAGATTTTGTTCCCAACATGTTTAATTGCCATGTTGAGGAATTCACAGAGAATGATCTTGTTTCCTGTCGAGAGTGTCTTGGAGAGTACCTCCCTTACATGGCGGTATAGGACCGCGTCCACTACTTCAAACTGTTGGCTTCCGTAGGCGTTTTTTACTGGGAAAAAGAAAGAGAGGATCCAATGGAATAATTTAGTAGTGTTTATTAGAACAAAATCATCATTGTGAACAACAAATATAAGAGAGAGTACCGTCGTCTTCCGGGTATTCCTTCTACTGGGGAGCTCGGATTCTATATTCTGTGCGTTTATAATCTGTTTATCTGTGGCTCTCTGGTCGGGATGGCGCCTACATTCGGCCATTCCTGGATTTCAATCGTCCTCGATTGAACCTTGCGTTGCAGGAACGTCGTGGGTTGCGTCGGGGGGTATCTTCTACTTCTGGCTCCTCGTCCGGACTTTCTTCTGTAGCTGAGTCATCTTCTTCACTGTGCCAAGACTTCAGTTGACTGATATGGGCCGTTGTCGTGTAGAACCGTCCACTGGTTCTTTCGCTTAACTGAGTCACTCTATACGTGTCGCTTGGCAGAACCTCGGTAATTATCAAAGGTCCTCGATATTTGGGTTGTGCCTTGGTTGGTTCACCCGTCATTTTGGGTACATGCCTCATCACTACAATTTCTCCTACTTCGAATTGGATTGTACGGCACCTCTTCTTATCGTAGTATGTCTTCATAATTTCTTGTTTGTTCTCAATTTGGGATCTCACACTCTCTTGAATTCTATCCGGCTCGGTCCATGGGTCCACGTCTTCGTCGGCTAATCTTCTAAGTATCCCATCGTGGAATCGAGGGGAATAGCCGTGGAGTGTTTCGAACGGTGTTTTATTCGTCGTCTTGTTCACCGCATTGTTCAGGTCTCGCTCTACCTCCTTGATCTTCAGGTCCCAATCCTTCCGTCGCGGATCCTCGATACTGGTTGCTATAGTGGACAATACTGTTCGGTTCACTCTTTCGACCATCCCGTTCCCTTGCGGATGTTTCGTAGAGTTCAGAGTATGATGTATTCCATTTCCTCGACAGAATTCTTCAAATTGCCTTGAGGTAAAACATGACCCTCTGTCGCTGATGATCTTGTCGGGTAGTCCGAAATCATTCACAAAACTTTTCATTACCTTCAGGACGTTCTGCGTCGATGTATTCCTTACAGGGCTTAATCGGACAAATCTTGTCAGATTATCGACAATCACTAAAAGTTCCTGGTTACCTTTTGTACTTCTCACGAAGGGGCCTACGTGGTCCATGTGTACGATGGAAAACGGTCTCTTGCCTGACTTAATGGGATGTAGGAAGCCTTGTTGTTTTCCACCGGGAACTTTGTTAAATAGACACTCGAGACACATAGCCACATGGCGTCGAACGTACCTCTTCATTGAAGGAAACCAGTACAATTCCTTAATTTTGTTGACAGTCCTATCAGTCGCAAAATGTCCCATTAGATCATGGAATTTGACAACTAAGCTTTTCCTCATACTTTTGGGTATAACATACAGGGCTCGTTCCTCTTCTCCATTTTTCACCATGCGGAAAAGTCTGCCTCCTTTGTAGCTGTAGTCGTTAATTCTATTTTGTTCTCCTACTGTCCTATTACACGGGTCCTTTCGAAAGATCTGGATCAGGTCTCTCAATTCAGGGTCGGAATGCTGAATCATCAAGATTTGTTCTTCCAGTGTGATTGTGAGGCAGACTTCAAGGTTTTTCTCCACGATTTCCTCCATCGTGTCTCTAGGGTCGTCGACTGGAGCTCTACTCATTCCGTCTACGTGGGCCATCTTCTCCCCTGGTTTATGTCGAATTTCGAAATCGTATTCCTGAATCAGATTGTACCATCGCGCTATCTGAGGATTTGTAGTCTTCTTCGCGTTCATGTAGACCAGTGCTTGGCAATCTGTAACCACTGTAAACTTGATTCCTACGAGGAACTGACGTAGTCGATCCAAGGTCCACACTATCGCCATCAGCTCCAATTTGCTTGAGTGGTACATCTTCTCGGCCTCTGTTGTCTTCTTGCTCACACAGTAGACCAAGCGCCATTTGCAGTCTTCGTCCATCTGTAGCACCATTCCTGCTAATCCCTCAGCACTCGCATCGCAATGTACTTCTGTCTTGAGTTCAGGGTTGTAATGAGCTAGTACCGGATATTCGACCAGATCCTTTCGTAGTCCTCCAAATGACCTTCGCTGTTCTTCCTTCCATTCAAATTGTGAACCTTTCTTCGTAAGTCTGCTTAGCGGTTCTGCTTTCCTCGCGAAGTCCTTTACAAATCGTCTGAAGAAGTTCGTCAGTCCCAGAAAGCGTCGTATGTCGTGGACATTCTTGGGTTCTGGAAATTCTTCTATCGCCTTGATCTTTCTTGGGCCTGGCTTAAGTCCGCCTGTACTGATGACATACCCTAAGAACTCAACTTCCCTCCTTCCGAACTCACATTTGGAGGGTTTCAGTGTCAACTTCGCTGATCTTATTCTTTCGAGGACTTCCCTCAACCTTTCGATCATCTCCCGCCAATCCTTTGCCGGGATAATCACGTCGTCGAGATAGCAGAATGCCTTCTTGTTCAGCAGCGGACCTAGGACAGTGTGCATCAGTCTTTGGAATTCAGCTGGTGCGTTGGCGAGTCCAAAAATCATCCTTTCGAATTGACCTGTATCATCTGGGGTGATGAATGCTGTCTTTAATTTTGCCTTATCGGTCAGTGGTATCTGCAGATATCCATGCGCCAGATCCAGAGTGGTGAAGAATTTCGCATTCCTTAGGCCTTCCAGAAGGTCGTCTATCCTTGGTAATGGGAACTTGTCCTTAACTGTTTGAATGTTGAGTCTCCTATAATCTACCACCAGACGATGATCTCCAGTTTTCTTCCTCACAAGTAGGACGGGACTAGCGTAGGGTGATCTAGTTTCCGTGACTATTCCATTGTCCTTCCACTCTCTGACAATCTCCCTGATTGCTTCGCGTTCACTTGCAGTCGTCTTATACGGTCTCAGACAGACTGGCTTGCTTCCATCAACCTCCTTAATGTCCATCTTGGTGACATCGGTGCACCCTAATTCCTCCATGCCAAGAGCGAAACAGTCTCTATACTCGTTTACTACATCTAGGATTTCTTGTCTCTCTTTCGAAGTCAGAGAATGATTGACGTTGATGTCCTCAGGCAGTATGGGGCGCTTACGTTTCATTTGGTCTTGTCCTTCCCTCTTCTCTTCATTTTTAGTCTGAAACGAATCCTCTGCGACGTCCAGGTTAACAACAATATCATCAAGGTTCAGTAGTTCAACTCGCCCTACACATTGGTTCTTCCTTACTCTCAACTTGCCCTTGCCAGCTGAGATGATGGGTACGGTCGTCTTTCCGTCGACCACTTCCAATAGGGAATCGACACAGGCGTCATCTACTCCTGTGAACAATACATATCCGTCCTTTACCTCGTCTGTGATTGCACTTGTAAAGTTAATGGAGTCGCTCTCCAACTGAACAGTTTCGGTTGCTCTCAGTTCGATGCGACGCGACTTGATTTCTTCTTGCAGATTAGCAAACGGAAATTCGGATGAATAGCCAATATGCAAGTTTTTACCAATTCTGGCGAAGGATACGTAGGGCAGATCTGTCCATGTTCTTCCAATTAATAGGTCATAGGGTTGGGCATCATCGTTGACAATGAATACAGTGATTTCCCTTCCGACGATGCCATCAATCTCCAGGTCGACTGTCGTCTTCCCAACGGTCCTGGCAGCTGGTGCAGTCTGGTTACCGATGCCGTACAGACTAGTCGAGTCTGGTTCGATGTCGACGCTGATCCTCCTTGCGACCGATTCTCTCATTAGACAACTGCTGCTCCCGGTGTCTATCATTGCCTTCACGGTTTCCTTGTTGTCGATCTTGACATCCTTCAAATATACATCTGGCGGGACAGTCTCCAGTCCTTCGACTCCCAGGTTGGCTACTTTTAGTCCTTCTTTGGGTCTTGTGCAATTCCTTTCCTTGTGTCCCGTTTGACCGCATCCTCGGCATGTCAACGTAGTCCTGGGTGCTGGGCAGTCTCTGGCAATGTGTCCAAACTGATTGCAGTTGAAGCACTTCGGTTCTCCCTTGTCGTTTCTGATTGCACGGTTGACCATTCTCCTCAAGGTGTTAGGGTACGTTTCACTGATTTCGTTCCTTGCAGGGTCTTGACCCGAAACATTCGTTCCTTGTTTAGTCTCTTTAACTTCGCTTTGGTTGGGGAACCTCGCAGATTTCTGCTGAAACGACGGTGGTATGAGGTGTTTCGCATTCCAATGCGGAGGTCCCATCTCGGTG
Organism: Cordylochernes scorpioides; assembly: GCA_030710605.1. Lineage (NCBI taxonomy): Eukaryota > Metazoa > Arthropoda > Arachnida > Pseudoscorpiones > Chernetidae > Cordylochernes > Cordylochernes scorpioides. The sequence goes on along the minus strand of CP092871.1, from coordinate 9,705,709 downwards.
CGAACATTTTCGTACTCGTCCAGTTTATCCGCCAACTCATCTGGGTTGTTTAACTTGGTCCAATCGTCAATGAGATGATTACGCAGCACATTTGGAACTTTTTTCTTTAGCTGGTTAGTGACGGACAAATCCTTTAGGGCGTCGAAATTTTCCACGTTCATTCCTTCGATCCATTCGTTGAAATATCCTCGCAATTCGAAAGCGAAGTCTCTCCAGGAACCCTTTTGAGATCTCTCGTGCTTCTCGAATTTTTGTCTGAATTGTTCGGGGCTCAACTTGTACCGTTTTAGGAGCAACCTTTTCACGAACCTATAATCGCCGCTTTGTTCTTCTGTCTCCCGAGCGATTAATTGAGTCATTTCGTAAGGTAGCAATCCTAGGAGGCTGAACGCCCATTGGTCTTCATCCAATCCTAGTCGCTTTGCCTGTCTTTCGAAAAGAATTAGGTAAAAACTCAAATCATTGTCCTTCGACTCGTACTTGGGCATCAGTTTACGTATCTCGTAATGTGCGTCATTGCTGGTACTTCGAGACGTATCGTTGTTTCCGCGTGTAGTCTGGATGCGCAGCTTCTCAAGCTCGAATTCCATTACCATTTGTTCTTTTCGTTCGATTCGTTCCCGATCCTCGATTCGTTTCCGATCCTCGATTCGTTCCCGTTCTATACGTTCTGCTTGCTCTGTTTGTGCTGTTTGTTCCATTCGCTCCCGTTCTGCTCGTTCTGTTTGTTCCCGTTCCTCGATCAGAGTCTCCAACAGTTGCTTTGCGAATTCTTCTTCGTAAGATTGACTATTCAGGATAAGGCGTTTTAAGTCGACGATCCTGCTCTCTGGCGGTACTACCTCGCCGAGTTCATACGCCAACTTGCTCAAATCGCATTTCCTTACTTTCGCTAAGTAAGTCATGTTTTTCAAAAGGAAAAATAAACAAGGCAAAGTTTTTTTTTTTTTTTTTTTAAATAAACAAATAAAACTGACTAAACCAGATACGTACTGTTTCAATTATTTCTTTCAACGAAATCAACTTTTCTTTGGTAATTTTGAGACAATACTTTTTTTTTTTTCTTTTTACCGCGATACTTTGCGATAATACTTTTTATTTGTTTCTTCAATTTACTTTAAAAATACTTTCTTTAGAATACTTTACTTTACTTTAAAATACTTTCTTTAGAATACTGTACTTTACTTTAAAATACTTTCTTTAAAATACTTCACTTTACTTTAAAATACTTTCTTTAAAATACTTCACTTTACTTTAAAATGCTTTCTTTAAAATACTTTCTTTAAAATACTTCACTTTAAAATACTTCACTTTACTTTAAAATGCTTACTTTAAAATACTTCACTTTACTTTAAAATACTTTCTTTAAAATACTTCACTTTAAAATACTTCACTTTACTTTAAAATGCTTACTTTAAAATACTTCACTTTACTTTAAAATGCTTACTTTAAAATACTTCACTTTACTTTAAAATACTTTCTTATCGAGATGATTTTGCAATAATATTTTACCGAGGTGACTTGTAATAATACTTTTAGGAATAGGTAATTAAATTTCGTACATACCATGCAACTCCTCTTACGTTGATCGGTCACCGCGCCACGTCCTTCTCGTTTCCAAATTATTCCAGTGAATCTTCAATTTTCTTCAGGACTATCCCACTTCTGAATTTCTGTTGGCTTCCGTAGGCGTTTCTTACTGGGAAAAAGAAAGAGAGGATCCAATGAAATAATTTAGTAGTGTTTATTAGAACAAAATCATCATTGTGAACAACAAATATAACAGAGAGTACCGTCGTCTTCCGGGTATTCCTTCTACTGGGGAGCTCGGATTCTATATTCTGTGCGTTTATAATCTGTTTATCTGTGGCTCTCTGGTCGGGTTGGCGCCTACAAAACCTACAAATTAGAAGGAAAGTTTTTTTTTTATAATTAATAAAAGCACACTACTGTCCCTACGGCATTCACGGGATTTTATAAAAACAATAGTAGTCGAAGAGGTATTGTAATAGAACAACATTTAATACAATATCTGACTGCATTGTTGATTGAACAAGCGAAACCGCTGAGAGTGCTCAGCCATTGATGAGCCAGCACCGTCTAATATTATTACAAGTTCTGAAGATCATTTGTTGGTTGGAAGTAGATTCAAAGAAATAAACACACAGCCACATCAACCTATAGTTTAACTCTCTACGTTTCAATAACTTCCTGTCACTCTCTTCAGGTGAATGGTTAGTTTGAATCCTGGTTCTACATGTTCACAGTTCTTTATAACTTTGCCTTTGCCGGTCCCAAGCCCGGATGAAAAAGGAGGAGGGGGAGCAGTAACAAGCTCACTAAAAAACCTGGGCTCAGCTGGCCCGGCTGATAATACCCTGTAAGGGCTCCAGGGATACAGGATGAGCAGCGTTTGTACTCCATGTTAGGAGCGGCTGCACATGGCGTCTGTTCCTCATGTCAGAGGCGGCCATCTCTTCTGGAGCTAAGTCAGCCTGCCACTGAGTAGTGCTCCCAGTCTTAATGACAAAGGCAGACGCATCTACTTCACCCAATCATGATGGTTGTCAAATCTCCCCACTATGTTGCATCGGCCGCCGCGTAGAAGCTTTACAAGCTTGACATCCTAATATGATTGAGTGGATATAAGAAAGAAGAAGAAGAAGACAGTTCTGTATGTATATAAGTCTATGTATCATTGCAATAAAGGCATATATATCATACATAAGTAGAGAATTGTTATGTTTGGAAAACGATAAAAAATAATTATGTTGAATATTTAAATACCATAACAAAAATTCAATCTTTCTAGTGCCAGATATCTGTGCAGAATTGTCCAATACAACAATAGAGCTCTAAGAGAACAGTATTGTAGATTAAAAATATGGAAAACTTTTCGCAAAAAGTTTGTTTATTACAAAAAATAAAAACGCGATCTTTCGAATTCTCGCTCTTTAACTGTCGATATTATATATAATTTGGAAATAGATGTAATTTTGACCGTTGAAGAGCGAAAAATCGAAAGATCGCGGGTTTTATTTTGTAATAAACAAACTTTTTGCGAAAAGTGTTTGATCTTTTTATAAAGGTATACCGCATCATTCGTATGTTTGATTATAGATTAAACTGGCGAAACTGTTGGGACGTTTCACACCTGATGAGCTAAGTTCTTCCAATGTTCTTCATACCAGTTATTGAAAGTTGTAGAAATGTTTTGTCTAAAATTCGTACCTTTTCATAGCTTAAATTTTTGAATATATTTCTCTAGAATGTCTGCACCAAGTGTTTATTCTGACCATAACAAGGAGAGTGCCTACCATGTTATCAGGTAGGGAAAACCCCGGCCTCATTCTCAAAAGCAGGAACAAACGGAGACCACATTATCACATGTTGGACTAAATGGAGAAAGTGTCCGTGTTAAATATGATAGTGAGATATTACAAAACCTACTCAGTTAAGATTCGTTAAGTGATAACGAACTACATTGATATGCTAGAAAATTCGAGTATTGGCATTTACATTCATTGCAAAACTTAAGAATTGGACAGTCTTTGATGTCGTCGGTCGTTTCCTTTCTTTTTTTTTTTTTTTTTTAAGGAGATGGAGGCAATTTTGCTTACACTTAGTTATCTCGTGTATTTCAAGAAAGGTCACTGTGATATCTTTCAGAGTTATTGTCTGAATCCCGATATACATGCTAAAAGGTACAACTTCCTTAGGTATTGTCCATGATATGAGTCCCGATATACATTCTACATAGGTGAGGACTTGATGAGCCTATATCTTGAATTGATCATAATCCATAACGTACCAATATGGTATAGTCTCTATAACGTATTTACGGTACATGAGACATTTCAAACATATTCAGAGCGTTCTTCAACCATCCTACAAGGTTAGATACGTGAATAGTAATCCAACGATATGTTTTAAATTAGCAATAAGAACAACCTTATTTCTCCCGGCGAAGTTTGAAGAATCACGTAGCGATACATGGTTGTAACATACAAATAATGATGAGATAATAAATATAGTAGAACCTCCCTGTAAAGGACACCTAATTGCAGAGCCAAAGTGTGTTTTAGAGAGAGGTGTCCTCTTACCGGAGAGTTGCTACAGTAGAACCTCCCTGTAAAGAACATCTAATTGCAGAGCCAAAGTGTCCTTTAGGAAGAGATGTTCTCTTACAGGAGAGTTGCTAAATTGTAAAAATAGTAATTTGGTAAATGATAACTGTCTTTTATAGAGAGGTGTTCTCTAGTGTGAGTGTCCTCTCATAGAGATTCTACTGTAATATATGTTCATAAAAAGTAATGAAACGCATAAATTTGAAATAATACACAAAATACATGAAAATTATTATGAAGTATAGTTAAAATATATGAACTCATGGACAGAACTTAAGGAAGTTGTACCTTTTAGCATGCATATCGGGATTCATACAATAACTCTGAAAGATACACTCATGGACAAAACTTAAGGAAGTTGTACCTTTTAGTATGTATATCGTATATCGGGATTCAGACAATAACTCTGAAAGATATAACAGTGACCTTTATTGAAGACACACGAGATAACCAAGTGTGAACAAAATTGACTCTGTCTCCTTCAAAAAAAAAAAAAAAAAAACAGACACCTGCGACATTAAAATAACAAACTTCTTCAAGTTTTGTTCATGAGTGTATATTCCCATTAACCAAGATGTGCTACAATATAAAAGGATTTAATTATTTTTACCCTGTGCAAACATTATCACTAGAAACCAACATATGGGATCAGACAATGACTTTAAAGACCAACGTTAAGAACAATCGCAGCTGGTATTCTGTTGGTAAACAAGGAAGATTGGAATCTTGAATGGAGAGATGGAAGGAACCCACTTGCCAAAGCTTTTGCAATGGAAAAGTTGATATCAGATGTCAATCGAAAGATATCACTAGTGGGTCTACAGAGGATGAAATAGTTCTTCTACTATTTCTTCACACAATAGTGTTATAGCCTTTTTCATTACACAACAAACAATATTTAAATATCATAATCACAGAAAATATTTTTATTTGTGTGTTATAATAAATATATTATAAAAATTGAAAACACAAGGTAATAAGACCAAATATAAATAAATAGTGTGTGATGTTTCAGCTACAGCGTTGCTACCATCATCAGAAAAAAAGTACTGAATGTACTTTTGATGTAATACTGACTATTCAGTACTTTTATCTAATGATGGTAACAATGCTGTTATCAAAACGTCACACACTGTTTATTTGGATTTGGTCTTATTATAATTAAAAATTAAATAATTTTTAAAATATTTGCTGAGTTTCTTCATTCAGATATTGGGAGGCAAGCTTTCGCGTGATCACGCTTTATCAGGCCACTGGCTCCGCAAAAGCGTGTAACATACATATAATAGAGAGATTCACAGAAATACATTTTCAAAAAATCAAATATAAAAATAGTTTCCAGTTGTAGAGGGTTAGGGGGACAGTTTCCATGAACGTAGGATTATCTGTATTGAATATGCTGGAACTGTTGGGGTATGTAATGTAAATAATAATTGGTGAAATGTAAATAATAATTTAAAAAAAACGGCCTCCGTTGATAAATTCCCTGTCCTATTTAAACTTTCTCCCAAGCTTTCGGCCATCACAACCGCTTCAACAGGAGTATATGACAACAAAGGTTTCTTGATATTGCAACTTAATTTTGCTGATGGCTTGCGCCATCTGTCGGAATAAATATCAACTGATTGTTTATTTTTAATTATTCCGGAATAGACCAGATTCTCTTTCTTGATTAATTAAGAAAAGCTAATTACGTATGCGTTTCAGTATCCATGGTGCTATAATATGATATTATTTTCTTCACCGTGCGCAATAATTTTTACTTGGAATCAAAATATATGGGATAAGACTTTAAGTTAAGAACAATCGCACCTCAAAATATGTTGGTAAACAAGGAAGATTGAAATATTGAATGGAGAGATGGAATGAACCCACTTGCCAAAGCTTTTGCAATGGAAAAGTTGATATCAGATGTCAATCGAAAGATATCACTAGTGGGTCTACAGAGGATGAAATAGTTCTTCCCCTATTTCTTCACACAATAGTGTTATAGCCTTTTTCATTACACAACAAACAATATTTAAATATCATATTCGAAGTATTTATTCACAGAAAATATTTCCATACGTGTGTTATAACAAATATATTATAAAAATTAGAAACACAAGGTAATAAGACCAAATATAAATAAATAGTGTGTGATGTTTCAGCTACAGCGTTGTCACCATTATCAGATAAAAGTACTGAATGTACTTTTGATGTAATACTGACTATTCAGTACTTTTATCTAATGATGGTAACAACGCTGTTATCAAAACGTCACACACTATTTATTTATTTAGATTTAGTCTTATTATAATTGATTTGAATAAATTTTAAAATATTTGCTGAGTTTCTTCATTCAGAAATTTGGATGAAAGCTTTCACTCGGTCGCTCTTTATCAGGTCACTGGCTCCGCAAAGGCGTGTAACACACATATAATAGAGATTCAGAGAAATACATTTAAAAAAATCAAATATAAAAATAGTTTCCAGTTGTAGAGGGTACAGTTTCTATGAGGGTTGGCTATCTGTGTTGAATATGCTGGAACTGTTGGGGTAGATCTTCTGTTTATGCTGTTATTGTCTTTGGATATTGTAGATTATAGAATGAGTCTATTGTATTTGGGATTGATCTTATTACCTTGTGTTAATAATTTATAATCCAAATTGTAAATTTGTAAATATTTTATACTAAGTTTTATTATGTTTGTTTCCTTTGTAATAGACGCAAATACTTCAATACCTTGTGTCTTGTTGATTAATAAATAAATAAATATATATTCAAATTTGTACCTAATCATTTATTAAAAATATATATTTCAAAAATATATTTTTCAAATTTGATTTATAAAAATTGAACCTCGGAACATTTTATTATCCTCATATTATAAAAAAGGTTTAGTTAAACCTGTCTATAGCGCCCCCTCTTGGGACTCACCAAATTAGGGTGCTATAGAGAGGGGGTGCTATAGACAGGTCACTTTTAATGTAAATCGCATCGTACTACGTATTTAAAATCGGGCGCTATAGAGAGGAAGGCGCTATTTAGAGGGGGCGCTATAGACAGGTTTAACTGTATATGCATAATGATAACTTCAATATTTATATTTAGGCATACACGTACAATTTATATATAATCTATAAATATAAAGTAAATCTATAAAGAAAACAAATGGATACTGTAAAACAGCAGTGATGCTTAAGCTAGCCGCAGGATAGAGACATAATGGACTATGACAGCTATGAAAATTATGAAGAAATTCCCCAAGAGAAAACCTTCTACTATACAAGTCTAGATGGAAGAGGAAGAGTTATTGCCTCAGTCCCGATATACATACTAAAAGGTCAACTTCCTTAAGTTTTGTTCATGAGTGTATCTTTCAGAGTTATTGTCTGAATCCCGATATACATGAAAAAAGGTACAACTTCCTTAAGTTTTGTTCATGAGTGTATCTTTCAGAGTTATTGTCTCAATCCCGATATACATACTAAAACGTACAACTTCCTTAAGTTTTGTTCATGAGTGTATCTTTCAGAGTTATTGTCTGAATCCCGATATACATGCTGAAAGGTACAACTTCCTTAAGTTTTGTCCACGAGTGTATCTTTCAGATCTATTGTCTGAATACCGATATACATGCTGAAAGGTACAACTTCCTTAAGTTTTGTATATGAGTCTATCTTTCAGAGTTATTGTCTGAATCCCGATATACATACTAAAAGGTACAACTTCCTTAAGTTCTGTCAATGAGTGTATCTTTCAGAGTTATTGTCTGAATCCCGATATACATACTAAAACGTACAACTTCCTTAAGTTTTGTTCATGAGTGTATCTTTCAGAGTTATTGTCTGAATCCCGATATACATGCTGAAAGGTACAACTTCCTTAAGTTTTGTCCACGAGTGTATCTTTCAGATCTATTGTCTGAATACCGATATACATGCTGAAAGGTACAACTTCCTTAAGTTTTGTATATGAGTCTATCTTTCAGAGTTATTGTCTGAATCCCGATATACATACTAAAAGGTACAACTTCCTTAAGTTCTGTCAATGAGTGTATCTTTCAGAGTTATTGTCTGAATCCCGATATACATACTAAAAGGTACAACTTCCTTAAGTTTTGTCCATGAGTATAGGTTATTGAGAACACAGCAAAAGGAAATGATGGAATAAGACAGCTATGTAACAACTGGGTAGAAAAATTCCACACAAGAAAATGTTCTACCAGACAATACCAAGTGAAACTATGATAAGACTTGCAGTCATTCATTGAGAACATAGCGAAGTCATGAGGGGTTAAAAAAAGCTATAGTACAATGTAGAAAAAGGCAGCAAAGGAAAGACCAAAACAAGACCAAGTAACACCAAGAATATGCAGAAAACAAAGGGTCATGATTTTTCAAAACAGCTATGTAACAATGTAGAAAAAGGCCACACAGAAAATTATTCTACCAACCAAGACCAGGTGAAACCAAGATTAGCAAGTCTTGCAGTCATTCATTGAGAACATAGGGTCATGATGGATATAAACAGATATGTAACAACTGGGTAGAAAAAGGCCATACAAGAAGATGGTCTACCAGTCCATACCAGGTGAAACCAAGAATGAGCAGAGCATAGGGTCATGATGGAATAAAACAGCTAATGTAACAATGTAGAAAAAGGTCACACAGAAAATAGTCTACCAGCCAAGACCAGGTAAAACCAAGATAAGCAAGCCTTGCAGTCATTCATTGAGAACATAGGGTAATGATGGAATAAAACAGCTAATGTTACAATGTAGAAAAAGGTCACACAGAAAATAGTCTACCAGCCAAGACCAGGTAAAACCAAGATAAGCAAGCCTTGCAGTCATTCTTCGAGAACATAGGGTAATGATGGAATAAAACAGCTATGTAACAATGTAGAAAAAGGCCAAACAAGGAAATAGTCTACCATCCAAGACCAGGTAAAACCAAGATAAGCAAGCCTTGCAGTCATTCATTGAGAACATAGGGTAATGATGGAATAAAACAGCTATGTAACAATGTAGAAAAAGGACAATCAAGGAAATTGTCTACCAGCCAAGACCAGGTAAAACCAAGATAAGCAGCCTTGCAGTCATTCTTCGAGAACATAGGGTAATGATGGAATAAAACAGCTATGTAACAATGTAGAAAAAGGACAAACAAGGAAATAGTCTACCAGCCAAGACCAGGTTAAACCAAGATAAGCAAGCCTTGCAGTCATTCTTCGAGAACATAGGGTAATGATGGAATAAAACAGCTATGTAACAATGTAGAAAAAGGCCAAACAAGGAAATAGTCTACCATCCAAGACCAGGTAAAACCAAGATAAGCAAGCCTTGCAGTCATTCATTGAGAACATAGGGTAATGATGGAATAAAACAGCTATGTAACAATGTAGAAAAGGCCAAACAAGGAAATTGTCTACCAGCCAAGACCAGGTAAAACCAAGATAAGCAGCCTTGCAGTCATTCTTCGAGAACATAGGGTAATGATGGAATAAAACAGCTATGTAACAATGTAGAAAAAGGACAAACAAGGAAATAGTCTACCAGCCAAGACCAGGTTAAACCAAGATAAGCAAGCCTTGCAGTCATTCTTCGAGAACATAGGGTAATGATCGAATAAAACAGCTATGTAACAATGTAGAAAAAGGCCAAACAAGGAAATTGTCTACCAGCCAAGACCAGGTAAAACCAAGATAGGCAAGCCTTGCAGTCATTCATTGAGAACATAGGGTAATGATGGAATAAAACAGCTATGTAACAATGTAGAAAAAGGCCAAACAAGGAAATAGTCTACCAGCCAAGACCAGGTTAAACCAAGATAAGCAAGCCTTGCAGTCATTCATTAAGAACATAGGTTAATGATGGAATAAAACAGCTAATGTAACAATGTAGAAAAAGGCCAAACAAGGAAATTGTCTACCAGCCAAGACCAGGTAAAACCAAGATAAGCAAGCGTTGTAGTCATTCATTGAGAACATAGGGTAATGATGGAATAAAACAGCTAATGTAACAATGTAGAAAAAGGCCAAACAAGGAAATAGTCTACCAGCCAAGACCAGGTAAAACCAAGATAAGCAAGCCTTGCAGTCATTCTTCGAGAACATAGGGTAATGATGGAATAAAACAGCTAATGTAACAATGTAGAAAAAGGCCAAACAAGGAAATAGTCTACCATCCAAGACCAGGTAAAACCAAGATAAGCAAGCCTTGCAGTCATTCATTGAGAACATAGGGTAAGGATGGAATAAAACAGCTATGTAACAATGTAGAAAAAGGCCAAACAAGGAAATAGTCTACCAGCCAAGACCAGGTAAAACCAAGATAAGCAAGCCTTGCAGTCATTCTTCGAGAACATAGGGTAATGATGGAATAAAACAGCTAATGTAACAATGTAGAAAAAGGCCAAACAAGGAAATAGTCTACCATCCAAGACCAGGTAAAACCAAGATAAGCAGCCTTGCAGTCATTCTTCGAGAACATAGGGTAATGATGGAATAAAACAGCTAATGTAACAATGTAGAAAAAGGCCAAACAAGGAAATTGTCTACCAGCCAAGACCAGGTAAAACCAAGATAAGCAAGCCTTGCAGTCATTCATTGAGAACATAGGGTAATGATGGAATAAAACAGCTATGTAACAATGTAGAAAAAGGCCAAACAAGGAAATAGTCTACCAGCCAAGACCAGGTTAAACCAAGATAAGCAGCCTTGCAGTCATTCATTGAGAACATAGGGTAATGATGGAATAAAACAGCTATGTAACAATGTAGAAATAGGCCAAACAAGGAAATAGTCTACCAGCCAAGACCAGGTTAAACCAAGATAAGCAAGCCTTGCAGTCATTCTTCGAGAACATAGGGTAATGATGGAATAAAACAGCTATGTAACAATGTAGAAAAAGGCCAAACAAGGAAATAGTCTACCAGCCAAGACCAGGTAAAACCAAGATAAGCAAGCCTTGCAGTCATTCTTCGAGAACATAGGGTAATGATGGAATAAAACAGCTATGTAACAATGTAGAAAAAGGCCAAACAAGGAAATAGTCTACCAGCCAAGACCAGGTAAAACCAAGATAAGCAAGCCTTGCAGTCATTCATTGAGAACATAGGGTAATGATGGAATAAAACAGCTAATGTAACAATGTAGAAAAAGGCCAAACAAGGAAATTGTCTACCATCCAAGACCAGGTAAAACCAAGATAAGCAAGCCTTGCAGTCATTCTTCGAGAACATAGGGTAATGATGGAATAAAACAGCTATGTAACAATGTAGAAAAAGGCCAAACAAGGAAATAGTCTACCAGCCAAGACCAGGTAAAACCAAGATAAGCAAGCCTTGCAGTCATTCTTCGAGAACATAGGGTAATGATGGAATAAAACAGCTATGTAACAATGTAGAAAAAGGCCAAACAAGGAAATAGTCTACCAGCCAAGACCAGGTAAAACCAAGATAAGCAAGCCTTGCAGTCATTCTTCGAGAACATAGGGTAATGATGGAATAAAACAGCTATGTAACAATGTAGAAAAAGGCCAAACAAGGAAATAGTCTACCAGCCAAGACCAGGTAAAACCAAGATAAGCAAGCCTTGCAGTCATTCATTGAGAACATAGGGTAATGATGGAATAAAACAGCTAATGTAACAATGTAGAAAAAGGCCAAACAAGGAAATAGTCTACCAGCCAAGACCAGGTTAAACCAAGATAAGCAAGCCTTGCAGTCATTCTTCGAGAACATAGGGTAATGATGGAATAAAACAGCTATGTAACAATGTAGAAATAGGCCAAACAAGGAAATAGTCTACCAGCCAAGACCAGGTAAAACCAAGATAAGCAAGCCTTGCAGTCATTCTTCGAGAACATAGGGTAATGATGGAATAAAACAGCTATGTAACAATGTAGAAAAAGGCCAAACAAGGAAATAGTCTACCAGCCAAGACCAGGTAAAACCAAGATAAGCAAGCCTTGCAGTCATTCATTGAGAACATAGGGTAATGATGGAATAAAACAGCTATGTAACAATGTAGAAAAAGGCCAAACAAGGAAATAGTCTACCATCCAAGACCAGGTAAAACCAAGATAAGCAAGCCTTGCAGTCATTCTTCGAGAACATAGGGTAATGATGGAATAAAACAGCTATGTAACAATGTAGAAAAAAGCCACACAAATAAATGGAATATCAGCCAATACCAGATAAAACCAAGACTTGAATTCTTCCATTGAGTATCAGATCATATTGTAATGATGGGTTGAAACCGCTATGTAACAATGTAGAAAAAGCCACACAAGAAAATTGTCTACCAGACAAGATCAGGGGAAACGAAAAAATTAACACTCAGCATAGGGTCATGACGGAATAAACCAGATAGGTAACAATGTAGAAAAAGGCAACACCGGGAAGTAGTCTACCAGCCAAGACCAGGTGAAACCAAGATAAGCAAGCCTTGCAGTCACCCATTGAGAGTATCGAGGTCTTATCGAGGTATAGTGGAATGTGCGGAGGTTACTGGGTGGGCGATAAGAGAGCTGGAGCACATCGACTTCTAACTTGTCGAGGTCTCACATGTGTGTGGAATTTCACCCAGTGGAACCTTCGTTTTTATTGAAAGCCAGATGCACTCGCATCTCAAGCTGATGTCAAGTGGATATGACAGAATTGAACGCCCCTATCATAACCACTCTTGGACAGAACTTAAGGAAGTTGTACCTTTTAGCATGTATATCGTGATTCAGACAATAACTCTGAAAGATACACTCACGGACAAAACTTAAGGAAGTTGTACCTTTTAGCATGTATATCGTGATTCAGACAATAACTCTGAAAGATACACTCACGGACAAAACTTAAGGAAGTTGTACCTTTTAGCATGTATATCGTGATTCAGACAATAACTCTGAAAGATACACTCACGGACAAAACTTAAGGAAGTTGTACCTTTTAGCATGTATATCGTGATTCAGACAATAACTCTGAAAGATACACTCACGGACAAAACTTAAGGAAGTTGTACCTTTTAGCATGTATATCGTGATTCAGACAATAACTCTGAAAGATACACTCACGGACAAAACTTAAGGAAGTTGTACCTTTTAGCATGTATATCGTGATTCAGACAATAACTGAAAGATACACTCACGGACAAAACTTAAGGAAGTTGTACCTTTTAGCATGTATATCGTGATTCAGACAATAACTCTGAAAGATACACTCACGGACAAAACTTAAGGAAGTTGTACCTTTTAGCATGTATATCGTGATTCAGACAATAACTCTGAAAGATACACTCACGGACAAAACTTAAGGAAGTTGTACCTTTTAGCATGTATATCGTGATTCAGACAATAACTCTGAAAGATACACTCACGGACAAAACTTAAGGAAGTTGTACCTTTTAGCATGTATATCGTGATTCAGACAATAACTCTGAAAGATACACTCACGGACAAAACTTAAGGAAGTTGTACCTTTTAGCATGTATATCGTGATTCAGACAATAACTCTGAAAGATACACTCACGGACAAAACTTAAGGAAGTTGTACCTTTTAGCATGTATATCGTGATTCAGACAATAACTCTGAAAGATACACTCACGGACAAAACTTAAGGAAGTTGTACCTTTTAGCATGTATATCGTGATTCAGACAATAACTCTGAAAGATACACTCACGGACAAAACTTAAGGAAGTTGTACCTTTTAGCATGTATATCGGGATTGAGACAATAACTCTGAAATATTCACTCATGGACAAAACTTAAGGAAGTTGTACCTTTTAGCACGTATATCGGGATTCAGACAATAACTCTGAAATATTCACTCATGGACAAAACTTAAGGAAGTTGTACCTTTTAGCACGTATATCGGGATTCAGACAATAACTCTGAAAGATACACTCATGTACAAAACTTAAGGAAGTTGTACCTTTTAGCATGTATATCGGGATTCAGACAATAACTATGAAAGATACATTCACGGACAAAACTTAAGGAAGTTGTACCTTTTAGCATGTATATCGGGATTGAGACAATAACTCTGAAAGAAACACACTCATGGACAAAATTTAAGGAAGTTGCACCTATTAGCATATATATCGGGAAACAGACAATAACTCTGAGAGATATTTTATGCACAGTAACCTTTATTGAAAACACACAATATAACCAAGTGTGAACAAAATTGACTCTGTCTCCTTAAAAAAAAAAACGACTAGCAACATAAAAATATGAAACTTTCTTTATTTTTGTTAATGAGTGTAAGATGTATTTCTACAATTAGCAAACCTATGATGAAAATAAATTAGGGAGGATTGGTTCACATTAGTGGTGAAACATTTCCCAGAGATTATCTAATTTAGTCACCAAAATCTCTACAATTTATCATGGGCTTTCCATTGTTTTGTTAAACACCATCAACAAAAATAAAACTTAAAGTTAGACTATATAACCATATAATAAACATATATATTAATATATCCAAAACAAATTAGACATATTCTGACCATTAACATGAACGTTTTTTAAATGGCAGAGCGTTATCTATTGAAATAAACATCACCTAAACGTTGATGTAACTTGTTTCCTGATATTTGTCCTACCCATTTTTATAGACACATATAATCTGGTAGATTCAATTGTCGAAATCGCTGGGAAGGTTTACCACCGATAAACACCGAGCCTTTTAAACTATTATTTCATATTCAGTTCATAATATGTAGATATTGTTCTCTGTAGGATTGAAAGATGTAGCGTTAAATGAATCAACCTTAGCTGAATATTATTGTATAACAAATGAAAGCATTTAAGCCCGAATTTTTATTTTGCATATAAATTCTACTGTCCTTATTGCGATGAAAAAATATTAGGAGATCTTGACTTATCAGTGGTGAACCTTCCTACCGTTTTCGCCAATTTAATCTAAAAGGCAGTTTCTTAGAGCTCTAATACTGTATTGGATGGTTCTGTTTATATACGCAGCACTAAAGGGAGTATTATCAAAAATGGTTTTCAAGAAAACTATGGACATAAGCTTATAAGTATATATTTTTTCATAGCAGTAAGGACAGTAGAAGTTTGTATTGTGTATAAAAGAAACATTCGCGCTTAAATCCTTTCATTTTGCCTATACACCTATCCCCCGATTTACACGGTAGATACGTTCCTGAGAAAAACGTGTAAATTGAGGGATAGGTGTATATTAAACTGTCAAATCTGAATAGAGTGTTCGCCCCCTCATGAATCAGAGCATCCCAATATTCTTTTCAACATAGGTAGTATAGAGTAGAATATCGCATTTTTGTATAGTGCGATAAAAAAAAAAAAAAACTTATTTGGAAAAACGTGTAAAAGCGAAAACGTGTAAAACAAGTACCGTGTAAATCGGGGGATAGGTGTATATGCTACACTGAAGGTTGGAATCTCAGAAATGGTATTCAAGCAAACTATGGATATACAAAAGTTTGTTTTATGTTTAAAAGAAATATTCGTTCTTTTATGCTACCATTTATTATATATAGATGGCGCGTTATTTTCTTTATAATTAATTTGATATCGTTTAATACATACATAGGTTTAAAGGATTCTCTCGTGGTGTCAATTTGACACAGCATTACTTCTACCGCATATAGAGGGCAAAAAATTGAACAAAGACATCACGAAGCTACGTGTTGATAAAACAGTGGTTGAAACTTCCTTACGGGGTAGTGAAGAAGTGCTCTCTCTTGTAAAGTCTGAAGCTCTTGACCTCCCTGAAGCCAGGAAATCTACCACCCAACTAAACAAAAGAAACCTCCGTATCATCAAAACCCAATGCCTGCAGGAATGGAAATCTATTGCTGCACATGACTGGTACAGAGCAGGAGGGACAAGCACCGGTTCTGTTCTCCCTAGAGAACAACAGTCTTTAATTTCCAAACTTAAGTGTGGTCATCTACTGACAATGACCTTCCAGAATGGTTGTTAGGTGTTCATACTATGTACTAAGTGTCAACCTGCAACCCAAAATACATTATTGACTGTATTGACTCATTTATTGATGAGCTCTACTCATCCCCAGTAGACATCATCAACAAGCTCTACAAGCTTGATACCCTGATATGATTGTTGAGTGGAGATAAGAAAGAAGAAGAGACTCATCCCCAGCACAGACACCATCAACAAGCTCTACAAGCTTGATACCCTGATATGATTGAGTGGAGATAAGAAAGAAGAAGAGACTCATCCCCAACACAGACACAATCAACAAGCTCTACAAGCTTGATACCCTGATATGATTGTTGAGTGGAGATAAGAAAGAAGAAGAGACTCATCCCCAGCACAAACACCATCAACAAGCTCTACAAGCTTAATACCCTGATATGATTGAATGGAGATAAGAAAGAAGAAGAGACTCATCTCCAGCACAGACACCATCAACAAGCTCTACAAGCTTGATACCCTAATATGATTGAATGGAGATAAGTTAGAAGAAGAGAAAGTGCTGACACGTGTCGAGGTAGATATCTCAGTTTCAAATCTACATTTTCATTTGTTTCCTACATTCAATCTACAGCTCTCAATTATTCTTCAACCATGAATAGCGTCTCTACTCAAATAAATCAGCGATAGAAAGCACTCTTTTATTCTATCAGATTTACAGCGTGTTTTATGTCTTATTGTAAATTCCAGGTAGTGTGAAAGGCAGTAAATATAACAATCTTTGTCAACCTAGAAGGAATAACTTAGTAGATTTGATACTCTGTCTACGTTTTGAAATAGGAGTCGGTGGAAGGGTATACTAAACTGTTGGGTTTTTACCCGCTACGACCCGGGATTGATTTCCGCATTGACAATTTTTTTCTAATATCAAAATATTATGCTTCAATGGCCCCCCGATTTTTGCAAAAGTCCAACCTCACAAGCGAATGCAAGTAACCAAACGGGGATCTTGCACATTTTAAAGTGTAAAAGTCGAAATGCTTTTCCATATTTTATTTACAACATTTCGGTAAACACTGTCGCCCTTTCATAGAAACTATTTATTACATTTTCTGTGACATTCGAGTGTATACACACTGCGAACATCTTGGCAAAAATAAAATAATAGAAAAATAAATCTGACAATAACTCTGAAAGATATTTGATACACTCATGGGCAAAACTTAAGGAAGTTGTACCATTTAGCATGTATATCGGGATTCAGACAATAACTCTGAAAGATACACTCATGGACAAAACTTAAGGAAGTTGTACCTTTTAGCATATATATCGGGATTCAGACAATAACTCTGAAAGATACACTCATGGACAAAACTTAAGGAAGTTGTACCTTTTAGCATATATATCGGGATTCAGACAATAACTCTGAAAGATACACTCATGGACAAAACTTAAGGAAGTTGTACCTTCTAGCATGTATATCGGGATTCAGAGAATAACTCTGAAAGATACACTCATGGACAAAACTTAAGGAAGTTGTACCTTTTAGCATATATATCGGTATTCAGACAATAATTCTGAAAAATACACTCATGGACAAAACTTAAGGAAGTTGTACCTTCTAGCATGTATATCGGGACTCAGACAATAACTCTGAAAGATACACTCATGGACAAAACTCAAGAGAGTTGTACCTTTCAGCATGTATATCGGGATTCAGACAATAACTCTGAAAGATATTACAGTGACCTTTATTGAAAACACACGATATAACCAAATATGAACTAAATTGCCTCTGTCTCCTTAAAAAAATAGACGACCGGCGACATCAAAATTTAAAACCTCCTTGAATTTTGTCTATGAGGTTACGTGTGTTGTAAAAATGTTATAGCGAAAATGGAAGCCTAGAAAAGCAATCTTGAAGTAGCTATATGACGTGTGATCGACGTTATCAGAGTGTTGCTCGAGTGGTGGGGATAGCTTGGGAGTCAAGAGATGACTCACACAAATATTTACCTTCCTTTCTTCCTTCCTGAACATCTTCCTTTCAAAAGTACAATGTCCAGATACAACAAGAACATATCGTAACTCTTGACAATGTTTTCTTACTCTATATTACAGGGCTAAATATACTCATGGACAAAACTTAAGTAAGTTGTAACACTTTTACCAGGTATATATATTAAGGGAAAATACATCACCTGATCGTGCAACTAAATTTGCTGATGGCTTTCGTCAACTGTCGGAATAAATATCAAAAATGGTTGATTTATAATTATTCCAGAATCGGACATTTCAGTATATATACAGGGTGATCCAAAAGTCCCGCACAACTTTAAAAATTAATAACTCCGCGAATATTTGCGCTAGAGCAATGCGGTAAACACCATTGTGTTCAGAAGGCAATGGGATTTTTTATGGCAAATAATGAAAAATTCGAAATTGATTTTAGTTAAAATTTTATTCGCCAGATGGCGCTCTACCAGAATCAGAGATTCAGCGGCCAAATTGTTTGATAAATTGAAAAATATAACTGATCGACACGTATTTTTCCTTTTTGAATACCAGGAAAGAACCCTAATAATTTCAAATAACAAATTAATAAAACACCACTTCGCCAAAAGTATGAAGAATTGGTTAACGATTTTCAAATACAATCAGAGATATGTAAAATAGGTAAATGCAAATTTAAACGTGTAGCAAAAAGAAATTTGATATTTTAGATACGGTTTGTTTCCGAAGATAATAAATTTCTAATATTTTTAATTCAACTCTCACTCAGTATCGATTATATTTATTTTAATTCATTTGAAAAATATGTATCTATCTCTGATAATTTATTTTACTCTGGAATGCCGTTGTTGTTGTTGTCGTGTCCAATAAAGAGCCTTAGATGTATCCATGCATTTCCATCACAGTAGCAGTATTATCCACTATCTTGGGTGTGTAAAGCTGCTGCTCTGGGTCTAAGTCAATTTTCTGCAAGGCTGCGGCCATTGCTGGACATGAGAATATGTGGGTAGGTGTTAGATCCGCACCAGGACAGTTGTTGCATGTCCTATAGGTTCTTGTGCCATCTGGATGTATTGTCATTCCTTTATAGTGTTTTTTTCTAAGTCTTGTTATAGTTTTTATCATTTTTTTCTCCGAGTTTATTTCGCATTTTGATCTTTTCTTATTTTTTTGTTTAATTATCTTGTATTTTGACAAAGAATCAGTGCCAAATAATGACATTTGTTCTTTCCTTTGGCTCAACTTACCGGCTTTCTTTGCCAATTCAAATGCCATTCATTACCCCCGATCCCAGCATGGGCAGGGATCCAATGTAGAATGCAGTTATTCTCCAATGGTTCCAGTTGGGTAAGTAACGAGTGTATTTTCTGTGTGATTTTAGTATTGCCCTTCTGAATTGCTTCTAGAGCGGATATGGAGTCGCTGTATATTAAAAAATTCCTTCTGCTTGATGCAGGGATGGATGGTTAAGGCATACATCAAGGGCTTTCCAGATAGCTGTCAGTTCACAAGTGAAGTTTGACGAAATCTGTCCTGCTCCTTCTTTGATTTTGATGTTTGTTCCATCTTGCAGTATTATGTTAATTCCGGCCCCTCCATTACTCAGGGTAAGGTCTGAAGATCCATCTGTATATGCTGTTAAAGGGGGTGGCCTAGCATTTTTAATCAAGAATTTGTACTATGAGGACATAGCCATTAATATTCCAAACATTAGACCTCGAAGCCCAAGGTATCAAAGTCTACCTCAATCAAAACAAAGCCATTAACATATACAATTTGTATTACCCTCTAAATAATACATTTATTGACGATGGAACAATGGCTCAATTTCTTACAGACAACACTATTATTGTAGGTGACCTTAATGCCAAACATCAACTATGAGGATGTTCTACGCCAAACCCAAGAGGCAAAATACTATCAAACATATTTGACGACAATGCCTTCATTTGCTTAAATGATGGGAATCCTACCCATCATTCCTACAAGCTATAATACTGCACAAGCCCTTGATATAAGTTTTTACTATCCTGACATTTTCCACAAATGCAAATAGCAAATATTAAAAAGTTTTGGAAGTGATCATTTGCCTAATTTGATAGGAATTAGCACCAAGACCAAAATTAGCTCAATTAAGAAAATTTCTGGAACTTCAAAAAGGCTAATATGATATCTTTCGAAAACACCATTATTGAAGCAGCCAAAGTTGCAATACCAAGAGGTAATATTAAGAAATAATTTCCAAATTATACACACCAGGCAAAAAATATTCAAACACTTATAACTAAAAAAATGAACTACAAAAAAGTGCACCCAAAACCAAACAAATTGTAGAACTGAACTGAACATTGTGATTGCAAAAATAAAAAGATTATACGTAAATGTGAAAAGGGAAAAATGGAAACAAACCTGTGAAAACCTGAACCCAAGAAACCCAAATACAAAACTTTGGAATTTGGCAAAACAAATTGACAGAGTCCAGCCACAAACTGAAAACACAAATATGATTAAGAATACAGATGGTACACCAGCAACTAATGACAAAATTGCTGCCAATCTTTTAGGTAATTCATATCAAATAAGTAGTAAAACAAGGTTGAAAAAAGGCCCGAAAGATTATTCATGACTGTAAAAATGTCACCAGCACTCAATATTTTCCATGAAAAAAATCAATATGAAAGAGCTAGCTTATGCATTAGAAAACACTGACTTAAACAAGACTCCTGGGCCAGATAGAATCCATGGCCGAATGATATCAAACTTGGGCAAAATTGGCAAAGAAAGACTTCTTAATATTTTCAATAACTCCTGGAAAATTGCCTCAAGACTGTAAAAATGCAACAATAATTCCCATTAAAAACTTGACAAATCTGCTGATGACCCAAAAAACTATCGCCCTATCTCCCTCACAAATATTTGCTGCAAATTAATGGAAAATATTATACTCAGACGACTCACCTACCACCCCGACACAAGAAATCTCTTACCAGAAGAACAATATGGATTTAGGAAAGGACATGGGACAATAGACCAGCTCTTATTTTTCACACAAAAGCTAAAAAAAGATGCACAAAATAAAAAACCAACTAACCACATCATAGCTGCTTTTTAGACCTTACACAAGCTTTTGATAAGGGGTATGGAAAAACAAGTTAATTACAAAATTATACAAACATTTCAAAATTGATGGAAAAGCTATAACTTTGATAAATGAATCCTTAAAAATATATACATCAGGGTCAAATATAATGTCACTCTATCTAAAACCTTCAAATTGTACCAAGGATTACCACAAGGATCAGTCCTTAGCCCAACTCTCTTCACCCTATTTATTGCAGGCATAGAAGAAAAAAATTCACATAAAACCAATATTGGACTTTTCGCTGATGACATTATTCTATGGAGCAGCAACACTAACTGGAAAAAAGCTGAAAGAGATTTGAACAAGACTCTTTCCCACCTAGAAATATTTGCTAATAAACATAAATTAGAATTTAACCCCCAAAAATCGGAGACCTGACTTTTTACTACCGATAAGAAACTATACAAAATAAGACCAAATATTATTCTGAAAGAACAACAATTGCAATATATTTAACATCCTAAATATCTCGGCTACACCCTGGATCCAGAAATTTACTCCAGTAAACATATTGAAGGAGTTGTTAGAAAAGGAAGAGACCGACTAAAAATCTTAAAATATATTTCAGGAAGAATGGGGAGCTGAAGCAACAACACTAAAATTAACTTACACATCTCTAATGAGACCTATCTTGGAATATGGATATCAAATCTATGGTACAGCATCTGAAACAAATCTAAAAACACTGGAAAGGATACAACTAAATGCAACTAGAATTATTACAGGTCTTCGAAATACCTGCCCTGATAATATTGTACTTTACGAGGCAGACATTATGCCCTTAAAGGATAGAAGAAGCTACAATCTGCCAAAATATATAAACAAAATCAAGAGTTATGAAAACAAACACAGAACTTTCAATTACATACTTAATTGGGAACCCAATATAAGACTAAAAAAAAAGGCCCTCTCCACCTGGTCAAAAGAAATGGATTTTTAAAATATAAAGTGGAAAAATATTATTTAGCTGAAAAAATATCTCCATGCGAACCACTAACAAAATGTTATTTTTAATGCCACTTCAAATGAACCCACCAACAAACAATACCAAAATCCAGAATACTTAAAACAATTATCATTAGAAATAATAAATATAAAATTCCTGATAATGCAATAACTATCTATACCGATGGTAGCAGAGACGAGTTGGGACACACTGGCAGTGGCTCTCTCATCAAAACCACAAATGGCATTGAGAAAATAAACAGAAGAAACCCAGATTTTTGCTCAGTCTTCAGATCAGAACTTATAGCCATCTATGAAGTCTTAAAATCCATCAGAAACACTAAACATCACGATATATGGATTCTTACTGATAGTAGAAGTGCCATACAACACTTGAGTCACACAGGGGAACTTAGAGACAAAGTAAGCAGGAACATAATTGGTTATCTCCAAAAACTCTCAATACCTCAAAAATTCACCTTTAATGGATACCCTTACATGTTAGCATTGAAGGCAATGAAGCTGCTGGTGCGCTAGCGAAAAAAGGCACAAAAGAACCCTTGCTACAGAAATATAAACTTAATTTTAAAGAAATAGAAACAGTAGCCAAAATAAACAATAACTGGAGGATTCCACCTAAGCACAGTTGGTACACCCTAGAAGCAGATGGCCACCCAGACCTTTCGGTCCACAAGCCGGCATGCGAAGCATGCCCTTCGCTGCTATTCTGTTCAACTCATAAGCCAAGTAACGGTATCCAAGCTAGTGCTTGGACATTGTACCTGGAAACACCACCTCCCAGACAACGTGTCTGGAAGGATTTCTATACCGGTGGCCTTTAATCACAGCAAAATAGGAAAATATCTACTGTGTCCAGCAGGGACCGCGGGGAGGCAACCCCCGGTCGACTCTGTTCACTCACAGCTGAGGAAAAGCTCAGCTGCCACGTCGTGGGCTTTCTCAAGAAGCTTGCTGTGATTTCTCAGCAGCTTACTCTCGATCACGCCCCTCGCCCTCCTTCTCTCTTCCTGCACACCCACTACCCTTGGACAATCCAAGACGTAGTGGCGTGCATTCACATCCCTTTCTCCATAGACGCAATCCGGGTTTCTCTTAATTTTAAATCTGTGGAGAGACTTGGGGAAGGGCCCATGTCCCGAACTACCCTAATGAGTTTGTGGGACATTACCTTACAGAGGTACTTGGGTGTTGTTACCCCATTGAATACCTCTCTTTCCTTCACACTGTTCCTCCATCTGTCCAACCATAAGTCCTGGACGTGCCCCCTGATCCTCCTATACGTAAACTTCTTTCTTGGTCACTGGGGTCCTCAGTGATCTACCTCTAAAGCATCCTGCCTTAGCGATCCTGTCTGCGAACTCATTACCTTCGAAGAGGCTGTGTCTCCTAAACCAAGGGAGCTCCGGAGCCCGCGTCATCATCTCCAGCTCCTGGATTATTTGATGCGCGAGTTGCCCTTTCTCCAGATTGATGGCGACGAGGGCCGACATACAATCTGAATAGAGGCGGTCCGGGCTGAAGTTCTTCTCGGCACACACTCTGAGGGCTACCCTGATCGCAACCAGCTCGGCTGAAAAGACCAATTCGTCCACTCTGAGTGTTAAACTTTCTTGGAAGATCAGCTCTCCATTAGTGAATATCACTACCCCAGCTCCAGTATTGGTTCCAGACTTACTACCATCAGTGAAAACTTCCGTGCCAATCCCTGTCGGCCCTCCAGGACTCCAATTTCACTTTGGCAACCACTGCTGAGGCTTGGGTCCCTCTTCGATTCCAGGGCCCCCGCTTTAAGTCCCAGGGCATCTTCCCTGTTCTCCCAGATCTTCTGTCTGTGGTCTCATCCTCTAGTTTCAATCCCAGGGGAATAAGCCCAGCGAGGACCAAAAAGGCCTCACTGCTGGTATTGCGATATCCTCCTGTGATTCTGAGTGCCGCTGTCCTCTGCACTCTCTCTAGAGTTGTTGCCACCTTCTGATCCCTGTTTCGGCGCCACCAAGCCCCGGAAGCATATAGCAAGATTGGCTCGACACAGAGGCAGAGGTTCCTAAAAATAGTAGCTCAACGGTGTTTGCCAGGATATTCTACAGAAAAGTTCCGCAGCAGGAGCCCTGGGGGCAACCCCTAGCACAGTGTCTTTCCAACTTCCGCCCACCAAAACTGAGGCTAATCCGTCTATCCCTCAGGAAGTCACGAACCGAGCTGCACAAATTATCTGAACAACCCATGTCCATCAAATTACTTATCAGCTTGTTCCAGTTCATGGAGTTGAACGCGCCATCAATGTCCAGGGCCACGAGAAGAACCCAAGCACCCTTATTCAACCCCATCTCAACCCCCTCTAACACCTCGTTCAGAGCTGTGATTGTGGATTTGCCCCTCTAAAACCATGTTGGAAAGAGGAAAGGAGCTCATTACTCTCTAGCCAGTGCTTCAGTCGCTGAGCTAGTAGGCTATCCAGGACCATACCTAGACACACTAGTAAAGAAAGCGGACGAAAATCCTTATGAGAATTACCCTTTATACCAGACTTTTCGAGAAGCACTACTCGGGCAACCTTCCATGCCTCAGGAAATGTACCAGTGTCCAGGCACCTATTGAATAACCTGGAAAGAAGCGATGGGTGCATCCTTACCAGGGCTTTCACGACCGTGTTATCGATCCCTTAGGGAGCAGGAGATTTCCTTTTCCCGAACTTGAAAGCCGTCAGTGTCACCTCATTCTCAGAAAAGGGCGGATCCACCAAACCACAAGTGGTCAGAGAGATCTCGTCCTCTGGTTCCTCGTTTTCGAAGTGCCGATCCAAGTTGTTTTTATTTTGTCTTCTGCTTTCGAGCGAGTAGGTCTAGAACACATTCTCTCTGAATTTTCTCATTGTTGGTGGATGAAACAGCACCAGTGATTATTTTGGCCGCTTTTGCTTGAACACTGTCTAGTCTTACTTTAGTGATGAGCTTGAGGGAGCCCAGACCGGTGTTGCATATTCCATTATCAGCCTTATTATGGTGGTATATGTTGTTCTGAGAATTCTGGGTTTTGCTCCCCAATTTGTTCCACATAGCCTTCTCAGAATGTTTAGTTTTCTGATAGCTCTATTTGAAGTGCTAATTAAGTGTTCTGAAAATTACAATTCCTCATCAATAATAATTTAAATAATTTTGTTGACATCTTGTCAATACATACACAGTCTGCACTATTAAAAAAAGATAATATGCATATATACACTATGTACGAGTACAATGAATATGGCGCCTCTGCCAGCGCTGCAGAGTTTGGTGGAGAATCGCCAGTGGGTCTCCAGCGACACCACGCATTTTGCGATCTACGATGAATAGATCGCGTACTTCGCCGCTTAGGAGATGGCGATGGCGTGGTCCTCGAGACCAACTGGAACGATCCAGGACTGCAGTATCACACCTAGGTATTATGGATTTCTAATTTTATCAATTATTTGTTTGTTTATGCTTATATTGTGGCTATATTTATCCCTTTTTCCCTGTGAGTGGAGAAGACGCATAGGTTTGGTTTTATTGGGTTTATGGTCATTTGGTGTCCACTTCTCCAGTCCTCTCATTGATGTGTTCAGTATTTTTTACGATTTTTCTATGCTGCTACTTGTGTGCCATATGGCTATATCATCTGCATAACAGGCAACCTTTGTGTCTTCAGTGAGGTAAGGATGGATGTCGTTAATATATAGCAGGAAGAGTAGAGGACTGAGCACAGATCCCTGTGTTACACCAGCCCATGTTCTTCCTTCCTTGGAAAATTCTCCATTGACCCTAACCTTTAACCTTCTTCCCCTTAAGAAGTCTGCAATCCAGATTAAGGTTTTCTTCTTACTCCTATATTGTGCAGCTTTTCACGTAATTTCTCCCTCCACACTCGATCAAAAGCTGAGGTCATGTCAAGGAATATAGCCGTGGTCTTCTTTGGCGGTTTTTCCTGGAAAGAATCTATTATTGATTGACAGAAGTAGAACAGTTGATCAGTCGTACAGTGCTGGGATCTATAGGCATTTTGGTAGAAGTTTATTTTATTATTGTTAGTGACCCGGCTATGAGCCTAGAGTGGATAATTCGTTCTGGTATTTTACAAAGTATGCTGGTGAGAGCAATTGGCCGATAGTTCTTGTATTCCTTGGCATCTCTGTTTGGCTTCAGTATTGGCACTATAATTGATATCTTCCTATTCTTTGATAGTTTACCAGTTTGCCATGAAATGTTCAGTATTCGTAGGAGTTGATTATTAGCTTTGTCTTCAAAGTGTTTAATCATTTGACCAAAGATTAGATTATCTCTTGGTGAACTCTTGGATTTTTTTATTGATGAGTTTAGCTCATTCAGTGTGAAGTCTCTCGAGAAAATATCTTGTTGATGGAAGTTTCTTGCTTGTTTAACTAGCTGGTTTATATTATTTTTAGAGTCCTGTCTTCATTCGTATAGTTGAGTATGGAAGTGCTTGAAAGATATTCAGCAATTATGTTAGCTATCTGTTTGTTCTCGTTCTCGCTGTTCTATTCATATCGGCTAGAGTATTGGAGGATTTGTGTTGGTTTTTATTGTTCTCTAACACTCTAATCATATTCCAGTGTTGGCTGTCCTTTCTTGGATCCATTTTTTCGCAGAATTCTGCCATTTTTCTTGTTTGCATATCCAAATTTCTTGTTCTATTTTGTGACTAATTTCAATGAGTTCCTTTCTGTTTTCTTCTGTTTTATTTGTTTTAAAAAGTTCATTGATATTGTCTCTCTCTCTGAAATCTTTGCCTCGATGTTGTGGTCCTTCCAGTAAGGTATCCACAGGTCTTTACGTCTACCTCTAGGTATCGATGCTTTTGCAGCTTTTGAAATGTTCGAAGATAATTTTTCCAAGTTTTTGTCAAGCGTTCTGTAATTCAATTTTTCGTTGCACAGTTCTTCAAGCTTTCCTGTGAATTTTTTTCAAGTCGGCTTTCCTAAAGTTCCATGTTCTTTTTTTCTAATGGACATTCTCAATTTTGAAGTTTAGGGTTGTTAAAATTGGTCTGTGGTCGCTGATTGCACCTCTCAGGATTTTCCATTGTGTTGTGGGTGCGATGTTGTAATTTATCGCTGTGATGTCTATTGCGGATTCTGTGCCTGTGGACTTAGATAGATAGCTGTTCTCTCCGTTATTTAACGGTGTAAGGTCGAGGTCGGTTAGCATGTCCTCAACCTGCTGACTTTTGTTATCCTGGACAGGTGATCCCCAAATTGAACTTTTGGCGTTAAATTCGCCTAGTATGATTGTGATATCCGAAGACGCTTCACTTAATGCCTCTATTGTGTGTACCCATACAAAATTCAAAGATTTCACGAGCTGAAAGTTGGCGATTTTGAGATGCGTCAAGAATTCGCTGCATGGGTTTTCCGGCAAATTGATATTGATGAAAACTGGCTGTCGAATGTTCTGTGGACAGATGATGTTCACTTTTCTCTAAACGGAGAATTTAACATTCAAAACAGCCGCATTTGGGCAACAGAAAACCCTAGGATTTTTACAGAAATGCCACTTTACCAGCCTAGAGTTACAGTTTTGTGTGGGTTCACTTCTTTTATTATTGGGCCATTTTTCTTGGAAAAATCAATGGAAGAACTTTTAAAACCGTTTTTGTAACTGGTGAACGTTATGTTCAACTTTTGAGAGAAAAGGGTATTCTCATATTGCAGGGCAAAAGCACTAAGCGAAATAACATTCATGAAAGATGGAGGACCTCCTCATATCTCCCTAGGTGCCAAACAATTGCTGAAAGATACGTTCGGTGAAAATCGTGTGATAAGTCGCCACTTTATATACCAGTGGCCTCCAAGATCACCAGACTTGACGCCTTGCGATTTTTGTTTATGGGGGTACATTAAATCGTGTGTTTATTGATGCTGGCCTACCACATTGGCCATGTTGAAGGCTTCTATCAGATGGCACGTTTTATCAATTTCAACAGATATGTTATTTAATGCTGTCCATTCTGTCATTTATCGTCTGCAGGCGGTGATTGAGAATGAAGGGTGCCACATTGAGCAAGGATTGTGACCTAATACAAGAGAGAAGGCAGTTATCTCATGTGTTATATAAGCTGCCATGTATTATATTATCTACCAATATTTTGCAGCTCTTTGTGTTGGGATATGGGGATAATAAATGCTGTCCTAACATCTTGACTCTTTTTTTTTTTTGTGAACAGTAATATTTTGTTTGTGATTTGCTCACATATTATGTCGTGCTAACCAGAGGGTTATAACTTCTCGAATAACACTGGTACACACAATTTTTCCCCATATGTTTAGTTTTTCGCTTTTCGCTCATTAGAAGAAATAGCATAAGGAATATTTTCTGTACACCAATAACTTTAGAAATTTTGTGAAAAAAATAATACAAAATGATTTTACTACCACGTTTTTCAACGCAAAAGGTCGATTTAGAAATTATTTTTATTTGAGGGGACACATTTAAAAAAATTGTGTACAGTATAATAAACAATGATAACATTTGACAAGCCCATAGGATATTTGGAATAAAGTACGACAAATATATTTTGTCACTCCCCTCTATATTTCATTTGTTGGATCATGACAAATATCCAGTTAAATAGTCAAGGGTCGCCAATCAGTCAAGAAACTACACATTTCTTATAGCTAGAAATCCCATTAATAGTGCCATCATAATTTTTGGTACTATATTAACATTTCAAAAATTCGTGTATTGATATCAGCAGTGTTTTTAAACATTCAATCTATTTCACAAAACCCCAAATAAAATATAAATATTTTTGCTACATGTTTTAATTTGCATTTACCTATTTTACATATCTCTGATTGTATTTGAAAATCGTTAACCAATTCTTCATACTTTTGGCGAAGTGGTGTTTTATTAATTTGTTATTTGATATTATTAGGGGTCTTTCCTGGTATTCAAAAAGGAAAAATACGTGTCGATCAGTTATATTTTTCAATTTATCAAACAATTGGGGCTCTGAATCTCTGATTCTGGTAGAACGCCATCTGGCGAATAAAATTGTAACTAAAATCAATTTCAAATTTTTCATTATTTGCCATAAAAATTCCCATTGCATCCTGAACACAATGGTGTTTACCGCATTGCTCTAGCGCAAATATTGGCGAAGTTATTAATTTTTAAAGTTGTGCGGGACTTTTGGATCACCCTGTATATAACAACAACAACAACAAAAGCCTTTATTTAGGGCATTCCGCCCCATATAGGATTCGCCGTATTTACACATCAACAAGAGGAGAAGGAAGAGGAAACATTTACAACAAAATAAAGTTTGTCTCACATTCAGTTACCTATTTACAGATAGGTCATCCTCCAGTATCCTTTGCCCTGCATTCTTTCTCATGCGCCCAGCTTCTGTGCAGATTTAAAGTATCTTTGAATATATATATATGTTTTAAATAAAAATTATATCTAAAGCAAACTACTCTGTTAAGACGACGTTCCGGGGTCGCGGCTTTTCCTATATAAATCTCATTGTTGTTGTATCCCGATGGCCGGCTCAAACCTTCTGTAATTATGCAAATAATATTTTATTTTCGTTATTATTAAGCCTCAAATCAGGTAATGCTTTTCTCAATTTATGTTTTAAATAGTTTATAAGCTAAATTAAAGCAATAATGATCTAAACTGTTTTTATTATTTTTACTACGACTGCAATATAACAAACATATTCATGTATCTCAAACAACAGCTAATAATTCTATATCAAATCATCTAAATTATATTCCAAAATTCAATAATAAAATCTTTCTTTTTATAATATGTATACATATAAATTTTATATTTTATATATATTTTTAAAGGAGAGCATTAGAATTTACATATATTGGAAATACACGGTTATATAAGTAAATAAGGAATGCTTTATGCTTAAAATTTAAAACTTCCTTAAGTTTTGTCTATGAGTGCACATAAAAGGTATTTCTGGTGTCTTGGAGAACATTTCCCTGAATAATACACACATACATACAGCTTTATTAAGACCATCGGTCTTATACAGATTCACCACAGGAAGAAATCATGGAGCTCCTATATTCCAGGTAGCACAGAACCAAACAGCCTCCAGGTACTTCGCAAGTCCAGTGTGGCCACACCGTACATAGGTTAGCGTATTTTTCCCTTTTAATATTAATAATCGACGTATATTTATTCCTTGTTTTAACATATTCCAAACGGTCTAAATCGTTATTCGATTTAATATATTTTGCCAGTTTCTTTCATGGTATTTTTCGCTATGTAGCAATAATGAAAAAACCAAGGGTTCGACATTGGGTTATCCGTTTTTGTCTCAATTTGCATGCCAGTTTTTAACATTCCATTTTTGATCTGCTCGACCATGTTATTAATTATATCCTCAATATACTTAAGTTTCAAATTCACTTAGAGAAGAAGTTAATTCCGCTGTATGATTAATATAAAGCATTTTTGGTTACTACAGTAGAACCTCTCTTACCGCTCTAACTCTAGATTCAATGTGTCCTTTTGCCGAAGATATGGTACTTAGTATATATAAAAAAGGTAATTTTGTCTATTAATACTGTTTTTTATAGATTCTTCTAGCGAGAGTGTCCTTTCATGGAGGTGTTCTACTGTAATAATATATATAATATACATATACTTTTCAAATTATATGAATATGATAAAAATAATATTTATCTCTGCACACGCAAGTAAAAAATTCACATGAAATCAGCATTAAAAGAGAGAGATAAGCTATGTCCATGGAATAACACGATATCTTTAGTGAAATTCCACACCATACACTCATGGACAAAACTTATGGAAGTGGAATGTCTTTGATTTCGCCGGTCGTTTATTTTTTCAGGAAACAGAAGGCAATTTTGTTTTAACTTGGTTATCTGGTATATCTTCAAAAAATGGCATTGTAATATATTTCAGAGTTATTGTCTGAATCCCGATATATATGCTGAAAGGTACAACTTCCTTAAGTTTTGTCCATGAGTTATCTTTCAGAGTTATTGTCTGAATCCCGATATACACGCTAAAAGATACAACTTCCTTAAGTTTTGTCCATGAATGATCTTCCAGAGTTATTGTCTAAATCCCAATATGCATGGTAAAAGGTACAATTTCCTTAAGTTTTGTCCATGAGTGATCTTTCAGAGGTATTGTCTAAATCCCGATATGCATGGTAAAAGGTACAATTTCCTTAAGTTTTGTCCAAGAGTGATCTTTCAGAGTTATTGTCTGAATCCTGATATACATACTAAAAGGTACAACTTCCTTAAGTTTTGTCCATGAGTGTATCTTTCAGAGTTATTGTCTGAATCCCGATATACATGCTAAAAGGCACATCTTCCTTTAGTTTTGACAAAGAATCTATCTTTCAGAGTTATTGTCTGTATCCCGATATACATACTAAAAGGTACAACTTCCTTAAGTGTTGTCCAGGAGTGTATCTTTCAGAGTTATTGTCTGTATCCCGATATACAAGCTATAAGGTACAACTTCCTAAAGTGTTGTCCATGAGTGTATCTTTCAGAGTTATTGTCTGAATCCCGATATACATGATAAAAGGTAAAACTTCCTTAATTTTTGTCTATGAGTGTAACTTTCAGAGTTATTGTCTGAATCCTGATATACATGCTAAAAGATACAACTTCCTTAAGTTTTGTCCATGAATGTAACTTTTAGAGTTATTGTCTGTATCCCGATATACAAGCTATAAGGTACAACTTCCTTAAGTGTTGTCCATGAGTGTATCTTTCAGAGTTATTGTCTGAATCCCGATATGCATGATAAATGGTAAAACTTCCTTAAGTTTTGTCTATGAGTGTAACTTTCAGAGTTATTGTCTGAATCCTGATATACATGCTAAAAGATACAACTTCCTTAAGTTTTGTCCAGGAGTGTATCTTTCAGAGTTATTGTCTGTATCCCGATATACATGCTAAAAGATACAACTTCCTTAAGTTTTGTCCATGAGTGTATCTTTCAGAGTTATTGTCTGTATCCCGATACACATGGTAAAAGATACAACTTCCTTAAGTTTTGTCCATGAGTGGATATATAACAAATGCACCTTTTGAGAACCTTTAGGTGTATTAATAGAATATTCTTCAAGAGAAAAAAAAAGGCAAACAATTTAGCCTAATAATAGTGCAAATACGCATTTCCTGCATTCTAGACGGAAGGCAGCTTCATGCCCAATGGCTTATACTGAGAGTATAGGTTCTAGATTCTTGACAATATTAGAAGTTCTAGGTGATGCAGCCATGGTGTCTGATCTTTCCCTGAGCTGCCAATGCGGTAAGAGTGGTCACCAGATAGGACCT
>CP092871.1:9628368-9673135 GCA_030710605.1 Cordylochernes scorpioides | reverse complement strand
AACTCTGAAAGATACACTCATGGACAAAACTTAAGGAAGTTGTACCTTTTAGCATGTATGTTGGGATTCAGACAATAACTCTGAAAGATATTACAGTGACCTTCACTGAAGTTACTTCTTTAGAAATTTTCAACGTGGTCTTTTTGTACAGTAACATGTGAAAATAAAAATGATTATAATATAGAAATATATTTTGTTATGAAAATAGAGCAAAATCCATATTTAAATCATTAGATAATAAAAAGGCATATATTGGATTGAATAAAATATTTATTTACCAATATTTAGGTTGGCTGAACGCCAACCTTTATCAAGGCATTACATGTAAACTCAATAAAGGTTAGCGTTCATCCAACCAAAATATTGGCAAATAAATATTTCATTCAATCCAATATATGTATTATTATTATCTAATATAAATATATATGAAAAAATATTTTGAAAATAAAAAAAATCAGGTTTTGAAATTAAAAATAAGTTAGGCATATTCTTATCATTAACATGAGCGTTTTTTAGATGACAGAGCGCCATCTAGTGGAACAGAAATAAACTAAACGTTGATTTAGCTTGTTAATTGATATTTGGCCAACCCATTTTCTTGATTAACCAAGAATTCCTTTTGCTAATCCCTAGTGCACGTGGTACAAGCCATGATAATCATGGTGGGTCGAAGTAGGTGCACACAAGTAAGTGCACCACATATCTACACATGTGAAAAGCAGTTCGACTTTGCACCAAGATGAGGACCAACAAGCCCGAAACGCGTTCGTTGTTGGCTTCTCTTGCAATACCATTTATAATACTTTAAAATTTCTTTTGGTTTCAGAGTAATATGCAAAATTGACTAGTGTTCAATTCGGTCAGAATTTCTAAAAATCCTGACATTTATTCAACCAAATCTATACGGATTTCTTATACCTACAGTAAATATAAAACTTCTAAATATATTTTCTAATTATATATAACTATAAAACAAGGTAATAAGGCCAAATCCAAATAACTATATTTTATATTTTAAGTCTAGAGAATGGTCTTATGTTAGAAGGAATTAGCAAAAATGATTAATTGATTCAAAATATTTTTATTGATATCAGCCCCAATTGTTAAAAAGAATATAAATTACCAAAATTCAATATGCCTTTGCTTAACGATTTTATTGAATCCAAAAATATAAAATATGAATTGAATAAATTAACTTTAGAAGAAAAACAAAAATACAATTTAGATGTCCCAAGCATAAAAACGAATTTTATTAAAATTTAAAATGGCTAATTTAAAGAACAACACAAATTAAACTTTTCAAAGCTTCTTCCCTAACAACATACCAAAATATTTATAATTAAATATATGAAAAGTATACTATGCAATACAAAATAATTACATAGTGCATGTTTGTATAGGTATTGGGGAGGGGGAGAGATATATCAATTTAAATAAACTCTTTAAACAAAATCTACGAAATTTTAAATTACTATTTAAAAAAAAAATTCTATATAATAAAAACTATTATGTAAAGAAAGATAAAGAAAAAAAATAAGTAAATAAAAATATATTTTCATTTTATTTTTGAGTTTAAACTCTCTTTTTGTAATAAATATTTGGGATTTAAAACAATGATTTTAATAAAGGAAATAAGCTTATGAGGCTTTAAGGGTGTTATACACTTATCCATTGAAAAAAAAAGTTAACGAAAACCTAATATATTCTTCAACCGAAATATAAAAAAAAAGTTTAAAAATCGTTTTTATAATAGTATCATTTATAAGACAATTTTTTCTTTTATTTTTAAATTTGAATAATTCGGCAAATACCCTTTGTCACATATAGACATGAATCAATCTTTAGTTATAAACCCTCATGAAAGGTAACACTGTATTGTGTATGGTAAGTAATTTATAAAGTATATATATATAATTTAATAATTGTTAGATATTTGCGTAATTAAAAAGGAAAATTATATAGAAAACTTAAAATATTAAAATGTATTAGCCTGTAAATATAAAATTTGGGATTTTTTTTTGTTTTACATAATTGCATATTACTTTGTATTTTTGAAATTATTCCAACTGTGATATTATAACATTATACGGCGTTGAGTTTGTTTTATACAAAAATGTAATGCCTTGATAAAGGTTGGCGTTCAACCAGCCGAAATATTAACAAATAAATATTTTATTTTTAATCCAATATATGTCTTTATATTATCAAATGTTATTGTTATGTACTCTTTTACCTAATTATCAATAATCTTAGGTAGTGTAGTTTCTATTAAAAGAGATTGTATGCTACTGAAAAGTTATATATTTGTATAATATTTTATTATTACAGAATTATCATAAGCATTAAAAACATGATTTAAATATGAATTGCCCTATTTTCAAAATAATTGCATAGGTACCAAAAGCGGAATCTCTCTCCCTTTATTTATATATATATAAACGATTTGTGCACTGTACATTAACCTAGTAAAAACCTTTACTATTGAACAATAGTTGCATAGGTACTAAAAATCATAAACTGAGCGTTATACCTAAGTATATATTTTATAAACTCCCAACAATGTAATGTAATTGTTGTGGATATAGTTTCATATTTTGCCTATATATATTTTGCTGGTAAGTTTCATTGTTGCAAATAAAGAAGTCACTTTAAAAAAAAGGGGGGAAAGGTTTAAATATGTATTAATGTGAATAGAAATATATATTTGTGCCATAAAATATTATTATTAAAGATAAGTTAAATTTTATATAAAAGGGCATACCTGAATCTTTAAAGAAAAAAAAAATCTTAAAATATTTTTAGAGATTACTCCCTCTTTATCAATTTATTGAACAGAATGTTTTCTGTGTTGCGAATAAAATGGTCATTGCTAAGTTCCTTTTGAAGATAAAGTAATGTTTAAAATAAAGAATAGGTTTATTGATGGGGAGAAATAAGACATTGTGTGATGTAGTTATTACTGGGGAAGAATAATTTTGTTAATAGAGTATGTAGGTATATGGTGATTGTTGAGGAGAAGGTGTATTTAAGTATTTGAGATTGAAGTTTGATGGAAAGAAGAAGACTTACCTCAGATATAAGCACTGGAGCGAGGTCCGAGCCGTTTGCGAACATTAGGACGTCTACGAAATGGTCTGACCAGGTAAGGAGACTTAGAGGAGGCCCCGGTAGGCATGGGCTGGGAATACTGGTCGGGGCGCCTCGGTCGCCTTATGTAGCTCGTGTTGGCTGACGTCAGCGTCTCTTTATCTCTCGACCTCTTTCTTGTTCTCTGTTTTCTGGGGACCGATTGGTTCTTTGATGCTTTATACTCTTGAATTTGACTGCATGTGCACAGTTGGTAGCATTTGAAAAAATATTTTGAATAAACTATGAAACATATGTTAAATCTGCATCACCGAATTCTTGTAATTTCTTGATTAGATTGCTGAATCATTGATTGATTCTTTGCTGATAACTGACTCCTCTTCTTAGATTTGACTGTATGTGCACAGTTGGTAGCATTTAGACAATCATTTGATTAAACTATGAAACATATATTAAATCTGCATGAGTGAATTCCTATAATTTCTTGATTAGATTGCTGAATCACTGATTGATTCTTTGCTGATAACTGACTCCTCTTCTTAGATTTGACTGTATGTGCACAGTTGGTAGCATTTAGACAATCATTTGATTAAACTATGAAACATATATTAAATCTGCATCAGTGAATTCCTATAATTTCTTGATTAGATTGCTGAATCACTGATTGATTCTTTGCTGATAACTGACTCCTCTTCTTAGATTTGACTGTATGTGCACAGTTGGTAGCATTTAGACAATCATTTGATTAAACTATGAAACATATATTAAATCTGCATCAGTGAATTCCTATAATTTCTTGATTAGATTGCTGAATCATTGATTGATTCTTTGCTGAATACTGACTCCTCTTCTTAGATTTGACTGTATGTGCACAGTTGGAAGCATTTAGACAATATTTTGATTAAACTATGAAACATATGTTAAATCTGCATCAGCGAATTCCTGTAATTTCTTTATTGGATTTCTTAATGACGGATTTTGTTTCTTTGCTGCTTTATACTCTTGAATTTGACTTTATGTTGACAGTTGGAAGCAATTGAAAAATATTTTGATGGAACTATGAAACATATGTTAAATTTGCATCAGCGAATTCCTGTAATTTCTTTATTGGATTTCTTAATGACGGATTTTGTTTCTTTGCTGCTTTATACTCGTGAATTTGACTGTATGTTGACAGTTGGAAGCATTTGAAAAATATTTTGATGGAACTACGATAAAATGTTAATTCTCTACAGTAGCGATTTCTTATTATTCCTTGATTGAATTACTGAATGACCGATTGGTTTTTTAAGGGATAAATTCTTGAATATTCTTGAATTTGACTGTACTCGTATGTTCACAGTTAGAAGCATTTAGAAAATATTTTGATCAAACTATGAGACATATGTTAAATCTGCAGCCGCCACTTCTATTATTTCTTGATTGGATTTCTGAATGACCGATTGTTTCTTTTTTTCTTTTGATAATGCATCATTTTCATATATTTGGATGCATGTGTACAGTTGGAAGCATTCAGAAAATATGTTTTTCCTGATTGTATTTATTGAATGATTGATTTATTCTTTGCTGGATACTGTTTCATCTTCTTGAATTTGACTGCATGTGTACAGTTGAAAGCATTTAGACAATATTTTGATGGAACTACGATAAATTGTTAATTCTCTACAGTAGCAATTTTCTGTTATTTCTTGATTGAATTACTGAATGACGGATTTATTCTTTGCTGGATACGGCTGCATCTTTTTGAATTTGACTGCATGTGTACAGTTGGACGTATTTTGACAATATTTTGATTAAACTATGATAAAGTGTTGATTTTCTGCAGTAGCGACTTCCTGTTATTTCTTGACTGGATTACTGAATGAGGGATTAGTTCTTTGTTTCTCTTGATACTTCTTCATCTTCTTATATTAGACTGGATATGCACAGTTTCAAGAATTAAAAAAATATATTTTGATCAAACTATGATAAATGCGCTAAATCTGCAGTAGCGACATATATATATATATATATATATATATATATATATATATGTTATTTCTTGATTGGATTTCTAAATCACGGATTGATTATTTGATAGATACTGTCTCCTCTTCTCGTATTTGACTGTATGTTCAGAGTTGGAAGAGCACTTGAAAATATATTTTCAAATCAAACTGCGATAAAAATATCAAATCTTTGCAGTAACGATTTCCTGTAATTTCTTGATTGGATTTCTGAATGACAGAATGGATCTTTGCTTGATAGATCCTCTTCTTCATGAATTTGACTGCATATCCACAAGTGAAGCATTTAAAAATGTTATTTCTTGATTTGATTACTGAATGGCTAATTGATTGTGTGCTTGATACTGGCTTCTTGTATTTTACTGTATATGCAGAGCTGGAAGCATTTGAAAATATTTTATTTCCTGATTGGATTACAGAATGACGAATTGGTTCTTTGCTGTGCACAGTTGGAAGTATTTAAAAACATATTTTGATTAAACTATGCAAATATGTTAAATCTGCAGCCGCGAATTCTCTCTCTCTCTCTCTCCTGTAATTTTTTGATTGGATTACTGAATAACGGATTGGGTTTTTGCTTGAATACTGACTCTTCTTCTTGTATTTGCATACATGGGCAGAGTAGGATGGACTCTTATTGAAATGTTGACAGGACTACACAGAATACTCGAACCTGCATCCTGCGATATCCCATTATTTGCTGATTTGATTAGTGATATGATGAAAAAATAAAACGAATTAATTGTATAATGTATCTTCCTTTGTAGTTTAATATTCACCTATACAGTGTAAGGTAAGGAAAACAATGTTTTAACTGTGCCTAGCTGCTTTTTTCATGCCTTGAATTACTGGTTGAATCCAGAATTTGTTCTAAATTGTCTACTCGTGTGGACTTATGCTTTAGGCTTTAGAGAACATTGATTTTTGATAGGGTTGGAGCTACATGAACTCATGGACAAAACTTAAGGAAGTTTCATATTTTGATGTTCACGGTCGTCTCTCTCTGTTTTTTGAAGGAGATAGAGGCAATTTTGTTCACACTTGGTTATCTGGTGTGTCTTCATTAAAAGTTACTGTAATATCTTTCAGAGTTATTGTCTGAATCCCGATATACATGCTGAAATGTACAACTTCCTTAGGTTTTGTCCATGAGTGTATCTTTCAGAGTTATTGTCTGAATTCCGATATACATGCTGAAAGGTACAACTTCCTTAAGTTTTGTCCATGAATGTATCTTTCAGAGTTATTGTCTGAGTCCCGATATACATACTAAAAGGTACAACTTCCTTAAGTTTTGTCCATGAATGTATCTTTCAGAGTTATTGTCTGAGTCCCGATATACATACTAAAAGGTACAACTTCCTTAAGTTTTGTCCATGAGTGTATCTTTCAGAGTAATTGTCTGAGTCCCGATATATATGCTAAAAGGTACAACTTCCTTAAGTTTTGTCCATGAGTGTATCTTTCAGAGTTATTGTCTGAATTCCGATATACATGCTGAAAGGTACAAGTTGTGTCTCCATGAGAGGAATTTGAGCAGACAGGTCCCGGAGTTGTACTGTTATCTCCAGGATTACCGGCAGACTGAAGGATTTACGGTGTGGGATTAGCATCTCTTCATGTCTACTTGTTTTTTACGGGAGCTTTACTTGTACTGTACCGCGTGATTTGAGATATAGCGGTGAATATAAAGGTATATATACCATAGCATGGGACCACGGTAGTTTCCGATTTTACCAAGGATGGAAGTGTTATTTGACCATCGATGCAAGTCCGTTAGATTGCGCAGTTGGTTAAAATTGATCGATTAATTTTGCAAATGTATGCATATATATATATATGGAGGTTACTCTTTCCCTATAAAAACTCGTTGTTGTTTTATCCCAATGGCCGGCTCAAAACTTTTGTACATTATGTAAATAATCTTTTGTTTTCCTTATTCTACTCGCCTTAAGCCAGGCAGTACTTTAATCAAATTATGTTTTTCATATATATTCCTTAGCTCAAATAAAGAAATCTCTGATCAAAAGACTTTATATTTTCAAGATTATTATTCAACCACGACTGCACCACCATAGCTTAATTCTCAAGATAACCAAAATCAAGATAATCACAACAATTCCAAAATCAACAGAAAATCTCATTCATCTTTATTTATAACATATATACATATATAGATGGAAAATTTGCCGGGAGGAAATCAATCTATGGAAGCAATGGTCGTCTCTCCCGTCAAAATAAACGTCAGATCCCGACGCCATCTATTGACCGTCGAGGAAACTAGCGGCATCGGGTCGTACATATATGTACGAAAAAGAGGCACCTCTCCCTTTAATTGTGCAACAGAACGATGCCCTGTGCATCAACTTAGTAGAATACTTTACTAGTGATGAGAGAGAGGGAGAGATAGAGAATCAGCCACAACACCATTTATGCAAATTCAGACAAAAATCCAATCTGTATAACATAGCCTCGGTCTTTGGCCCTCATTAGTATAGGTGCGACTTCATAACACCCTACGAGAGGATTGTGAAATCGTTCGAATTTATCAAAGCGGTGTTTGAACTGGTGAAGTGGCAAGGGCTGATTTTCAGAGTAACTAGAATACAACATAAAGTTTCAGGATGATGGTAATCATGTACCTAGAGATTCATCTCTGTCTCTCTTTAGGCGGAGTCTTTCCCGCGGTGGGCGCCACCAATGAAGACCTTGTATATATATATATACTAGCCGAAAGACCCGGGCAACGCCCGTTTTTACCCGATTGAATGTTTTTATTCAAATACTATTTGTTACAATTATAAATTGGCGCCTTAAATAAATGCATATATTAGTTAATAACTATAGCCTATGTGCTTTATCTGTCTATGTACTGTTGGCTTCCGTAGGCGTCTCATACTGGGAAAAAGAAAGAGAGGATTCCATTTAGTTATTAACTAATATATGCATTTATTTAAGGAGCGACCCGCTCCAACACAATAGTTACCAAAACGAAAAAGGTGGCGTGATCGTAGCCAACCAATAGGAGGGCGCCATTCCAAAAAAAAAAAAAAGCAAACGGTGACAGAGTTGATTGATTAGGAGATGAGGAATGACGCTCGTAACTGTATATAGAATATATATATATTTATCAATTACTTTTATCTATTTATATCTATTTTTCCTATATATATCATTATATAATCATATTTATTCTGTATTTAACCTTATTTAATCTTATATGTATGTTGTAATAAATCAGTTTCAATCTCAATCTCTTTAGGTACATGAATATCATTGTCCCGCAACATTATGTTGTATTTTAGCTACTCTCTATGAAAATAAGCCCTTTCCACCAGTCTAAACACCGCTTTGGTAAATTCGACCTATTTCATAACTCCCTCTCATAGGGTGTTAACGAATTGAAACTGGCCTTGTTCTGATGAGGGCCATCTCTCGAAACCAATGGTATACATATTGGCTTTTCGGCAACACAAGAACTCAGTAGAATTTAGTTTAAATATCTAAAGATTAAAAGGTTACATGAGGAGCTTCTTTTTAGATTTATTGCGAGCTTTCGAACTTTCCGGTTCTTCTACAGGCATGGATAGCATGGATATACTAAGGTATACTTTAACGTACTTTAGTATATCCATGCTATCCATGCCTGTAGAAGAACCGGAAGGTTCGAAAGCTCGCAATAAATCTAAAAAGAAGCTCCTCATGTAATCTTTTAATTGTTAGATATTGGCTTTTGTATGCATTTGCCAAAACTAGTGTTTTGGATTATTCTAGTAAAGACATGCATAGTTCTGATGCCATCATTACAGAGAGAGAGGTTGCCTCTTTAGGTATATATGGATATTTCTTTTGGGCGGTAGATATATGGTACTTTGTATCATTGTGATTATATATGGCAAGATCTCCCCCCCCCCCCTCGTATGGTACAGGGGTCGGTAAACTGTGGCTCGAGAGCCTATCACGGTTCTTTGGATGTGAAGCTTATGCTTTTGAGTTCCATACGCAAATATTGTTTATGAGAGTACTATTTATTGCTGGCAAGGAGAAAAAATTGTGGCTCTTTTAAATTGTAATTTTTTAATTTTCCGACTCGTAATATTGCCGACTCTTGGTATGTACCGATTGTGACACATCAGGAGTTATTGGGCAGGCAGAGTTCCAGGATACACACCAGGTGTTGACCGGACGTCACCTTGCTGACGTGGCGGTAACAAGGAGGAAGACACCATGAGTAAACGGTACTGCATTCCTCGAACTCACGTTCCTGCCTCGTGCTTCCTCGGTGACTGGTGACTTACTTTGGGTGACAAACATTCACAATAGTTGATCTACACACAAGATGGGGAGAATAAGATTCTGGCTGTCTGAATTTTGGTCAGTCGGGGTTCTGGCTGTCGGGATTCTGATCAGTCAGGATTCTGGTCAGTCGGGATTATGGTCATTCGGAATTCTGGTCAGTCGGGATTCTGGTCAGTCGGAATTCTGGTCATTCGGGATTCTGGTCAGTCGGGATTCTGATCATTCGGAATTCTGGTCAGTCAGGATTCTGGTCAGTCGGGATTCTGGTCAGTCGGGATTCTGATCAGTCGGGATTCTGGTCAGTCGGGATTCTGGTCAGTCGGGATTCTGGTAAGTCAGGATTCTGGTCATTCGGGATTCTAGTCAGTCGGAATTCTGGTCATTCGGGATTCTGGTCAGTCGGGATTCTGATCAGTCGGAATTCTGGTCAGTCGGGATTGTGGTCAGTCGGGATTCTGGTCAGTCAGGATTCTGGTCATTCGGGATTCTGGTCAGTCGGAATTCTGGTCATTCTTGATTCTGGTCATTCGGAATTCTGGTCAGTCGGGATTCTGGTCAGTCAGGATTCTGGTCATTCGGGATTCTGATCAGTCGGAATTCTGGTCATTCGGAATTCTGATCAGTCGGAATTCTGGTCATTCTGGATTCCGATCATTCGGGATTCTGATCAGTCGGAATTCTGGTCATTCGGGATTCTGATTAGTCGGAATTCTGGTCATTCGGAATTCTGGTCAGTCGAAATTCTGGTCATTCGGGATTCTGATCAGTCGGATTTCTGGTCATTCGGGATTCCGGTCATTCGGGATTCTGATCAGTCGGAATTCTGGTCATTCGGGATTCTAGTCATTTGGAATTCTGGTCATTCGGGATTCTGGTCATTCGGGATTCTGATCAGTCGAATTTCTGGTCATTCGGGATTCCGGTCATTCGGGATTCTGATCAGTCGGAATTCTGGTCATTCGGGATTCTGGTCATTCGGAATTCAGGTCATTCGGGATTCTGGTCATTCGGGATTCTGATCAGTCGGATTTCTGATCATTCGGGATTCCGGTCAGTCGGAATTCTGGTCAGTCGGAATTCTGATCAGTCGGAATTATGGCCAGTCGGAATTCTGATCAGTCGGATTTCTGGTCATTCAGGATTCCGGTCATTCGGGATTCTGATCAGTCGGAATTCTGATCAGTCGGAATTCTGGTCAGTAGGAATTCTGTTCAGTCAGGATTCTGGTCATTCGGGATTCTGTTCAGTCGGAATTCTGGTCATTCGGGATTCCGGTCATTCGGGATTCTGATCAGTCGGAATTCTGGTCAGTCGGAATTCTGATCAGTCGGGATTCTGGTCATTCGGGATTCTGGTCAGTCGGAATTCTGGTCATTCGGGATTCCGGTCATTCGGGATTCTGATCAATCAGGATTCCGGTCAGTCGGGATTCTGATCAGTCGGGATTCTGGTCAGTCGGAATTCTGGTCATTCGGGATTCCGGTAATTCGGGATTCTGGTCATTCGGGATTCTGGTCATTCGGGATTCTGATCAGTCGGGATTTTGGTCAGTCGGATTTCTGGTCATTCGGGATTCTGGTCATTCGGAATTCTGGTCAGTCGGGGTTCTGATCAGTCGGGGTTCTGATCAGTCGGGATTCCTGTCAGTCAGGATTCTGATCAGTCGGGAATCTGGTCAGTCTAGGTTCTGGCTGTCGGGATTCTGGTCAGTCTAGGTTCTGGCTGTCGGGATTTTGGGGAGTCGGAATTCTGTTCATTCGGGATTCTGGTCAGTCGGGATTCTGATCATTCGGGATTCTGGTCAGTCGGGATTCTGGTCAGTCGGAATTCTGGGCAGTCGGGATTCTGGCTGTCGGGATTCTGGTCATTTGGGATTCCGGTCATTCGGAATTCTGGTCAGTCGGGAATCTGATCAGTCGGGATTCTGATCATTCGGGATTCTTGTCAGTCGGAATTTTGGCTATCGGGATTTCGTCTCGGAATCAATACAAAGAGGTATTTTTGAAATCAAACACTAAACAAACTGATTTGATAAATATATGAAATATTTGAGAAGTAGGTTTTTTCTGGAAATGACTCGATAGCAAGCAAATATATAGCAGTGTGAGATACCATGCCAGCCCTCCTCCGTATTATTACACTAGCCGAA
Source organism: Cordylochernes scorpioides (assembly GCA_030710605.1). NCBI lineage: Eukaryota > Metazoa > Arthropoda > Arachnida > Pseudoscorpiones > Chernetidae > Cordylochernes > Cordylochernes scorpioides. The sequence goes on along the minus strand of CP092871.1, from coordinate 9,661,594 downwards.
TGACCCGGGCAACGCCCGTGTTTTTACCCGATTGAATGTTTTGATTCAAATACTATTTGTTACAATTATAAATTGGCGCCTTAATTAATTGCATATGTTAGTTAATAACTATAGCCTATGTGCATTATCTGTCTATGTACTGTTGGCTTCCGTAGGCGTCTCTTACTGGGAAAAAGAAAGAGAGGATTCCATTTGGTTATTATCTAATATAGGCATTTATTTAGGGAGCGACCCGCTCCAACACAATATTTAAATGGCGAGTGGGGGGGGGGGGGGGGGGCAAAGGTGACGTGACCGTAGCCAACCAATAGGAGGGCGCCATTCCAAAAAAAAAAAAAGCAAACGGTGACAGAGATGACTGATTAAGAATGACGCTCGTAACTGTATATAGAATACAAGGTTAGTTAGACATATATTAATTAAAAGGAAATAACGCGCCATCTATACACAATAAATAAATAACATTAGCACTAAAGTTCATTTTTCAATTAATACAAACACTACTGTACTTCTATAAAATAATCACTTGCATAAACATTGAGTAAAATCAATCATTCCTCCAGGGAAAAGTGTCTTTTCACAAACATGTTTATTGTTCTCTAGCTTTCGGACAGGAGATACCATGTTTTCTCCTGTAGAAGGACGTACGTGCCCGAAAGCTAGAGAATAATAAAATGTTTTGAAAAGATACTTTTCCCTGGAGGAATGATTGATATTACTCACTACTGTACTTACTGCATCTATTACCCTTCATGTAAACAACAGTAGTTGAAGAGTTATTGTAATAGAACAGCATTTAATACAATATCTGACTTCACTGTTGATTGAACAAGCGAAACCGCTGAGAGTGCTTAGTCCTTGATGAGCCAGCCCTGTCTAATAAATATTATTACAAGTTCCGAAGATCATTTGTTGGTTGGGAGTTGAATCAGGACAAAAACACAGCCACATCTACCTATAGTTTAACTCTCTACGTTTATGTGACTTCCTGTCATTCTTTTCAGGGAATGGTTATTTTAAATCTTGGTTCTACATTTTCACAGTTCTGTATAACTCCGCCCTTTGCCGGTCCCAAGCCCAGATGAAAAAGGAGGAGGGGGAGCAGTAACAAGCTCACTAAAATACCTAGGCTCAGCTGGCCCGGCTGATAGCACCCTGTAAGAGCTCCTGATCCAAGGATACAGGATGAGCAGCATTTGTACTCCATGTTAGGAGCGGCTGCACATGGCATCTGTTCCTCATGTCAGAGGCGGCCATTTCTTCTGGAGCTAAGTCGGTCTGCCACTGAGTAGTGCTCCCAGTCTTAATGACAAAGGCAGACGCATTCTACTTCACCCAGTCATGATGGTTGTCAAATCTCCCCACTATGCTGCATCGGCCGCCGCGCAGAAGCTTCACAAGCTTGACATCCTAATATGATTGAGTGGAGATAAGAAAGAAGAAGAAGAAGAAGACAGTTCTGTATGTATATAAGTCTATGTATCATTGCAATAAAGGCATATATATCATACATAAGTAGGGAATTGTTATGTTTGGAAAACGATTTTAAAAAAACAATTATGTTGAATATTTGAATACAATAACAAAAATCCAATCTTTCTAGTGCCAGATATGTGATCAGAATTGTCCAATACAACAATGGAGCTCTAAGAAGTATTGTTGATTAAAAATATGGAAAACCTTTTGCAAAAAAAATATTTTTATTACAAAATACCGTGAGCTTTTGATTTCTCGCTCATTACCTGTCAAAATTATATATAATTTTAAAATATATATTATTTTGACCGTTGAAGAATTCGAAAGCTCGAGGTTCTTTTAATAAATAAACTTTTAGCGAAAGGTGTTTGACCTTTTTATAGAGTGAAAAAATAGTACAAATGTGATATTGTACTGGGATAAGGTGCATAAATTATGAAAAAGTCATCTCCTTATCGTGAAACTGAAAGTTGCTGATGGCTTGCGCCATCTATCGGAATAAATATCAACTATTCTCGTTGATTTCTAATTATTCCAGAATTGGCCAATTACGCATTCTTGATTAATTAAAGATATATAGCAATTTTCTTATATCTGATTATAGGTTAAACTGGCTAAACAGTTGGGACGTTTTACAACTGATGAGCTAATTTCATCCAATGTTCTTCATAGCATTTATGGGGAAAGTTGTAGGAATGTTTTTGTCTAAAATTCGTGCCTTTTCATAGATTAAATTTTTGAATATATTTTTCTAGAATTTTTACACCAAGTGTGTATTCTGACCATAACAAGGAGAGTGCCTACCATGTTATCAGGTAGGGAAAACCCCGGCCTCATTCTCAACAGCAGGAACAAACGGAGACCACATTATCTGACATGTGTGGACTCAATGGTAGAAAGTGTTCGAGTTAAATATGATAGTAATAGATTACAAAACCTACTCAGTTAAGTGATAACGAACTACAATGATATGCTAGAAAATTCGAGTATTAGCATTTACATTCATTGTCAAAACTTATGAAAGTGGAAAGTAATTGTCGCCGGTTGTCTTTTTTTAAAATTTTTTTGAAGGAGGCAGAGAGGCAATTTTGCTTACACTTGGTTATCTCGTGTATTTCAAAAAAGGTCACTGTGATATCTTTCAGAGTAATTGTCTGAATACCGATATACATTCTAAAAGGTACAACTTCCTTAAGTTTTGTCCATGAGTGTATCTTTCAGAGTTATTGTCTGAATACCGATATACATGCTAAAAGGTACAACTTCCTTAAGTTTTGTCCATGAGTGTATCTTTCAGAGTTATTGTCTGAATACCGATATACATGGTAAAAGGTACAACTTCCTTAAGTCTTGTCCATGAGTGTATCTTTCAGAGTTATTGTCTGAATCCCGATATACATGCTAAAAGGTACAACATCCTTAAGTTCTGTCCATGATATTAAATCCGATATACATTCTACATAGGTGAGGGCTTGATGAGCCTATATTTTGAATTGATCATAATCCATAACGTGCAAATATGGTATAGTCTCTATAACGTATTTACGGTACATGAGACATTTCAAACATGTACAGAGCGTACTCAACCATCCTAGAAGGTTAGATACGTGAATGTAAAATTTATATGTTTTAATTAACAATAATAACAACCTTATTTCTCCCGGCGAAGTTTGAAGAATCACGTAGCCATACATGGTTGTAACATACAAAGAATGATGAGATAATAAATATAGTAGAACCTCCCTGTAAAGGACACCTAATTGCAGAGCCAAAGTGTGTTTTAGAGAGAGGTATCCTCTTTCCGGAGAGTTGCTAAATGAGTGTCCTCTCATAGAGATTCTACTGTAATATCTGTCCATAAAAAGTAAGAAGACGCATAAAATTGAAATAAATACAAAATATATGAAAAATATTATAAAGTATAGTTAAAATATATAAACTCATGGACAAAACTTAAGGAAGTTGTACCTTTTATCATGTATATCGGGATTCATACAATAACTCTGAAAGATACACTCATGGACAAAACTTAAGGAAGTTGTACCTTTTATCATGTATATTAGGATTCAGACAATAACTCTGAAAGATACACTCATGGACAAAACTTAAGGAAGTTGTACCTTTTAGCATGTATATCAGGATTCAGACAATAACTCTGAAAGATACACTCATGGACAAAACTTAAGGAAGTTCTATCTTATAGCATGTATATCAGGATTCAGACAATAACTCTGAAAGATACACTCATGGACAAAACTTAAGGAAGTTGTACCTTTTAGCATGTATATCGGAATTCAGACAATAACTCTGAAAGATACACTCATGAACAAAACTTAAGGAAGTTCTATCTTATAGCATGTATATCAGGATTCAGACAATAACTCTGAAAGATATCACAGTGACCTTTACTGAAGACACACGAGATAACCAAGTGTGAACAAAATTGCCTCTGTCTCCTTCAAAAAAAAAAAAAAAAAAAAAACAGACGACCTGCGACATAAAAATAACAAACTTCTTCAAGCTTTGTTCATGAGTGTATATTCCCATTAACCACGATGGGTACAATAATAAGATATATAAAAGGATTTAATTATTTTTACCCTGTGCAAACATTATCACTAGAAACCAATATATAGGATCAGACATTGACTTCAGAGACCACCGTTAAGAACAGTCGCAGCTGGGATTCTGTTGGTAAACAAGGAAGAATATTGAATGGAGAAATGGAATGAACCCACTTACCAAAGCTCTTGCAATGGAAAAGTTGATATTGGATTTCAGTCTGAAGATAGCACCAGTGGGCCTACAAAGGATGAAATAGTTCTTCCCCTATTTCTTCACACAATAGTGTTATAGCCTTTTTCATCACACAACAAACAATATTTAAATATCATATTCGAAGTATTTATTCACAGAAAATATATCCATGCGTGTTATAATAAATATATTATAAAAATTAAAAACAGAAAGTAATAAGATCAAATATAAATAAATATATAGTGTGTAATGTTTCAGCTACAGCGTTGCTACAATCATCAGAAAAAAGTACTGAATGTACTTCTGATGTAATACTGACTATTCAGTACATTTATCTAATGATGGTAACAACGCTGTTATCAAAACGTCACACACTATTTATTTATTTAGATATGATCTTAATACCTTTTGTTAATAATTTATAATCCAATTGTAAATTTGTATAAATATTTAATCCTATGTTTTAATTTGTTTTTTTTTTCCCCTCTGTAATAGGCACAAATATTTCAATATCGCGCCTTATTTGATTGATAAATAAATAAAAATATATCTACATTGTTTAAATTTCTTGAAAATAAAGATATTTCGGCCAGTAAATCTTTTTATTACCTCGACGTTTTGACCAAAATCTTTTGTCCTCGTCAGGAGCAAACAAAAATAAAATATTTGGCAAGGCGTTATATATATTATGCCGGCCAGGCAGTCTTTATCTTTACGGCATTGTTCAAAATTACAAAATATTTTAGACGAAAAACATGGTGAAGGAAGACGAGTTTCTTTTATTGATGCATAGGTGCAAGCTTTCGGGTAAAAACCCTTCAACAGGCGAGCAATGAAGCGCGACTTATAAGAACTATGGTACAAACTTCTTATAAGTCGCGCTTCATTGCTCGCCTGTTGAAGGGTTTTTACCCGAAAGCTTGCTCCTATGCATCAATAAAAGAAACTCGTCTTCCTTCACCATGTTTTTCGTCTAATTTCAATTCAGGAAGAATTCTTTATCTATATTTACAAAATATTTTCTCACAATGATTTTCTTTTTATTCTAAAATCTAGCTTTCAAGTGATAATCGTTCTTCAGCGGGCTTAATAAGAATTTAATATATAATAAATAATGAAAGAAACTCATTCTGAGAAAATATTTCGTAATTTTAAAGGTTTTTCACAATTTTATCGTAAATATCCAAATTGTAACTAATCACACGCACATTTAGAAAAAAATATTTCTGAAAGATATTTTTCAGGTTTCTTTTATAAAAATTGAACTTTGAAACATTTTATTACCCATATTGTAAAAAAACGGTATCTGCATAATGATACTTTCAATATTTATATTAAGGCATTCACGTACAATGTATATATAATCTATAAATATAAAGCACATCTATAAAGAAACACAAATGGATACTGTAAAACAGCAGTGATGCTTAAGCTAGCCGCAGGAGAGAGACATAATTGAACATGACACCTATTAAAATTATGAAGAAAAATGCTTCAAAAGAAATTCTTCAACTATACAAGTCTAGATGAAAGAGGAAGAGTTATTGTCTGAATCCCGATATACATGCTGAAAGGTACAATTTCCTTAAGTTTTGTCCATGAGTGTATCTTTCAGAGTTATAGTCTGAATCCCGATATACATGGTAAAAGGTACAACTTCCTTAAGTTTTGTCCATGAGTGTATCTTTCAGAGTTATAGTCTGAATCCCGATATACATGGTAAAAGATACAACTTCCTTAAGTTTTGTCCATGAGTGTATCTTTCAGAGTTATAGTCTGAATCCCGATATACATGGTAAAAGATACAACTTCCTTAAGTTTTGTCCATGAGTGTATCTTTCAGAGTTATAGTCTGAATCCCGATATACATGGTAAAAGATACAACTTCCTTAAGTTTTGTCCATGAGTGTATCTTTCAGAGTTATAGTCTGAATCCCGATATACATGGTAAAAGATACAACTTCCTTAAGTTTTGTCCATGAGTGTATCTTTCAGAGTTATAGTCTGAATCCCGATATACATGGTAAAAGGTACAACTTCCTTAAGTTTTGTCCATGAGTGTATCTTTCAGAGTTATAGTCTGAATCCCGATATACATGCTAAAAGGTACAACTTCCTTAAGTTTTGTAATGAGTGTATCTTTCAGAGTTATAGTCTGAATCCCGATATACATGCTAAAAGGTACAACTTCCTTAAGTTTTGTCCATGAGTGTATCTTTCAGAGTTATAGTCTGAATCCCGATATACATGGTAAAAGGTACAACCTCCTTAAGTTTTGTCCATGAGTGTATCTTTCAGAGTTATTGTCTGAATCCCGATATACATGCTAAAAGGTACAACTTCCTTAAGTTTTGTAATGAGTGTATCTTTCAGAGTTATAGTCTTAATCCCGATATACATGGTAAAAGGTACAACCTCCTTAAGTTTTGTCCATGAGTGTATCTTTCAGAGTTATAGTCTGAATCCCGATACACATGGTAAAAGGTACAACTTCCTTAAGTTTTGTCCATGAGTGTATCTTTCAGAGTTATAGTCTGAATCCCGATATACATGGTAAAAGGTACAACCTCCTTAAGTTTTGTCCATGAGTGTATATTTCAGAGTTATTGTCTGAATCCCGATATACATGCTAAAAGGTACAACTTCCTTAAGTTTTGTAATGAGTGTATCTTTCAGAGTTATTGTCTGAATCCCGATATACATGGTGAAGGGAACAACTTCCTTAAGTTCTGTTCATGCGTGTATCTTTCAGAGTTATTGTCTGAATCCCGATATACATTGTAAAAGGTACAACTTCCTTAAGTTTTGTCCATGAGTGTATCTTTCAGAGTTATTGTCTGAATCCCGATATACATACTAAAAGGTACAACTTCCTTAAGTTTTATCCGTGAGTATAGGTTATTGAGAACACAGCAAAAGGAAATGATGGAATAAGACAGCTATGTAACAACTGGGTAGAAATATACCACACAAGAAAATGTTCTACCAGACAATACTAAGTGACACCAAGATAATACTTTCAGTCATTCAGTGAGAACATAGCGAAGTCATGAGGGGTTAAAAAAAGCTATAGTACAATGTAGAAAAAGGCAGCAAAGGAAAGACCAAAACAAGACCAAGTAACACCAAGAATATGCAGAAAACAAAGGGTCATGATTTTTCAAAACAGCTATGTAACAATGTAGAAAAAGGCCACACAGAAAATTATTCTACCAACCAAGACCAGGTGAAACCAAGATTAGCAAGTCTTGCAGTCATTCATTGAGAACATAGGGCCATGATGGATATAAACAGATATGTAACAACTGGGTAGAAAAAGGCCATACAAGAAGATGGTCTACCAGTCCATACCAGGTGAAACCAAGAATGAGCAGAGCATAGGGTCATGATGGAATAAAACAGCTAATGTAACAATGTAGAAAAAGGTCACACAGAAAATAGTCTACCAGCCAAGACCAGGTAAAACCAAGATAAGCAAGCCTTGCAGTCATTCATTGAGAACATAGGGTAATGATGGAATAAAACAGCTAATGTAACAATGTAGAAAAAGGTCACACAGAAAATAGTCTACCATCCAAGACCAGGTAAAACCAAGATAAGCAAGCCTTGCAGTCATTCATTGAGAACATAGGGTAATGATGGAATAAAACAGCTAATGTAACAATGTAGAAAAAGGCCAAACAAGGAAATAGTCTACCAGCCAAGACCAGGTAAAACCAAGATAAGCAAGCCTTGCAGTCATTCATTGAGAACATAGGGTAATGATGGAATAAAACAGCTAATGTAACAATGTAGAAAAAGGTCACACAGAAAATAGTCTACCAGCCAAGACCAGGTAAAACCAAGATAAGCAAGCCTTGCAGTCATTCATTGAGAACATAGGGTAATGATGGAATAAAACAGCTAATGTAACAATGTAGAAAAAGGTCACACAGAAAATAGTCTACCATCCAAGACCAGGTAAAACCAAGATAAGCAAGCCTTGCAGTCATTCATTGAGAACATAGGGTAATGATGGAATAAAACAGCTAATGTAACAATGTAGAAAAAGGCCAAACAAGGAAATAGTCTACCAGCCAAGACCAGGTAAAACCAAGATAAGCAAGCCTTGCAGTCATTCATTGAGAACATAGGGTAATGATGGAATAAAACAGCTAATGTAACAATGTAGAAAAAGGCCAAACAAGGAAATAGTCTACCAGCCAAGACCAGGTAAAACCAAGATAAGCAAGCCTTGCAGTCATTCATTGAGAACATAGGGTAATGATGGAATAAAACAGCTAATGTAACAATGTAGAAAAAGGTCACACAGAAAATAGTCTACCAGCCAAGACCAGGTAAAACCAAGATAAGCAAGCCTTGCAGTCATTCATTGAGAACATAGGGTAATGATGGAATAAAACAGCTAATGTAACAATGTAGAAAAAGGCCAAACAAGGAAATTGTCTACCAGCCAAGACCAGGTAAAACCAAGATAAGCAAGCCTTGCAGTCATTCATTGAGAACATAGGGTAATGATGGAATGAAACAGCTATGTAACAATGTAGAAAAAGGCCAAACAAGGAAATAGTCTACCAGCCAAGACCAGGTAAAACCAAGATAAGCAAGCCTTGCAGTCATTCATTGAGAACATAGGGTAATGATGGAATAAAACAGCTAATGTAACAATGTAGAAAAAGGCCAAACAAGGAAATAGTCTACCAGCCAAGACCAGGTAAAACCAAGATAAGCAAGCCTTGCAGTCATTCATTGAGAACATAGGGTAATGATGGAATAAAACAGCTATGTTTAAATGTAGAAAAAGGCCGAACAAGGAAACAGTCTACCAGCCAAGACCAGGTGAAACCAAGATAATCAAGCCTTGCAGTCATTCATTGAAAACATAGGGTAATGATGGAATAAAACAGCTAATGTAACAATGTAAAAAAAGGCCAAACAAGGAAATAGTCTACCATCCAAGACCAGGTAAAACCAAGATAAGCAAGCCTTGCAGTCATTCATTGAGAACATAGGGTAATGATGGAATAAAACAGCTAATGTAACAATGTAGAAAAAGGCCAAACAAGGAAATTGTCTACCAGCCAAGACCAGGTAAAACCAAGATAAGCAAGCCTTGCAGTCATTCATTGAGAACATAGGGTAATGATGGAATAAAACAGCTAATGTAACAATGTAGAAAAAGGCCAAACAAGGAAATAGTCTACCATCCAAGACCAGGTAAAACCAAGATAAGCAAGCCTTGCAGTCATTCATTGAGAACATAGGGTAATGATGGAATAAAACAGCTAATGTAACAATGTAGAAAAAGGCCAAACAAGGAAATTGTCTACCATCCAAGACCAGGTAAAACCAAGATAAGCAAGCCTTGCAGTCATCCATTGAGAACATAGGGTAATGATGGAATAAAACAGCTAATGTAACAATGTAGAAAAAGGCCAAACAAAGAAATTGTCTACCATCCAAGACCAGGTAAAACCAAGATAAGCAAGCCTTGCAGTCATTCTTCGAGAACATAGGGTAATGATGGAATAAAACAGCTATGTAACAATGTAGAAAAAGGCCAAACAAGGAAATTGTCTACCATCCAAGACCAGGTAAAACCAAGATAAGCAAGCCTTGCAGTCATTCATTGAGAACATAGGGTAATGATGGAATAAAACAGCTAATGTAACAATGTAGAAAAAGGCCAGACAAGGAAATTGTCTACCAGCCAAGACCAGGTAAAACCAAGATAAGCAAGCCTTGCAGTCATTCATTGAGAACATAGGGTAATGATGGAATAAAACAGCTAATGTAACAATGTAGAAAAAGGCCAAACAAGGAAATAGTCTACCATCCAAGACCAGGTAAAACCAAGATAAGCAAGCCTTGCAGTCATTCATTGAGAACATAGGGTAATGATGGAATAAAACAGCTAATGTAACAATGTAGAAAAAGGCCAAACAAGGAAATTGTCTACCATCCAAAACCAGGTAAAACCAAGATAAGCAAGCCTTGCAGTCATTCTTCGAGAACATAGGGTAATGATGGAATAAAACAGCTATGTAACAATGTAGAAAAAAGCCACACAAATAAATGGAATATCAGCCAATACCAGATAAAACCAAGACTTGAATTCTTCCATTGAGTATCAGATCATATTGTAATGATGGGTTGAAACCGCTATGTAACAATGTAGAAAAAGCCACACAAGAAAATTGTCTACCAGACAAGATCAGGGGAAACGAAAAAATTAACACTCAGCATAGGGTCATGACGGAATAAACCAGATAGGTAACAATGTAGAAAAAGGCAACACCGGGAAGTAGTCTACCAGCCAAGACCAGGTGAAACCAAGATAAGCAAGCCTTGCAGTCACCCATTGAGAGTATCGAGGTCTTATCGAGGTATAGTGGAATGTGCGGAGGTTACTGGGTGGGCGATAAGAGAGCTGGAGCACATCGACTTCTAACTTGTCGAGGTCTCACATGTGTGTGGAATTTCACCCAGTGGAACCTTCGTTTTTATTGAAAGCCAGATGCACTCGCATCTCAAGCTGATGTCAAGTGGATATGACAGAATTGAACGCCCCTATCATAACCACTCATGGACAGAACTTAAGGAAGTTGAACCTTTTAAAATGTATATCGGGATTCAGACAATAACTCTGAAAGATACATTCATGGAGAAAACTTAAGGAAGTTGTTACCTTTCAGCATGTATATCGGGATTCAGACATTGACTCTGAAAGATACACTCATGGACAAAACTTAAGGAAGTTGTACCTTTTAGCATGTATATCGGGATTTAGACATTGACTCTGAAAGATACACTCATGGACAAAACTTAAGGAAGTTGTACCTTTTAGTATGTATATCGGGATTCAGACAATAACTCTGAAAGATACACTAATTATAGAACTTAAGGTAGTTGTACCTTTTAGCATGTATATCGGGATTCAGACAATAACTCTGAAAGATATTACAGTGACCTTTATTGAAGAGACACGAGATAACCAAGTGTTTACAGCCTCTGTCTCCTTCAAAAGGCAGACGGCTAGCAACATAAAAATATGAAACTTTCTTAATTTTTGTTAATGAGTGTAGGATGTATTTCTACAATTGGCAGAATAATGACGAAAATAAATTAGAAAGGATTGGTTCACATTAATGGTGAAACATTTCTCTGATATTTCAACAATTATATAACCAAAATCTCTACAATTTCTCATGAGCTTTCCATAGTTTTATCAAACACCATCAACAAAAATAAAACTTAAAGAGTTAGACTATATATCATATAATAAACATATTTATTAATAGTAAAAACAAGAAGGCATATTCTGACCACTAGCATGAACGTTTTTTAAATGACAAAGCATCATCTAGTGGAATAAAAATCACCTAAACGTTGATGTAACTTGTTTCCTGATATTTGACCAACCCATTTTTATAGACACATATAATCTGGTAGATTCAATTGTCGAAATCGCTGGGAAGGTTTACCACCCATAAACACCGAGCCTTTTCAGATATTTTTTCTATTCAGTTCATAATATGTAGATATAGTTCTCTGTAGGATTGAAAGATGTAGCGTTAAATGAATTATCCTTAGCTAAATATTATTGTATAACAAATGAAAGCATTTAAGCCCGAATTTTTATTTTGCATAGAAATTCTACTGTCCTTATTGCGATGAAAAATATTATGAGATCTTGACTTATCAGTGGTAAACCTTCCTACCGTTTTCGCCAATTTAATCTACCAGGCAGTTTCTTAAAGTTCTAATACTGTATTGGATGGTTCTGTTTATATACGCAGCACTAAAGGGAGGATTATCAGAAATGGTTTTCAAGAAAACTATAGACATAAGCTTATAGGTATATATTTTTTCATAGCAGTAAGGACAGTAGAAGTTTGTATTGTGTATAAAAGAAACATTTATGCTTAAATCCTTTCATTTTGCCTATACACCTATCCCCCGATTTACACGGTAGATACGTTCCTGAGAAAAACGTGTAAATCGAAGGATAGGTGTATATTAAACTGTCAAATCTGAATAGGTGTTCGCCCCCTCATGAATTAGAGCCTCCCAATATTCTTTTCAACATAAGTAGTATAGAGTAGAATATCGCATTTTAATATAGTGCGATAAAAACAAAAAAAAAAAACTTATTTGGAAAACCGTGTAAAAGCGAAAACGTGTAAAACAAGTACCGTGTAAATCGGGGGATTCTATATGCAGTTACGAGCGTCATTCCTCATCTCCTAATCAATCAGTCATCAGTTTTCACCGTTTGCTTTTTTTTGGAATGGCGCCCTCCTATTGGTTGGCTACGGTCACGCCACCTTTGCCCCTACCCCATCATGCCTCCCCACTCGCTATTTCGTATTAGTAACTATTGTGTTGGAGCGGGTCGCTCCCTAAATAAATGCATATATTAGATAATAACCATATGCAATTATTTAAGACGCCAAATTATAATTGTAACAAATAGTATTTGAATCAAAACATTCAATCGGGTAAAACACGGGCGTTGCCCGGGTCATTCGGCTAGTAGGTGTATATGCTACACTGAAAGGTGGACTCTCAGAAATGGTATTCAAGCAAACTATGGATATACAAAAGTTTGTTTTATGTTTAAAAGAAATATTCGTTCTTTTATGATTCCATTTATTATATATAGATGGCGCGTTATTTTCTTTATAATTAATTTGATATCGTTTAATATATACATAGGTTGAAATGATTCTCTCGTGGAGTCAATTTGACACAGCATTACTTCTACCACATATAGAGGGCACTAAGTTGAACAAAGACATCACGAAGCTACGTGTTGATAAAACAGTGGTTGAAACTTCACTACAGGGTAGTGAAAACGTGCTCTCTCTCTGGCAAAGTCTGGAGCTCTTGGCCTACCTGAATCCAGGCAATCTACCACCCAACTAGACGAAAGAGACCTCCGTACCATCAATACCCAATGTCTGCAGAAACGGAAATCTAATACTGCACATGACTGATACAGAGCAGGACAAGCACCGGTTTTTTCCTCCCAAGAGAACAACAGTCTTTAATTTCCTGACTTAAGTCTGGTCATCTACGGACAATGACTTTCCAGAATGGTTGCAGGGTTTTCATACTATGTACTAAGTGTCAACCCGCAACCCAAAACACATTATTGACTGTATTGACTCATCCATTGATGAGCTCTACTCATCCCCAGCACAGACACCATCAACAAGCTATACAAGCTTGATACCCTGATATAATTGTTGAGTGGAGATAAGAAAGAAGAAGAGACTCATCTCCAGCACTGACACCATCAACAAGCTCTACAAACTTGATACCCTGATATGATTGAGTGGAGATAAAGAAAGAAGAAGAGACTCATTCCCAGTAGACACCATCAACAAGCTCTACAAGCTTAATACCCTGATATGATTGAATGGAGATAAGAAAGAAGAGGAGGAAGTGCTGACACGTGTCGAGGTAAATACCTCAGTTTCAAATTTACATTTTCATTTGTTTCCTACATTAAATCTACAGCTCTCAATTATTCTTCAACCATGAATAGCGTCTCTACTCAAATAAATCAGCGATAGAAAACACTCTTTTATTCTATCAGATTTACAGCGTGTTTTATGTCTTATTGTAAATTCCAGGTAGTGTGAAAGGCAGTAAATATAACAATCTTTGTCAACCTAGAAGGAATAACTTAGTAGATTTGATACTCTGTCTACGTTTTGAAATAGAAGTCGGTGGAAAGGTATATTAAACTGTTGGGTTCTGACCGCTACGACCCGGGATTGATTTCCGCATTGGACACTTTTTTTCTAATATAAAATAATTATGCTCCAATGGCCCCCCGATTCTTGCAAAAGTCCAACGTCACCAGAGAATGCAAGTAACCAAACGGGGATCTTGTACATTTGTAACTGTAAAAGTCTAACTGCTTTTCCATATTTTATTTACAATATTTCAGTAAACACTGTCTCCCTCCATAGAAACTTTTTATTGAGTTTTTGTGACATTCGAGTGTATACACACTGCGAACATCTTGGAAAAAATAAAATAATAGAGAAATAAATCTATTTTACTTTCCCGATATATTTACGTTGATTAATTCTCGTCTAAAAATGAGGATGCCCTCAAATTACACTCATGGACAGAACTTAAGGAAGTTGTACCTTTTAGCATGTATATCGGGATTCAGACACTAACTCTCAAAGACATTTGATACACTCATGGGCAAAACTCAAGGAAATTGTACCTTTTAGCATGTATATCGGGATTCAGACAATAACTCTGAAAGATACACTCATGGACAAAACTTAAGGAAGTTGTACCTTTTAGCATGTATATCGGGATTCAGACAATATCTCTGAAAGATACATTTATAGACAGAACTTAAGGAAGTTTTAACTATTAGCATGTATATCGGGATTCAGACAATAACTCTGAAAGATACACTCATGGACAGAACTTAAGGAAGTCGTACCTTTTAGCATGTATATCGGAATTCAGACAATAACTCTGAAAGATATTACAGTAATATTTATTTAAAACACACAATATAACCAAATATGAACTAAATTGCCTCTGTCTCCTTAAAATAAAATTAGACGCCGGCGCGCGCAACATCAAAATATACAACTTTCATGAATTTTGTCTATGAGTATATGTTGTAAAAATGTTATAGCGAAAATGGAAACCTAGAGAAGCAATCTTGAAGTAGCACGGTGACGTGCGACCGACGTTATCAGAGTGTTGCTCGAGTGGTGGGGATAGCTTGGGAGTCAAGAGATGACTCACACAAATATTTACCTTCCATTCCTATTTCCTGAACTTCTTCCTTTCAAAAGTACAATGCCCAGGTACCACAAAAACATATCGTAACTCTTGACAAAGTTTTCTTACTCTATATACAGGGCTGAATACACTCATGGATAAAACTTAAGTTGTAACACTTTTACCATGTATATATATTAAGGGAAAATACATCTCCTGATCTTGCAGCTAAAGGTTTCTGATGGCTTTCGTAAACTGTCGGAATAAATATCAAAAATGGTTGATTTATAATGATTCCAGAATTGGATATTTCAGAATATATATAAATATTATATAATTAAAAAGATAAAGATTTCTGCTTGATTTTGTATCATGTTGAGGATTATGGTAATGCAGTCGTGGTTGAAATCTTGAAAGTATAAGAATAAATTTAATTGAGCTTGATTTAATTGAACTTATGGAATATAAAAAAAAACATAATTTTATTAAAGTACTGCCTGGCCTAAAGCGAGTAGAACAAGGAAAACAAAGTATTATTTATATAATGTACTAAAGATTTGAGCCGGCCATCGGGAAACAACAACAACGAGTTTTTATAGGGGAAGCATGACCTCTGGCGGTCGATTTAACAGAGTATTTGGATCTATGAAATATAATTTTAAATAAAATAATATTTTAATATAACATATATATGCAGATAAATATTATATTTTATTATTTTTTTAAAGGAGAGCATTAGAATATACATGTGGCAATATCGTTGCGGAATTTCTTGTTGTTGGATGCGAATGGTGAGATTTGATTGAAGCGCAGTCGTTTGAGTGGAAGTTGCAGCATACAGTTAGGAATAATCAGGACACGTGATGGGGTTTGAAAATGAAAGGCAACTGGATTGGAGGAAAGAAAGCTTGAGAAGAGCTGAGCGATTTGACTTATTAATTATCTGATCACATGGCGATGATTGACTTAGCTATGGGGTGAGCGGGAAGGTCTCGAGAGTAGATGTTACCTTGTTGAGAGCGAAATCACTACTAGGTCCGAACTCGGCGAGAGCGAGTGAACAACTGCCCATTCTTCCTTTTCGATTTTACACCAAGACTCAGTTTCTTTCTGATTGGTTGAGAGATGATCACATGATCTTTTCCTATTGGTCGACCTATTTAGGTGCTGTCTTCTGATTGGCCGGCGGTTTCCTTTGGTGTTGTTTTTGCCGGAAGATATATCCGATTTCGTCAGGAAGTGTTGGATAGCTCGACGCTTATAACTTCGGCGGATATTAGATACGTCCTGTCTTTGCCGGAAATATTGGGTGTTAGCTTAACATTTATAACTTCTGGTCACCAGATACATCCTGCTTTGTCAGGAAGTATTGAGTGCTTCTTGACTAATATAACTTCTGCGGCCACTAGATACGTCCGGTCTTTGCCCCTGCAATATTGACACAGGGGTGCCAAGAATAGTCGTGCCAGCTTTAGGCCTACTTCCTCTGTCTTATTGCTACTTGCTTTCCTCCAGTTACCTTGTTCTTTATTAAGTCTTTGAAAATCATACATGGTACATACATAGTGGGTCGGGGTTGCATTTAATTATATACAAATTATGACAGATGCGCCCCCTACATGTGAAGAATTCAAGAAGGGGTTAGCCTGAGAGAATTCTGTAAAGTGAAAAATAATTTTGTGGGAAAATTAGTTGTGGGTATTGAGGGGTTATATACAAGCATTGCTGGTGATATAAAAGTAAAATAGAATGGTGTTGATGATATAGGTTGAGTATAATTAATAGAAATCAAAAATTTTTTAATTGTAAGAAATCAAAATGAATGTTATGGTACATAGTGGATTAAAAAGAAAAGAAAATGCGCCTAAACGAATTCTACTCGAGATAGGAAATGAAATCGAGGGAGTTCTATTAAGGCTTTTGAAATCAAAATAAAAATAATATAAAAATAGTTGAATGAAATCAAAATTGAATGTGTTTGGTTGAAAAAAAATTGTTTTGTTGCATGGTGATAAGGGAAAATGCCTAGTTACTTTTTTGCTCGAATTTTGGAAAAGAATTCGAGGAAATTTCATAAGGTCTTTTGAGAAATCAAAGTAAAATAAAAAGTTGAAAGAAATCAAAGTGAATGCTTGATGCATGGAAAAAAAAAAAAGAAAAATGCCTAACCATATTCTCGCTCGAAATTGGGAATGGAAAACGAGGGATTTTTATTAGGGCTTTTGAGAAATCAAAAAATAATTAAAAATAAAAAGTTGGAGGAAATCAAAAAATAATATAAAAGTTGGGAGAAATCAAAGTAAATGCTTGGTTGCATGGTGAAAAAAAAAAAGATAGAGAAAAAAAAGAATGTTTTTGTAAATCAAAATGAAATATAATATCCAATTTTGAAAGAAAACCAATGAGTTTTTGTTGATTGGAAACTATGATAACATAACTAAGTGGTAAATATATGATAATTAATGATTAAAAGTGATGTTAAGTTGAATAAATTGATAAATTGATTAAATATTTACATTTTTAATTGAGAGAAAATAATGAAAATGATTAATATGAAAAATAAGGTGTATTGGTTTGAACCCTTTGGTATCTACATGCCCTATAAATTTTTTAATTGCTCAATTATGCCCTATAAATTTTTTGTCTCATCTGTAGCGACACTTAGGTGAAAACGTGATTCTACCCCTCAAGTGCGTTTATGCTATGTGTACAGGAGACATGGAAATCTATATAACCTTTATGTGTAATTTTTATCTTTGTGTGTGTTGTGAAAAAATGTTAGAAGTCTGTTGTGTAAGAAATGTGTGAGCGAGTTCTATGTGTTGTCTTGTGGATGTGGAATTGGATGATAAAAATCGATATGTAGACTCGAACTGGAATCAAAAATCGGTGGCATAGCGAGGTTCCCAGTTGACCTCAATAGGGGACCTTCTCATTGTAATTAGAGATACGGAAGTGGGGTGTGTCGGGCAAAAGAGAGGGAATGAAATTGGAGATCGGACGAGGCGCTCCGCTTTGTTTGCATAGGCCGAATTTATCGCCGCGGACTACACTTCCTGTCGCGGTGTCTCAAAATTCTCATTTCCTGCCGTCTATTTATTTTGGGGTGTGGCTCGGGTCTTGTTTTTGGAGTATGACTTCTCCGACATTGGTTGGTCATCTTTTCAGTTACTGCTATCTCTTCGGAGTTTATTTAGATTTTCTGCAAAAATGGTTCCTAAAATTATGAGAAGTTTTATAAATGCTTGTCCAAAATTAAAAACTGCCTCTTGTAGTTCGAAGATTTTATGAGCGGGCATGGTATAGATAAACAAGTAATTAATGAATAAAATTGGGATACAGTGGTATGGTAGAACTAATAAACAAAGGATAAAAATCAGATGAAAGATAGGATATTGCCCCATGTTCGTCCATATTTTTGTAACTGGGGACTCTGAAATATTTGCTTGAACCTTATTAATTGTAGAATTTGAATGATTGGTAGGTTCGCAGTTCTCCTGTTTGATATCTTTAGGGAGTGGTGTGATATGATTGAGCTGGTTGTCAGGTTTGCAGTTTTTAACATCGGGGAAGAGTGATGCAAATCGTCTTGTTGCAAAAATGGCAGGGTATAAATGCCTGAAAGGTTCGCTGCTGGTGGGTTTGAACCTTAATGACTCTGTTGGGAATAATTCGGGTGTTAAATGTTTGAAAGGGAACGTGTAATTGGGGTTGTGCTTTATATGATATGTGCTAACGGCGGGTGGTGATATATAACGGATTTTTTCTGTATACAGTTTAAGTTTGTTGACGAGGATTGTGTCAGTGTCTCTTTGAAGTGGTTGATTTGGTCGATCTATGCGGACCACATTTGGTGAAATAATTTCTAATATTGTGTGAGGTCCTGTGAAATATGGCGCAAGTTTCCCTGTATTTGGGTGGTGATATAATTTTACTAACACTAGATCACCTACTTCGAAATGTGGTTGCTTGTGTCGTTGGTCATAAATGTTTTTGTCTTGTAAATGTTTGTTTTGTGTGCGTGTGTGTGCAATTTTTCTAGCTTTGTCGATATCTGGGTACGGTGTGTTATGATTAGAGATTTCTGGGGGTAGGATACCAAACATTAAGTATATGGGTGGAAAACCTGTGGTAGAGTGGGGTGTCTTGTTATATATAAGTGTAACCTTCTTGACCAACTTGGTCCATGCGACCTTAGGATTTTCTAGGTGTAATAACCTAAGTTTTCCCGTGAGGGTGGCGTTCAGGCGTTCACATAGGCCGTTGGCTTGTGGGTTGTTGCTGGTTGTGATTAACGGGTGAATATTTCTATTAAGGAGAAAACTACGAAATTTGGGTGAAGTGAAGGCAGGGGCTCTATCCGTAAGAAGGCGTTTTGGAGAACCATCCTGGAATACTCGCTTAAGTACCTGTTGGTAGGTGGTGGTACTGGTGGATTTAGATGGAAAAGCCCACGCGTAGCGTGAAAAATGATCGACTACCACATGGAGGTATATCTTGGTGTTGCCATATTTGGCAAATCCTGCTATGGTGTCCAGAGATAAAAGGTCGAAGGGTTCTTTAGATTCCGGAGGTTGACTTAATTCTCCGTAAGTGGGTCCTACTGGACGTTTTGTTAATTGGCAGGTGGGACAGGTCTTAACCTTTTGTTTAATATCTTTTGACATACCTTGCCAGTAATATTGTGTGGAGATGATTCGTGACATTTGGGAAATACCGGGGTGATTGTATTGTGTGTGTACTGTTTGTAAGAGTTGTTGTATGAGTGGTTTTGGAAGTATAATCTTGGTTACACCTTTTCGGGAAACTGTATGTAATCCATTACGATCAATGGTCAAAGTAGACTCTTTCGATGGAGGAGGTTGGTGTGTCTTGATAAGGGTGGCGTCCAAGAATCCACAAAACGGGTTACGGGACAAGAGATCTGCTTCATATTGTAGTTTTCCTTTTATGTAGCGGACCTCATATTCGTAACTCGATAGTCGTAAACTCCATCGAAACAGTCTGCCGGACGGGTTCTTGATGGTTTTCAACCACTGCAATGCGTGATGGTCAGAAAATATAGTAAATTTTCTGCCCATAAGATAGATGCGAAACTTCTCCACACTCTCAACGATTGCTAAGCACTCAAGTTCAGAGATGGAGTAGTTTTTCTCGTGTGGGCGCAATGTTCGGCTGAAATACTGAGCTGGATATACGTTCCCGTCAGGGTGAACTTGTTTGAGAATGCCTGCTATACCGAGGGTGGATGCATCGCAATACACTTGGCATGGCAGACCTTCTTTGTAAAGGTGTAAAATGGGGTGTTGTGTGAGGTTTCCTTTCAGGTCAATGAACGCCTCTTGACAAGCTTCATTCCAGTTCCACACGACGTCCTTTTTGAGGAGATTGTTGAGTGGTGCTCGCAAGCGAGCGTATTCCGGAATGAATTTGTTATAGACGTTCACAGCGCCTAAGAAGGATTGTAGTGTTTTTCGGTTGTGTGGTTGTTTAATGGCGTGGATGATGTCGGTATTGCGTGTAAGTGGTGTAATTGTACCAGCTGTAATGGTGTAACCTAGAAAATTTATGGATTGCTTAAAAAATTCGCATTTTGCGAAGTTAAGTTGTAACTTCTCCGCTTCGCAAAAGGCGAAAAATTGTCGCAGGTGGTTTTGATGTTCCTCCAATGTGTTGGAGTAAATGATGAAATCATCGAAGTAATGTGCCACACAGTCAAGTCCGTGTCTCTGTAGGACCTGACTTATGGCTCGTTCGTAAATCTGAGGACTGGTTTTTAACCCGAAAGGTAATCGAGTGGGTTGGTATAATCCTTCAAAGGTGGCAAATGCTAACAGTGGTCGAGAATCGGGGTGTATTGGGACTTGCCAATACGCAGAGGATATGTCGGCCGTGGAGAAATATTTGGCTTGTGCGAGGTGGTCTAGGATATCCTCGATTCTCGGGAGGGGATGGACATCAGAGCTGATTAGCTCGTTCACCTTCCTATAATCGATACAAAACCGTTTGGTCTTGTCGCGCTTAGTGACGAGGGTGACAGGGCTCGAGAAAGGTGAAAAAGATTGTTCTATGATGCCGTTCTCCAGCATTTGTTGTATTTGGTTACGGATTTCTTGTTGGTCACATATCGGAACACGATATGGACGTATGGTGATTATTTTTTCGGAATTCGTGGGTATTTTTACTGGTGGAATCCGTAAGCATGGTACGTTGAATTTGTCCTGTGAAAAAATGTGAGTGTACCTTTGTAGAAGTGTTGTGAACTGTGGTGTATAGTGAGTGTTAGGTGTTGTGTTGTAGTATGCATGGGGTAAAGGGTTTTGTTGTGTATTAGTGTGAGTGTCGAGTTCGTTGTGTGGGTTGGTCATGTGAGAGTTGTGCAACGGTGTGTGATCACCTATGTTTTTGGTATGCGAGTTATCCCGCTGTGTGGGTGCGTTTTGGACAGGTTCATAAGTTGAAGTTGTTGTGGTTTGATTATTTGAGGGCATGTAAAAAAGGCAATTGGCTTTAGTGAAAAAGGGGCATGTAGATAAGTGGGTTTTTCTCAATGAATGCACGCAATGGTTGTCATAGGCGGAAAGTTGGGATGCGGGGAAAATATTTTGTGACATCGCCTGACACTGCCAGTACGTGCATACATTGGACACATGATTAAAATGGTAGGAAAGGGTAGACAATGGGGCGCCCAGCTGGAATATAGTGCATGTAGTATGATCCAAAGTTATTACACTGCAATATTTGATGTATTACACTGTTATAGAATCCTGTCGACTTTAGGAATAGCTGTGGTATTCTACTATGTTGGGAAACCTTACTCTTGGTGTTGAAGGTTGTTGAAGTGGTGACGCAGTCGTGGTGAATGATGCAGTCGTGGTGGATGATGCAGTCGTGGTGGCTGAGTGAAAGGATTACACACAGGGGAAATAAGCCGGGACACTTGATGATTGAAAATATAAGGCAACGGGTTGGAGGAAAGAAAGCTTTTGAGAAAGGCAGAGCGGTTTTTGATGATTAATTAGTTGATCACATGGCGATGATTGGATTTAGATGAAATGAGCAGAGGGAGAGAGGTCTCGAGAGTAGATGTTACCTTGTTGGAAGCGAAGGAGCAACTGACAATTCTTGCTTTTCGATTTAACACCAAGACTCAGTTTCTTTCTGATTGGTCGAGAGATGATCACATGATCTTTTCCTATTGGTCAACCTATTTAGGTACTGTCTTCTGATTGGCCGGCGGTTTCTTTTGGTGTTGCTTTTGCTGGAAGATATATCCGATTTCGTCAGGAAGTGTTGGGTAGCTTGACGCTTATAACTTCGACGGATATTAGATACGTCCTGTCTTTGCCGGAAATATTGGGTGTTAGCTTAACATTTATAAATTCTGGTCACCAGATACACCCTGTTTTGTCAGGAAGTATTGAGTGCTTCTTGACTAATATAACTTCTGCGGCCACTAGATACGTCCGGTCTTTGCCCCTGCAATATTGACACAGGGGTGCCAAGAATAGTCGTGCCAGCTTTAGGCCTACTTCCTATGTCTTATTGCTACTTGCTTTCCTCCAGTTACCTTATTCTTTATTAAATCTTGGAAAATCATACATGGTACATACATAGTGGGTCGGGGTTGCATTTAATTATATACAAATTATGACAGATGCGCCCCCTACATGTGAAGAATTCAAGAAGGGGTTAGCCTGAGAGAATTCTGTAAAGTGAAAAATAATTTTGTGGGAAAATTAGTTGTGGGTATTGAGGGGCTATATACAAGCATTGCTGGTGATATAAAAGTAAAATAGAATGGTGTTGATGATATAGGTTGAGTATAATTAATAGAAATCAAAAATTTTTTAATTGTAAGAAATCAAAATGAATGTTAGGGTACATAGTGGATTAAAAGAAAAGAAAATGCGCCTAAACGAATTCTACTCGAGATAGGAAATGAAATCGAGGGAGTTCTATTAAGGCTTTTGAAATCAAAATAAAAATAATATAAAAATAGTTGAATGAAATCAAAATTGAATGTGTTTGGTTGAAAAAAAATTGTTTTGTTGCATGGTGATAAGGGAAAATGCCTAGTTACTTTTTTGCTCGAATTTTGGAAAAGAATTCGAGGAAATTTCATAAGGTCTTTTGAGAAATCAAAGTAAAATAAAAAGTTGAAAGAAATCAAAGTGAATGCTTGATGCATGGTGAAAAAAAAAAAAAGAAAAATGCCTAACCATATTCTCGCTCGAAATTGGGAATGGAAAACGAGGGATTTTTATTAGGGGTTTTGAGAAATCAAAAAATAATTAAAAATAAAAAGTTGGAGGAAATCAAAAAATAATATAAAAGTTGGGAGAAATCAAAGTAAATGCTTGGTTGCATGGTGAAAAAAAAGATAGAGAAAAAAAGAATGTTTTTGTAAATCAAAATGAAATATAATATCCAATTTTGAAAGAAAACCAATGAGTTTTTGTTGATTGGAAACTATGATAACATAACTAAGTGGTAAATATATGATAATTAATGATTAAAAGTGATGTTAAGTTGAATAAATTGATAAATTGATTAAATATTTACATTTTTAATTGAGAGAAAATAATGAAAATGATTAATATGAAAAATAAGGTGTATTGGTTTGAACCCTTTGGTATCTACATGCCCTATAAATTTTTTAATTGCTCAATTATGCCCTATAAATTTTTTAATTGCTCAATTATGCCCTATAAATTTTTTGTCTCATCTGTAGCGACACTTAGGTGAAAACGTGATTCTACCCCTCAAGTGCGTTTATGCTATGTGTACAGGAGACATGGAAATCTATATAACCTTTATGTGTAATTTTTATCTTTGTGTGTGTTGTGAAAAAATGTTAGAAGTCTGTTGTGTAAGAAATGTGTGAGCGAGTTCTACGTGTTGTCTTGTGGATGTGGAATTGGATGATAAAAATCGATATGTAGACTCGAACTGGAATCAAAAATCGGTGGCATAGCGAGGTTCCCAGTTGACCTCAATAGGGGACCTTCTCATTGTAATTAGAGATACGGAAGTGGGGTGTGTCGGGCAAAAGAGAGGGAATGAAATTGGAGATCGGACGAGGCGCTCCGCTTTGTTTGCATAGGCCGAATTTATCGCCGCGGACTACACTTCCTGTCGCGGTGTCTCAAAATTCTCATTTCCTGCCGTCTATTTATTTTGGGGTGTGGCTCGGGTCTTGTTTTTGGAGTATGACTTCTCCGACATTGGTTGGTCATCCTTCAATTACTGCTATCTCTTCGGAGTTTATTTAGATTTTCTGCAAAAATGGTTCCTAAAATTGTGAGAAGTTTTATAAATGCTTGTCCAAAATTAAAAACTGCCTCTTGTAGTTCGAAGATTTTATGAGCGGGCATGGTATAGATAAACAAGTAATTAATGAATAATATTGGGATACAGTGGTATGGTAGAACTAATAAACAAAGGATAAAAATCAGATGAAAGATAGGATATTGCCCCATGTTCGTCCATATTTTTGTAACTGGGGACTCTGAAATATTTGCTTGAACCTTATTAATTGTAGAATTTGAATGATTGGTAGGTTCGCAGTTCTCCTGTTTGATATCTTTAGGGAGTGGTGTGATATGATTGAGCTGGTTGTCAGGTTTGCAGTTTTTAACATCGGGGAAGAGTGATGCAAATCGTCTTGTTGCAAAAATGGCAGGGTATAAATGCCTGAAAGGTTCGCTGCTGGTGGGTTTGAACCTTAATGACTCTGTTGGGAATAATTCGGGTGTTAAATGTTTGAAAGGGAACGTGTAATTGGGGTTGTGCTTTATATGATATGTGCTAACGGCGGGTGGTGATATATAACGGATTTTTTCTGTATACAGCTTAAGTTTGTTGACGTGGATTGTGTCAGTGTCTCTTTGAAGTGGTTGATTTGGTCGATCTATGCGGACCACATTTGGTGAAATAATTTCTAATATTGTGTGAGGTCCTGTGAAATATGGCGCAAGTTTCCCTGTATTTGGGTGGTGATATAATTTTACTAACACTAGATCACCTACTTCAAAATGTGGTTGTTTGTGTCGTTGATCATAAATGTTTTTGTCTTGTAAATGCTTGTTTTGTGTGCGTGTGTGTGCAATTTTTCTAGCTTTGTCGATATCTGGGTACGGTGTGTTATGATTAGAGATTTCTGGGGGTAGGATACCAAACATTAAGTATATGGGTGGAAAACCTGTGGTAGAGTGTGGGGTTTTGTTATATATAATTGTAACTCTTTTGACCAACTTGGTCCATGCGATCTTAGGATTTTCTAGATGCAATAGCCTAAGTTTTCCCGTGAGGGTGGCGTTCAGGCGTTCACATAGACCGTTGGCCTGTGGATTGTTGCTGGTTGTGAGTAATGGGTGAATATTTCTATTAAGTAGGAAACTACGAAATTTTGGCGAAGTGAAAGCAGGGGCTCTATCCGTAAGAAGGCGTTTTGGAGAGCCATCCTGTAATACTCGCTTAAGTACCTGTTGGTAGGTGATGATGCTGGTGGATTTAGATGGAAAAGTCCACGCGTAGCGCGACAAATGATCGACTACCACATGGAGGTATATTTTGGTGTTGCCATATTTGGTAAATCCTGCTATGGTGTCAAGTGATAATAGGTCAAAGGGTTCTTTGGCTTCCGGAGGTTGACTTAATTCCCCGTAAGTGGGTCCCAATGGCCGTTTTGTTAACTGGCAGGTGGGGCAGGTCTTAACTTTTTGTTTAATATCTTTTGACATACCTTGCCAGTAATATTGTGGGGAGATGATTCGTGACATTTGTGAAATACCGGGGTGATTGTATTGTGTGTGTACTGTTTGTAAGAGTTGTTGTATGAGTGGTTTTGGAAGTATAATCTTGGTTACACCTTTTCGGGAAACTGTATGTAATCCATTATGATCAATGGTCAAACTAGACTCTTTCGATGGAGGAGGTTGGTGGGTCTTGATAAGGGTGGCGTCCAAGAATCCACAAAACGGGTTACGGGACAAGAGATCTGCTTCATATTGTAGTTTTCCTTTTATGTAGCGGACCTCATATTCGTAACTCGATAGTCGTAAACTCCATCGAAACAGTCTGCCGGACGGGTTCTTGATGGTTTTCAACCACTGCAATGCGTGATGGTCAGAAAATATAGTAAATTTTCTGCCCATAAGATAGATGCGAAACTTCTCCACACTCTCAACGATTGCTAAGCACTCAAGTTCAGAGATGGAGTAGTTTTTCTCGTGTGGGCGCAATGTTCGGCTGAAATACTGAGCTGGATATACGTTCCCGTCAGGGTGAACTTGTTTGAGAATGCCTGCTATACCGAGGGTGGATGCATCGCAATACACTTGGCATGGCAGACCTTCTTTGTAAAAGTGTAATGTGGGGTGTGTGGTAAGGCTTTCTTTCAGGTTAGTGAACGCTTTCTGGCATTCGTCATCCCAGACCCACATGACATCCTTTTTTAGAAGGTTGACAAGTGGCGTCCGCAAGCGGGCGTGGTCTGGAATGAACTCTTTATAGGCGTTCACAGTTTTTAGGAAAGATCGTAATGTTTTTCGATTGTGTGGTTGTTTGGTGGCGTGAATTTTCTCTATGTTTTGTGTAGACGGGATGATTGTATTATTCTTAACGATTGTGCATGCGCTTACTGGTTGTTGTTGTCTTTTGGCGCGTGTGTTGCGTTTGTTGTGCTGGTTGTGTGTGTTACCGTTGTGTGACGACGTATGGGTGCGTGTGTTGTGAGCGTGAAAACCGTCCTGTGGTTTTATGTGTTGTGGGCATAAAGTATTGGCAATTGGATTGAGTGAAAAGTTGCGTGGTGTGAGATTAGAATGGTGGCATGTAAATATTTGGGGTTTGGGGAATGAATGCAGGCAAGGGTTTCCATGTGTGAAAGCTTTGGGTGCTGTGCGAGTCCTTTGGGACAGGTTTTGGCCTAGCCCGTGCTTGCATTCATTTGACACATGTTTAAAGTGGTAGATAGTATTAGACAATGGGACGCCAAGTTGGAAAATAGTGCCGCGATTATAATTTAGTTTTAATTTATACTGATAAAGGGTTTTTAAGGTAAGAACTCCAAATGGCAAGGATGCATTTACCACGTGGAAGTTCTCTCTACGGGTTATTTGGCCTATTGTCAGAGGGAAAGTTAAATGTCCTATTATTTTCGTAAAATTATTTAGGGTGGATAGATCAAGGGAAGGTTTTTTAATACTTAAGTTGGGAAGTTGTGCTTTTAATCTATTGTATAAATGATACGGCAATATGTTCGAACCTGCGTCTGGTTCAATTAGAAAGGTACATGGTAGGTCCTGGGTCAGATACAAGTCCAAAGTCAATTTGATGGTGTCATTGGGTGGATTGCCTACCTCAGTCTCGAAAGGTCTCCACTGTGGCGTCTTCGGCTTGGGATGGCTGGCTTGGAATGTCTGTTGGGCCGGATCGGGACCGTTTGCACTGTCCGCGCAATTGAAAGGGAAATCTAGTCATTTGTACTGCTTCCATTCGAGTGGACCGCGTTGTCGGTACACTGGGCCCGTGTCGCGTGGATTGCTTCCGGGTGCACGGGTACGGCATGGCGGGTGGCGACTCCTCGGTGGGCGTCAGGTTGTTCGGACACGTACCGGCGGTGCGGGCGTCGGTTGCCCCGGGGGTGGCGCTCCGGAAGACCGTTTCCAGTTGCGTGGACTTTGCCCCTTGTAGCGCGGCGGTCAGTTCTAAAATTACCGTCGCCAGGGTATGTCTTGTCGCTTCGTTCGTTGTCAGTTTCTTTCCGCTCGTTTTGTTATTGCCTTTTGTTTTGCTGGCGCCTGGGCTAATTTCCATCTTTATCCTGTCGACTCTATGTAATATGATCCAAAGTTATTACACTGCAATATTTGATGTATTACACTGTTATAGAATCCTGTCGACTTTAGGAATAGCTGTGGTATTCTACTATGTTGGGAAACCTTACTCTTGGTGTTGAAGGTTGTTGAAGTGGTGACGCAGTCGTGGTGAATGATGCAGTCGTGGTGGATGATGCAGTCGTGGTGGCTGAGTGAAAGGATTACACACAGGGGAAATAAGCCGGGACACTTGATGATTGAAAATATAAGGCAACGGGTTGGAGGAAAGAAAGCTTTTGAGAAAGGCAGAGCGGTTTTTGATGATTAATTAGTTGATCACATGGCGATGATTGGATTTAGATGAAATGAGCAGAGGGAGAGAGGTCTCGAGAGTAGATGTTACCTTGTTGGAAGCGAAGGAGCAACTGACAATTCTTGCTTTTCGATTTAACACCAAGACTCAGTTTCTTTCTGATTGGTCGAGAGATGATCACATGATCTTTTCCTATTGGTCGACCTATTTAGGTACTGTCTTCTGATTGGCCGGCGGTTTCTTTTGGTGTTGCTTTTGCTGGAAGATATATCCGATTTCGTCAGGAAGTGTTGGGTAGCTTGACGCTTATAACTTCGCTCCATCAGAAATTTTTACCCGGGTCAGGAGCGCCGATAGCTGGTTGACGGCGTCCGCTAGGGGCGCAGTTGTCTCGCCCGTCTCTCTTACTTCCTGCCTCCCTTCCGTTGTTGTTTCCGTCGGGCCGTCCGACTTTATGCTTATGGGATCCTGATCAAGCTCCATAATATCTTTATCCTGTCGACTTAACCGTTCTGTGGCAATATCGTTGCGGAATTTCTTGTTGTTGGATGCGAATGGTGAGATTTGATTGAAGCGCAGTCGTTTGAGTGGAAGTTGCAGCATACAGTTAGGAATAATCAGGACACGTGATGGGGTTTGAAAATGAAAGGCAACTGGATTGGAGGAAAGAAAGCTTGAGAAGAGCTGAGCGATTTGACTTATTAATTATCTGATCACATGGCGATGATTGACTTAGCTATGGGGTGAGCGGGAAGGTCTCGAGAGTAGATGTTACCTTGTTGAGAGCGAAATCACTACTAGGTCCGAACTCGGCGAGAGCGAGTGAACAACTGCCCATTCTTCCTTTTCGATTTTACACCAAGACTCAGTTTCTTTCTGATTGGTTGAGAGATGATCACATGATCTTTTCCTATTGGTCGACCTATTTAGGTGCTGTCTTCTGATTGGCCGGCGGTTTCCTTTGGTGTTGTTTTTGCCGGAAGATATATCCGATTTCGTCAGGAAGTGTTGGATAGCTCGACGCTTATAACTTCGGCGGATATTAGATACGTCCTGTCTTTGCCGGAAATATTGGGTGTTAGCTTAACATTTATAACTTCTGGTCACCAGATACATCCTGCTTTGTCAGGAAGTATTGAGTGCTTCTTGACTAATATAACTTCTGCGGCCACTAGATACGTCCGGTCTTTGCCCCTGCAATATTGACACAGGGGTGCCAAGAATAGTCGTGCCAGCTTTAGGCCTACTTCCTCTGTCTTATTGCTACTTGCTTTCCTCCAGTTACCTTGTTCTTTATTAAGTCTTTGAAAATCATACATGGTACATACATAGTGGGTCGGGGTTGCATTTAATTATATACAAATTATGACATACATATATTGGAAATACGCCGTTATATAAGTAAATAAAGAATTCTTTATGCTTAAAATTTAAAACTTCCTTAAGTTTTGTCTATGAGTGTAGATAAAAGGTATTTCTGGTGTCTTGGAGAACATTTCCCTGAATAATACATACACACATACCGCTTTATTAAGACCACCGGTCTTATACAGATTCACCACAGGAAGAAATCATGGAACTCCTATACTCCAGGCAGCACAGAACCAAACAGCCTCCAGGTACGTCGCAAGTCCAGTGTGGCCACACCGTGCATAGTTAGCGTATTTTTCCTTTTTAATATTAATAATCGACGTATATTTATTCCTTGTTTTAACATATTCTAAACGGTCTAAATCGTTATTCGATTTAATATATTTTGCCAGTTTCTTTCATGGTATTTTTCGCTATGTAGCAATAATGAAAGGGTTCGACATTGGGTTATCCGTTTTTGTCTCAATTTGCATAGCAGTTTTTAACATTGCATTTTTGATCTGCTCGATCATGTTATTAATTATATTTTCAATATATTTATGTTTCAAATTCACTTAGAGATGAAATTATCTCAATTGTATGATTAATATAATACATTTTTGGTTACTACAGTAGAACCTCTCTTACCTAACTCTAGATTCAATGTGCCCTTTAGGATGAGATGTCCTTTCACCGAAGATTAGCTTCTAAGTATATATGAAAAAAGGTGAAAAATTGACTATTAATACTGTCTTTTATAGATTCTTCTAGCGAGAGTGTCCTTTCATGGAGGTGTTTTACTGTAATAAAAATACACATTATATATATAAAAAATATATGAATATGATAAATATAATATTTATCTCTGCACACGCAAGTATAAAGGCCACATTAAATCAGTATTAAAAGAGAGAGAGAAGCCATGTCCAGGGAATAAGACGATATCTTTAGTCACATTCCACACCATACACTCATGGACAAAACTTATGGAGCTGGAATGCATTTGATTTTGCGATCGTTTATTTTTCAGGAGACAAAAGGTAATTCTTTTCTAACTTGGTTATCTGGTGTATCTTCAATAAAGGTCATTGTAATATCTTTAAGAGCTATTGTCTGAATCCCGATTTATATGCTGAAAGGTAAAACTTCTTTAAGTTGTGTCCATGAGTGTAGCTTTCAGAGTTATGCTGAAAGGTACAACTTCCTTAAGTTTTGTCCATGAGTGATCTTCCAGAGTTATTGTCTGAATCCCAATATGCATGGTAAAAGGTACAATTTCCTTAAGTTTTGTCATTGAGTGATCTTTCAGAGTTATTGTCTAAATCCCGATATGCATGGTAAAAGGTACAACTTCCTTAAGTTTTGTCCAAAAGTGATCTTTCAGAGTTATTGTCTAAATCCCGATATGCATGGTAAAAGGTACAATTTCCTTAAGTTTTGTCCAAGAGTGATCTTTCAGAGTTATTGTCTCAATCCCGAAATACATGGTAAAAGGTACAACTTCCTTAAGTTTTGTCCATGAGTGTATCTTTCAGAGTTATTGTCTGAATCCCGATATACATGCTAAAAGGTACAACTTCCTTAGATTTTGTCCATGAGTGTATCTTTTAGAGTTATTGTCTGAATACCGATATACATGCTAAAAGGTATAACTTCCTTAAGTTTTGTCCATGAGTGTATCTTTCAGAGTTATTGTCTGAATCCCGATATACATGCTAAAAGGTACAACTTCCTTAGATTTTGTCCATGAGTGTATCTTTTAGAGTTATTGTCTGAATACCGATATACATGCTAAAAGGCACAACTTCCTTTAGTTTTGTCAAAGAATCTATCTTTCAGAGTTATTGTCTGTATCCCGATATACATACTAAAAGGTACAACTCCCTTAAGTGTTCAATGGAAGCAATGGTCGCCTCTCCCGTCAAAATAAACGTCAGAATCTGACGCCAACTATTGACCGTAGCCGCAACTAGCGGCATCGGGTCGGTGACAAAGCCACAACACCAACTTTGGCAAACTGATATGCGTCCACCTAGAGACCATGGTTTCGGGCTAATGGCCCTCGTCAGTGTTGTCCATGAGTGTATCTTTCAGAGTTATTGTGTGAATCCCGATATATTTGCTAAAAGGTACAACTTCCTTAAGTTTTGTCAAAGAATCTATCTTTCAGAGTTATTGTCTGTATCCCGATATACATACTAAAAGGTACAACTTCCTTAAGTGTTGTCCAGGAGTGTATCTTTCAGAGTTATTGTCTGAATCCCGATATACATGCTAAAAGGTACAACTTCCTTAAGTTTTGTCCATGAGTGTATCTTTCAGAGGTATTGTCTGAATCCCGATATACATGGTAAAAGGTACAACTTCCTTAAGTTTTGTCTACGAGTGGATATATAACAAATGCACCTTTAGGCGTATTAATAGAATATTCTTCAAGAGAAAAAAAAAAATGCAAATAATTTAGCCTAATTATAGTGCTAATACGCATTTCCTGCATTCTAGACGGAAGGCAGCTTCTTGCCCAAGGGCTTATATTGAGAGTATAGGTTCTAGATTCTTGACAATATTAGAAGTTCTAGGTGATGCAGCCATGGTGTCTGATCTTTCCCTGAGCTGCCAATACAGCCAGAGTGGTCACCTGATAGGACCTGACCTATACTCTTTGAATGGCCCTCCTCCCTGGTTTCTGTAAGACAATTTAAACCCGCGATCTTGGTTCTTGTATCATTCTGGGTAGCCATCACACGTAAACGACTGCATTTTTTATATCATATATTATTTGTTTATTGTTAATTTTGAATAACCCTTTAAAAACTCTTTGTTTATACTAATCTAAGATTTCAAAAATATCTCTGTGCATCCGATTACCAAGTTTGAGCTGTTATTCATCTTAAAGAATCAAATCAGCTACAGATCATCAATGGATTTTCTCTTTATTACTGAGATTTTGTTTGTTCCCACTGTATATTTTGCGAAGGATTGAAACCAAATGCGAGATTAATAGAGCTGTGCATTTAAAGAAGAAACACAAGTTGGGGATAAGAAACTCCCCTCTACGGCTTGTGAATCTTTTAATATAGCGTATAGGGAAATAAACGTTGTTATAGAGCTGTGCATTGCTACCAGGATCCTGTGACATTCCAGGTCCTTAGCTGAAGACGTCGTGTCTTCAGGATCCTGTGACATTCCAGGTCCTCAGCTTGAGACGCCGTGTCTCCAGGATCCTGTGACATTCCAGGTCTTCAGCTGAAGACGTCGTGTCTCCAGGATTCTATGACATTCCAGGTCTTCAGCTGAAGACGTCGTGTCTCCAGGATCCTGTGACATTCCAGGTCCTCAGCTGAAGACGTCGTGTCTCCAGGATCCTGTGAGATTCCAGGTCTTCAGCTGAAGACGCCGTGTCTCAAGGATCCTGTGAGATTCCAGGTCCTCAGCTGAAGACGTCGTGTCTTCAGGATCCTGTGACATTCCTGGTCTTCAGCTGAAGACGTCGTGTCTCCAGGACCCTTCAACATCATCGGGCGGTCCCCTGACCTGCAGGCTTGGATCTTCGGCGGGTCCGGCCTTGAAGACGACGCCCTGACCATCCTCGCGTCGGCAAAGCTGCGCGTCTACCGCCACTTTGTCCAGGTTGGGCTCGGTGGAGTGGAGGACCCGCTCATCGCCTGGACGAGGACCCTCGCGCGCCGGGGATGCCTTCCTTCATCCTCCATCGCTTAATTTTTGTATATATTTTTCA
>CP092871.1:9617451-9628268 GCA_030710605.1 Cordylochernes scorpioides | reverse complement strand
AAAAAGTGATAGAAGAAGGACCTGTAATGAGTTGATTGGAAAGGGTCAAGAAAACTACTGGAAGGTCACTAGATAAGCTTCGAGTGATGATCACTGACAGGTCAAATTATTGGAGAATATTTATTCATAGTGTCACTACAAGACGAACTCAACTTGATGGACACTTAACGATATTAAAAATAATTTTAATTATATACAAGAATCCCTACCTGAATTCGATAATTTTAAATATTTTAGCCCAATTTCTTTTTGTTTTCAAACGAACAATGCTCTATAGTGTCCTTACATGTGATTATGAAATATTGGGAAGGTAATTTGACCGAGCTAAGATACAAAACTCAACTCATTTTATTCACTACCAATCTCTAAGTAGCTCCTTTATGACGGAGGACTACTTACTATCAAACCTCCCTTTGAAAATTAAACGATTTATAGCCCGTCAAAGGATTCTATGGCTACTTTTCCGCGAGGATATCACGGGACTTTGGAACAGCGACCCTTTAAATTGCTACTTCTGCAATGTTGGTATCCAAGACAATTTGGTCCACTATCTATTCCATTGCCCATTCCTACATGAAAAGAGAATGGAAATTCGCGAAATTTCGGAGCTAACTCACTACAATGAACAACATGTATATAAAATTTTTACTACTCTCCTGCTGGATAAAACATTTGTTATAAATATTTTAATTTTTAAAGGCGATTGATAAAATGAGAGAAGAAGTGCTCAACTCCACAGACAACGGCTGATTGCTCCCTCTCCCCTCTAAATTGCTTTTTCTCCTCACTCATGTACATATATAACCTTTTACTGGGATCCCCTTGTAAGACAATAGTGTCTTAATAAAGGTTTTTGTTGTTGTTGTTGTTAAATATTGGGAAGGCCTGGCTCATCAATGGTAAACTCTTCCGGCGGTTTCGCCAGTTTAATCTTTCTTATCGTTCTAATATTGTATATTGGATAATTTTGCTCATTTATCGAACACTTGATCAGATTTCTTAGGGAAGATATTTAAGGAAACTATTGACTTAAGCTTTGAGGACAGGTAGTACTATATTTAAACATTGCACCAAGCTTTGCTCTTCCGCGCTAATAAATGTCAAATAAGAACAAATGATTGTTGGACGAAGCTTGTGTCACTTTCGAAAATAAAAAGATGTGCACTCATAGACAAACCTTGTTGTTGTTGTCGTGTCCAAAGAAGAGTCTCAGATGTCTCCATACATCTCCATTACAGCAGCAGCAATATCCACTATCTTGGGTGTGTAAAGCTGCTGCTCTGGGTCTAAGTCAATTTTCTGCAAGTGTGCGGCCATTGCTGGACATGAGAATATGTGAGTAGGTGTTAGTTCCACACCAGGACAGTTGTTGCATGCCCTATAAGTTATTG
This sequence comes from Cordylochernes scorpioides, assembly GCA_030710605.1. Taxonomy (NCBI): domain Eukaryota; kingdom Metazoa; phylum Arthropoda; class Arachnida; order Pseudoscorpiones; family Chernetidae; genus Cordylochernes; species Cordylochernes scorpioides. The sequence continues at coordinate 9,626,877 of CP092871.1, read as the reverse complement.
TGCCATCTGGATGTATTGTCATTCCTTTATAGTGTTTTGTTCTAAGTCTTGTTATAGTTTTTGTCAGTTTTCTCTCAGAGACAAAACTTAATTGTATCTTTTAGCATGTATATTTGGGACATTGTTCACTCGAGATTTTCCCAATACAATCTTGCCATAGCCAGGGTGTCCTACGGTCTAAAACATAATATGGCAAAGCTTATAGTGAGAGAATGGTTAAAACCCATGTTAAGGACCTTGTTTAATTCACTCCATGGAATCCTACCATAACCAGTTCTCTATGGTCTAAAACATAATCTGGCAAATAACACAGTGAAAAATAAGGTGTAAAAACCCCATGTTCAGGACCATGTTTACTTGGCTTCATGGAAGCTAGCCAGGACCGGCTACACAATGCCAGTATCAACACGATATCGTCCGTCCTGGAGATAGCGGGCCATGGGAACATCACAATTAATCTCACAAAGGCGGAGTCAGCTTCACCAATGACATTTCAAATTAATATTTGGCTCTTTGGGATTGGATGATTATTGTGGGAGGTACACCAAAGATTAGGTACTAGAAACTTTCTGCATTATTTATATCTAACAATGTATGATTGGCACTCTAAGCCTTCCTGCTGAAGGGATTTTGAAGGACTTGTCTATTTGGTAAGGGATCTAGCTAGAATGAATTTGTCATCTCTGTCCCCTTGATGCATCGTCTGCAATATGGACAGATTCTGTAGATGAACATAGAAATAGCTGTATGCAAATATGTTTTATGCTCACAACATAACCTCTTCTACTCATATTTATATGAAAATTTGTTTTTTTTCTTTTTGGTTTATAAATCTATAACGATTAAGTCAAAAATATCGCTGAAGATTTCATCCTTAAACTTCTGATACATTGCTATTTGGAAGGTTAAGATATAAAATATTGCATATTTATCTTGACCGCGCTTACAGAGCGCAATCTAATAGAAAAAATCAACTAAACGTTGATTTAAGCTTGCTCAACTTCATGTAGCAACGATTGTAGAAGGGAATTGTTAAGTATACATCAAATCCATGTAGCAGGGAGTGTAGAAGAGGATTGTTGACATTAACTTCATGTAACAATGAGCGTAGAAAAGGATTGTTGACATCAAATTCATGTAGCAGCGAGGGTATAAGAGGATTGTTGACATCAAATTCATGTAACAATGAGTTTAGAAGAGGATTGTTGACATTAACTTCATGTAACAATGAGTGTAGAAGAGGATGGTTGACATTATCTTCATGTAACAATGAGCGTAAAGGAGGATTGTTGACATTAACTTCATGTAACAATGAGCGTAAAGGAGGATTGTTGATTAGACATTAAATTCATGTAACAATGAGCGTAGAAGAGTATTGTCAGGAACACGTCAACCTCATGTAGCAGCGAAGAAGTGTTGAGCAATCACCAACATGTGTTTCTAACGGCTGTTTAGAAGCGATCAATTCTACATAAGAAATCCTGGCGACATGATTAGCTAAGTGAGTGATTAGTGAAATATTGTACTTTGTATTCTATGTAGTAATCACCGAGCACATATACACTCATGTACAAACCTTAATGAAGTTGTACCTTTCAGCATGTATATCGGGACTCAGACAATAACTCTGAAAGATACACTCATGTACAAACCTTAATGAAGTTGTACCTTTCAGCATGTATATCGGGACTCAGACAATAACTCTGAAAGATACACTAATGGACAAAACTTAAGGAAGTTGTACCTTTCAGCATGTATATCGGGACTCAGACAATAACTCTGAAAGATACACTTATGGACAAAACTTAAGGAAGTTGTACCTTTCAGCATGTATATCGGGACTCAGACAATAACTCTGAAAGATACACTTATGGACAAAACTTAAGGAAGTTGTAACTTTCAGCATGTATATCGGGACTCAGACAATAACTCTGAAAGATACACTAATGGACAAAACTTAAGGAAGTTGTACCTTTCAGCATGTATATCGGGACTCAGACAATAACTCTGAAAGATACATTTATGGAAAAAACTTAAGGAAGTTGTACCTTTCAGCATGTATATGGGACTCAGACAATAACTCTGAAAGATACATTTATGGAAAAAACTTAAGGAAGTTGTACCTTTCAGCATGTATATCGGGACTCAGACAATAACTCTGAAAGATACACTTATGGACAAAACTTAAGGAAGTTGTACTTTTTAGCATTTATATCGGGACCCAGACAATAACTCTGAAAGATACACTCATGGACAAACCTTAATGAAGTTGTAGTTTTTAGCATTTATATCGGGACCCAAAAAATAACTCTGAAAGATACACTCATGGACAAACCTTAATGAAGTTGTACCTTTTAGCATGTATATCGGGATTCAGACAATAACTCAGAAAGATACACTCATGGACAAACCTTAATGAAGTTGTACCTTTTGGCATGTATATCGGGATTCAGACAATAACTCTGAAAGATACACTCATGGACAAACCTTAAGGAAGTTGTACCTTTTAGCATGTATATCGGGATTCAGACAATAACTTGAAAGATACACTCATGGACAAACCTTAATGAAGTTGTACTTTTTAGCATTTATATCGGGACCCAGACAATAACTCTGAAAGATACACTCATGGACAAACCTTAATGAAGTTGTAGTTTTTAGCATTTATATCGGGACCCAAAAAATAACTCTGAAAAATACACTCATGGACAAACCTTAATGAAGTTGTATTTTTTAGCATTTATATCGGGACACAAAAAATAACTCTGAAAGATATTACAGTGACCTTTATTGAAGACACACGAGATAACTAAGTATGAACAGCCTCTGTCTCCCTAAAAAAAATAGAAAACAGGCGACATCAAAGACGTCTATTTTCTTTTATCTATGAGTGTATATGTGTAGAAATGATTTCTCTATTTTTCTAAAACCAGATTAATTTTACTGTCTGTTTTTGGATAAACTACGGTCGCAAATATAACATTTCTTTCTTTATTTAAATCATTTAACTTTTTCTTAGACTGAATATTTAATATTGGAATAATATTTCGTTGAATGTTTTTAATTTTAATTCAATCAAGTAAAAATATCAACCTATGAAGCAATTTTCATGTATATTTATAATGCACATCTTTAAATATATACCACCCCCCCCCCCATTCCCCAATTACAATCTTGGACAAAACTTGAGCAAGTTTTATATTTTAAATGAGAGTCTTTGATATCGTCGGTCATCTAGTTTTATTTTTCGAAGAACAAATATGCAATTTTGTCTACACTTACATATTACTGTATCTTTCAGGGGTATTGTCTGAATCCCGATATACATACTAAAAGGTACAACTTCCTTAAGTTTTGTCCATGAGTGTATCTTTCAGAGTTATTGTCTGAATCCACATATACATACTAAAAGGTACAACTTCCTTAAGTTTTGTCCATGAGTGTATCTTTCAGAGTTATTGTCTGAATCCAGATATACATACTAAAAGGTACAACTTCCTTAAGTTTTGTCCATGAGTGTATCTTTCAGAGTTATTGTCTGAATCCAGATATACATGCTAAAAGGTACAACTTCCTTAAGTTGTGTCCATGAGTGTATCCTTCAGAGTTATTGTCTGAATTCCGATATACATGCTAAAAGGTACAACTTCCTTAAGTTTTGTCCATGAGTGTATCTTTCGGAGTTATTGTCTGAATCCCGATATAATGCTAAAAGTTACAACTTCCTTAAGTTTTGTCCATGAGTGTTAATAGATACTCTCTCCAAGTAACTCTCTATATCCTTGGGGAAAGTTTAGAGCTGTTTTTTACGATTTCTTTTTCTCTACGATATATCATTTCTAAAATTCTAACTAAAATGATTTTTGAAAAGTACACAAAGCTGTTTTTCTTTCATATTAATATCTTTTTTATTATTATTATCAAGAGAGGAAGAATAAACTATGGTGCATATGTCCTTTATAACGTTCATTGCTCTGTTGAAACTACCAAGAAACACACTGGCTACTTGATGAACTGGTTCACTAAGGCTACAAAGACAGAGTCCTAAACTAGATAGCCCGGATAGTTGGCGATCTACGCTCCAGGAGTTACCTGGGTTATCTATCTGTTACTATTACTGTATAGACAAATAAAATAATTTTATTGACATATTGTCAATAGATGCAAAGTTCACAGTCTGCACTATTTAAAAAATATATATATAATATGGATTATACAAAATTCCCTGTCTCGATTGCGAACAGTGTTACATCGGAGAAACCGGTCGATCTATCTGCACCAGATTATCTGAACACAGCCGCAACATACGCACCAACGACCGCAAGTCTCTCTTATGCCAACACATCACAGAATTTCGCCACTCGTTCAATTTGGACAGCGCTGTATGCGTTTACAAGGGCGCCGGGAACAAGTATCAGCGCCTAGTCCTTGAATCTTTGGTCTCGCACTGCACGCCCAGTTTCAACCGAAAAATCGACCTCCCACCCCAATACTCCGTGTTTTACCTCGCCAATCCCCCCAGCTGAACTATTTACCTACTTTATTTGGCTATCTTTCATGTCCATAGTTTTAAAATATTGCCAAGTTGTAACCTGAAGAAGGGCATTCTTGCCTGAAAGCTTGTTTTTTAACAATTAAAAGAAAATCACGTTTTTATCGCCTTCATTTCAAATATGGATTATATTAACTACTAGACGGGTGACCCGGGCTTCGCCCCGGGATTAACCCGTGTGCATATCTACCCGAGTGATATATATTTAGATAAGATTTATTTTATAATTGTTTGTTATTAGCATTATCTATTTGTTTGCATCAGCATAATTTAATCTAATCTTTGATAGAGGGCGCTGTTCGTGAGATAAGTAGAATAATTTGAATATATAGTTTTAATAATTGATTTATATATTTTTTAAAATAGCCTATCGTCTTCCCCGTATTTTTTACCTATATATGGAAATTTTGGTTTGAATTAGTGAACTACTGCGAATTTGTATACCGGACATACAAACAAACAAACATTGGATTTTATATATATAGATGTACAATGAATATGACGCCTCTTCAAGCGCTGCAGAGTTTGGTGGAGAATCGCCAGTGGGTTTCTAGCGACACCCCGCATTTACTGTATATACCTGAATACTCACTGTAAAGATACTCTCCTTGGTATGGTTGCGAGATGATGAATAAACCCAGCCTACCAGGGGGCTGTAGGGGTCGGTTAGCTAGGAAGAAGGCTACTGACTTATGTAACTTCTATGTCTGGGTGGTCATTCGATACTAAGATGTAAAGCTACTCTATACACAAGCATATACAGTGGACTCCTATAACGCGAGTTTTTACAACGCGATTTCGTACAACGCGATAAAAAAATTGCGACAAATTTATTTATACAACGCTAGTTTTCGTATAATGCGTTATAAAATAAACCAATTTACCCTAACAACATTCGCGTTATTCAAGTTTTATTTCGTACAACGCGAATTCCTATAACGCGATTTCATACAACACGGAACACATTAATCGCGTTATAGGAGAGTCTACTGTATGCTATATGTATATAATATTTTTAAAAATGAGATTTCTGTTCATTTTTGATTATCTTGTGGATTATGCTATGTCAATGCAGTCGTGGTTAAAATCTTGAAAGTATAACAATAAAATATTGAAGATTAGAAATATATTTAATTGAGCTTATGGAATATAAAAAACATAATTTGAGAAAGAAATGCCTGGCCCAAGGCGTAAGAATAAAAAAAAAAAGGAAAAACTTATTTACATAATTTACAAACGTTTTGAGCAGGCCAACGGGAAACAACAACAATGAGTTTTTATAGGGGAAGCGTGACCTCTGACGGTCAATTTAGCAGAGTATTTGAATCTATATAATATAATTTTAAATAAAATAATATTTTAATATAAAATGTATATATAGAATATAAAAATCAAAATACTCCTCCCCCTACCTGTTATTTTAACGTTTTAGGAAAAAAAAATAGTTAAAGGATGGCTAATGTTCCCAGAGATAACCGTGGCAACCTAGCGCCATACAACTTCACAACAGGAAAACAGGGAACAGGAAAGGTGCGACCTTTGTCCCGGTAGTGGGAGCACTCCGGCTAACAAGAGAACCAGAGCTGGTTAAAGCCATTTGGGAGGTAGAGATAAAAGAAGATAGGGTCGTACTGGATAGTGACATTTCTGGAGTCATGTCAGCACGTCTTTTTCTAGGGACGTAGTCTTCTTGTTGCCACTAATCCCTGGAGTGTTTATTTCCTTCTCAATTCACATTACTAAATATATGCATTTTATAATATATAAATATATATTTTAGATGTACTCATATTGATATATGACTAAAAATATACTCACAATAGAAGATTTAGTAAGCTTCAAATATCTCTACGGTTGAGGGATTGTAAAAATTATAATGCAATATCAGCAGCCAGAGAGTATAAACAGAGCTCTGGTATCGTTCAGAAAGGTTCAAGGAAAGATATTGCAGCCCTGAACCAAGCTAAAATAGGCTCCATGCTATACATTCCAAAGATAAAATATTTCAGTCTTTGAGCCGCCCAAGAGAATACTTTGTGGTCTTTGCCAAGAGCCAGCATTTCAACCTCTAGCGCCCCGATATTGCAACCTTTCTCAATCAAAGAGAATTCCACGCAGCTTTTCAAGAGGGCCAGATTTTTCAGCGTTGACGTCGCTCAAGATGGTTCCATTTGAACTATGCACCAAGTTTGATTAATTTAGAGCCTTATCGCCGCATAGAGATGCTTCCATTTGGGCTATACACCAAACTTGGTGATTTTGCCGAATTGACGTAGCTCAAGATGCTTTTATTTGGACTTTGCACCAAGCTTGGTGATTTTTCAGCCATAGCGTCTCTATAGATGTTTCCATTTGGACTATGCACTAAGCATGGTGATTTTGCAGCCTCAGCGTCACTCGAAATGGTTCCGATTTGGAGTATATATCAAGCACGAAGATTTTGTTGCCTTGACGTCACTAAAGATGCTTAAATTTGGACTATTTACCAATCGCGAAAATTTTGACACCTTTGCTTCACTCGAAATGGTTCCATCTGGACTATACACCAAGATTGGTGATTTTGAAGCATTGTCGTTGTTCAATATGTTTCCATTTGAACTATACATCAAGCACAAGGATTTTGTTGCCTTGGCGTCGCTCAAGATGCTTCCATTTGGACTATACACCAATAACGAAGATTTTGAATCCTTTGCTTCAATCGAAATGGTTCCATCTGGACTATACACCAGGATTGGTGATTTTGAAGCATTGTCGTTGCTCAATATGTTTGAACTAAACATCAAGCACGAGGATGTTGTAGTCTTGGCGTTGCTCAAGATACTTTCATTTGGACTATACAACAATCAGAATATTTTGAAACCTTTGTGCCACTCAAATGATTCCATTTGGACTATTCACAAAGCACGAACATTTTGCTGCTTTGGTGTCGCTCAAGATGCTTCCATTTGGTCTATACACCAAGCTTTATGTTTTGCACCCATAGCGCAGCTCCAGAAGGCTCCATTTGAACTATATACTTAGCTTGGTGATTTTCAGTCTTAGAATCACTTGCAATGGTTCCGATTTGGACTATAATTCAAGCACAAAGATTTTTCAGTTTTGATTAAAAAATTAAAAAATGTTTCCGGAGATGAGTTTCTTTTTATTTCAAAAACCATCTAAGCTTTCGGGCATAGCTATTCCACAGATTGCACTTTAAGTTATTAGATTTCAATAATAAAACATTATGTTTGAATAGTGAAAAATAATAATTATCACTTGGGCAACTGAACGCTTTACAGTTATTGGAATATCACCGTTGAGATAAGACTTCAAAGAATTTGATGTATGGAAATGCTTGTAGTGAAAATAAAGAACAGAGTTTATAAGAAATGGAAGTATTAAAGCACGAATGTTTCTTTTCAAATATAAAACAAACTTCTACTGTCCATACTGCGATGTAAAACTATATTGGGAGAGCTTGGCTCATCAGTGGTGAACCTTCCCAGCGGGCGCAAAAAATAAAATACAGAGTTTCTTATTCCTGCATTGTCCAACTGTAGTTTCTCTATTCACTATATTCACTGAGCTAGTTTTGATTTACATACAGGATGTATCTAATTCCACACTATGCAGATACATAGCAAGAGAAGATATATTCATCTTATCTCTCTAAGTCCCCGGCAAAGCTAGGATTTTCTTATCAAGGACGTTCGGCCAGACGAGCTGTGATCTTATCAACAAGTCAACCTGTGCGACGTCCAAAGTTCTTCCATCGAACTTATCGCAGACAGCTCTAACGGGACCGTACAGGCTGATTGATCCAATAATACCCATGTTACTTTTGATTACGCTAACTATGATGGAGCAAGTTACATCAAGGTAGAAACAATTTCCATTAATTTCTGTTTCTCTATATAATGCACTGCGGCCTGTGATTGTAAAACGACACTTAAAGTTACACCGAATGAGTTTCTTTTCAACGAACAATCAAAATTTATTTCAAGGTGAAATATCGACTATTTCTAACCTTTTTGGATGAGGTATGAAAGGGTGAATTATGATTATTTCCCATCCCTGGACACTTTTATTTTCCCGTTCATCATTACTCTTCATAATTCACCCTTTCATACCTCATCCAAAAAGGTTAGAAATAGTCAATATTTCACCTTGAAATAAATTTTGATTTTTCGTTGAAAAGAAACTCATGCGGTGTAACTTCAAGTGTCTGTTTCTCTATACCCTTTTTTTAAAAATCATAATCCGATAGAGATTTGTAGAAATCTTGAAATTTATGCTGGAGATTTCGCATCCATTAAAGAATAGCTTTATTATAACTGAGAAAAATAAAGATTATATATTGACTGGGGGTAGCTAAATTGCGGCTCGTAAGCTACATGCGGCTCTATGGATGTGAAGCTGTTTATATAGTTCCATACGTAAATATTATTTATGTGAGTACTATTTATTGACGGCAAGAAAATACTTTGAGGCTCTTTAAAAACTTTCAAAGTTTGTAAATTGTAATTTTTGACTCTTCCGACTCAAAAGTTTGCCAACCCCTGCGCTAACTTTTTATTTATGCTTATGAGGTGATACAGCAGCGTTGTAGCTGCTGTATTGTCCGTGAGGTCAAGAGACGTACGGACCTCTGATAGAAGCTGCTTTCAATTTTCAGTATTTCTTTTGGAAATATTCAGATACTATGATACCCTAAAGTTATAATTATCTTGTTCTATGTTCATTAATCTCACAAAGGTTTATGCAAATTTATATTTTGTTTGATTCAGAGTTATAGGCCATTTCCGTAAGTCCATTTAACTTCATGTCAAGTACGGTGGTAGAATGGCTACATTTGGATGTACACTAGTGCCAATAGAAAATGTTACAACCCC
>CP092871.1:9556769-9617351 GCA_030710605.1 Cordylochernes scorpioides | reverse complement strand
TATTTGTCTGAATCCGATATACATGCTAAAAGGTACAACTTCCTTAAGTTTTGTCCATGAGTGTATCTTTCAGAGTTATTGTCTGAATCCCGATATACATGCTAAAAGGTACAACTTCCTTAAGTTTTGTCCATGAGTGTATCTTTCAGAGCTATTGTCTGAATCCCGATATACATGCTAAAAGGTACAACTATCTTAAGTTTTGTCCATGAGTGTATCATTCAGAGTTATTGTCTGAATCCCGATATACATGCTAAAAGGTACAACTTCCTTAAGTTTTGTCCATGAGTGTATCTTTCAGAGCTATTGTCTGAATCCCGATATACATGCTAAAAGGTACAACTTCCTTAAGTTTTGTCCATGAGTGTAACTTTCAGAGTTATTGTCTGAATCCAGATATACATGCTAAAAGGTACAACTTCCTTAAGTTTTGTCCATTAGTGTATTTTTCAGAGTTATTGTCTGAATCCCGATATACATGCTAAAAGGTACAACTTTCTTAAGTTTTGTTCAAGAGTGTTAATAGATACTCTCTCCATGTAACTCTTTATATCCTTGGGGAAAATTCAGAGCTATTTTTGTAAGATATCTTTTTCTCTACGATATCATTTCTAAAATTCTAACTAAAAATATTTTTGAAAAGTACACAAAGCGGTTTTCCTTTCATATTAATATCTTTTTTTAATTATCAAGAGAGGAAGAGTAAACTATAATAACGAAAAGATTCAAAAAGGATAAGTTTCTTTATTTGAAAAATAAATTCGAGCTTTCGGGCGTAAGCTGCCCTTCTACAGGAATAATGGATATAATTTTAAGTAGTCATGTATTTACAGTTATAAATATTTTCTTTAAATGGTTTCTCGCTTTGGTCTTGCACAGCGCGAGTGGATCGCATACCCACGTGAATCAGTTTAAATCAAAGAAAAGCCCTGATAAAGAGAGGCGTGTTGCCCCTAGAAATACTATGGTGCATATGTCCTTTATAACGTTCATTTCTCTGTTGAAACTACCAAGAAACAAACTGGTTACTTGATGAAATGGTTCACTAGGGCTACCAAGACAGACTCCTAAACTACAGGCAAGCCCGGGTAGTTGGCGTTCTACGCTCTAGGAGTTACCTGGGTTATCTATCTTTTACTATTACTGTATAGACAAATAAAATAATTTTATTGACATATTGTTAATAGATGCAAAGTGCACAGTCTGCACTATTTAAAAAAAAAAGATAATATGGATTATATTAACTACTAGACGGGTGACCCGGGCTTCGCCCCGGGATTGACCCGTGTGCATATCTACCCGAGTGATATATATTTAGATAAGATATTTTAAAAATAATTGTTTGTTATTAGCATTATCTATTTGTTTGCATCAGCATAATTTAATCTAAACTTTGAAGAGGGCGCTGTTCGTGAGTTAGGTAGAAGAATTTGAATATATAGTTTTAATAATTGATTTATATATTTTTTAAAATAGCCTATCGTCTTCCCCGTATTATTTTTACCTATGTATGGAAATTTGGGTTTGAATTAGTGAACTACTGCGAATTTGTATACCGGACATACATACAAACAAACAAACAAACAAACATACAAACATTGAATTTAATATATTGTTGCATCATGGCTAATGAACCTATTTTATTTTAATTAGTAATATTATTTTTCATATATTTTAAATTCAAAATTATATTGTGACGAAGAAATATTTTATTATTTAATTTAATATTATTCAATGAAAATATATTCAACAGATTATAAAAATATATATTAATCTGTATTTGTAAATCATCTTTAAAATATTTCTTTGCTTGCTTGCTTAAGATTCTCTAGCTGTAAATAGTTTTGGCTGACCTGTTAATAATTGTCGACTCGTCGCTGTGACGTCATCAATAAATACTTTTACATCTTAGGATATTTCAAGGCTTGATTTCTACGCGACAACTGGTGGAGAGACTGGACCGATACCCATTAAGAAATAAAAGAAAAATTGATTCTGTTGAACCAGAAGAAACTTCTATGAATGTAAAGAAGGAAGGTACTCAGGTAAGCAACTACGTTGTTCAACATCTGCCAAGGAACCCTTCCATTTTCTCCGGGGAGGATGGTGAAAATCTTCAAAAATGGTTAAAAGGGTATGCACGTGTGGCAAGGTACAACCATTGGGACGAAACCCTTTGTCTTACTAAAGTTTATTTTTATCTGTCTGGAACTGCTCTCAAATGGTTTGAGAACAACGAAGAAAGCATACAGACTTGGAAGGAATTCACATCTCAATTTGAGAATGTGTTCGAAAAAAAAGAAAATTCAAAATTGCAAGCGGAGAAGAAACTTAAAACACGGGCACAATTAAAAGGTGAAAGTACCGAATATTACATCCAGGATCTCCTGTGCTTGTGCAAAGAGGTTGATCCTCAAATGAGTGAGGAAGATAAAATATCCCACCTCATGAAGGGGATAGTTGAGGAACTTTATCAAGCACTCCTACCGAGGGATGTACAGAGCACCGAGCAATTCATTACAGAATGTCGCCGTGTCGAAGCGCTCCGTTGTAGGCGAGTTACCCCAACCAGGTACGAGCGCCTACCAAATGTAGCCTCTCTCTGTGACCAGGATGACGGAGAAGATCTGTCATCTATGATTAGGCAAATTGTTCGTGAGGAGGTACAGCGGGCATTAGGCTCTCCTCGGGAGGAACCAAAAAATGCTACAATCGAAGAAATTGTAAAGGAGGAGATTGGAAGAACCCTGGCGCCAATCTCAAAGTCTAGGAGAAGTCCCCCTCATAAGGAAAGACCCCGACAGTTACTAGATATGAGGCCGAAAGATAAGACCGCACCCTGAACCTCGATACCCAAAACAAGGAGGAAGACGCGACACCAATGACTGGCGTACAACTGAGGGAAGGCCAATCTGTTTCTACTGCGGACACCCAGGTCACGTCGTCCGCTATTGCCGTGACAGGAAGAGATACAATGAGGAAAGGAGAAATGACTATTTCCAAATAAAGCAAGACGCAATAGTATCCTACAACTCTCGAGCTGAATCTCAGGACCTCAATGACGAATCATCGAGGAAAACTTTCACTCGCTACCGAAGCCCTACTTCATATCGCGGTCGAAACAGACAACATTTCTCACCTGCTAGAAGATCTAGCTGGACGCCCCGCAATTAAAACTAGATGATAGACCACATTGGAGGTGAGGCCGCAAAGTTATAAAATCCCCCCTTGCCGACCACAGTAGAAATGAGAAAAAGCTACCTTGACGTAAACATAGACCTACCAAGTCCTCATGAAGAAGATATCTCAACTGAAAGAAGACATCCACCGCAGTCACCTGAAAATATCCCTGGCCATAGTACTAGTTCTTAAGACTGACGACGTAAGATTCCTGCTGAGCATCGGGTCGATGCTCTCTATAGGAGGAGGCTATGTGACGAAGAAATATTTTATTATTTAATTTAATATTATTCAATGAAAATATAAAAAAATATATTAATCTGTATTTGTAAATCATCTTTAAAATATTTCTTTGCTTGCTTGCTTAAGATTCTCTAGCTGTAAATAGTTTTGGCTGACCTGTTAATAATTGTCGACTCGTCGCTGTGACGTCATCAATAAATACATCTTAGGATATTTCAAGGCTTGATTTCTACGCTACAATATTTTATTTTTATTTATTTTATTAAACAGAATATATGTATATAAACAGAATATATGTATTATAGAATCATCATTTGTATTTAGGTAAACTGTGTGACTTCACTGCTCTCTTTGATGTGAGAAAATAAATAAATTATTCTGGAGGCTACTTAAAGTAGTGTTCTCTCATTATTCCCTTATATAAATTTGTAGGATGGTTGAAACACGCTTTGGTTGAAGAGTCTGCCAAGACGCAACCTGGTGCAACAATATATAGATGTACAATGAATATGAAGCCTCTTCCAGCGCTGCAGAGTTTGGTGGAAAATCGCCAGTGGGTCTATAGCGACACCCCGCATTTACTGTATATACCTGAATACTCACTGTAAAGATACACTCCCTGGTATGGTGGCAAGATGAGGAATATATTCTGCCTACCAGGGGGTGTAGGGGTCGGTTAGCTAGAAAGAAGGCTACTGACCTAGGGAACTTCTATGCCTGAGTGGTGAATCGATCCTAGGATGTAAAGCTACTCTATACACAAGCATATATGCCATATGTATGTAGGAAACGGAGTAGATATAAATGGATTTATTTTAAAGTTTACAATTTAAAAAAAAGTTAAAAAGAAAGAGAAAGTAAAAAGTCTTATTCTTCGTTTGTCATCGTAAGCGCGTCTTCTGCTCTTCTTGATTCCGTGTTGCCAGTTTCTTCCTAATCAAATCCTACATGTATATAATATTAAAAAAATAAGAATTCTGTTGATTTTTGATTATCTTGTGGATAATGCTATGTCAATGCAGTCGTGATTCAAATCTTGAAAGTATAATAATAAAATAGAGAAGATTGGATATAGTTTTAATTGAGCTTATGGAATATAGAAAACATCATTTGAGAAAGTACTGCCTGACTTAAGGCGTAAGAATAATAAAAAAAGCAAAAACTTATTTACATAATTTACAAGCGGTTTGAGCCGGCTAACGGGAAACAACAACAGTGCATTTTTATAGGGGAAGCGTGACCTCTGGCAGTCAATTTAACAGAGTATTTAAATCTATAAAATATAATTTTAAATAAAATATTATTTTAATATAAAATGTATATATAGAATATAAAAATCAAAAATACCCCTCCTTCTACCTATTAGAAAGAAATCAACTAAACGTTGATTTAGGCTTGCTCAACTTCATGTAACAACGCGTGTAGAAGGGAATTGTTGTTGGATAGACATCAAATTCATGTAACAGTGAAGAAGTGTTGAGCAGTCACCAACATGTGTTTCCAACGGCTGTTTAGAAATGATCAATTCTACATAAGAAATCCTGGCGACATGATTAGCTAAGTGAGTGATTAGTGAGAAATGGTACTTTGTATTCTATGTAGTAATCACCGAGCAAATATACACTCATGTACAAACCTTAATGAAGTTGTACCTTTCAGCATGTATATCGGGACTCAGACAATAACTCTTTTAACGTTTTATGAAAAAAAGAGTTAAAGGAAGGCTGATGTTCCCAGAGAAAACCGTGACAACCTGGCTCCATACAGCTTCACAACAGGAAAACAGGGAACAGGAAAGGTCCGACCTTTGTTCCCGGTAATGGGGGGAACACTCCGGCTTAAAATAGAGCCATAGCTGGTTAAAGCCTGTTGGGAGGTAGAGATAAAAGGAGATAGGGTCGTATTGGATAGTGTCATTTCTGGAGGCATGTCAACACGTCTTTTTCTAGGGACGTAGTCTTCTTGTCGCCACTAATCCCTGGATGGTTATTTCCTTCTCTCAAATTACAATATATATATAATAATTGAAACCTTTTTGGGTGATTGGTTGATTGGTTTTGGATGGTTGTTTGTTTGCGAGTGGTAAGACACCGGTTGACTTACTTGGTGGTTGATGTGGGCGCAGTCGTTTTGGCTGAAATGGTAAAGTTTTCTCACAGGGGAAATAAGGAGAAAGGACACAGGATTGGATTGAGAAATAGGCCAGCGATCAAAGGAGAGAAGGGCTTTAGACTATTGGCGTATTTGACTAATGGCTAGACTGTTCACATGCTGAAGATAGACTTATCTGGGTGATGAGAAGGTGGTGGCGAGCTCCCAACTGTTCCTTGGCAGGTCCAGCTCCCTACTGGGTGATGAGAAGGGTTTAAGCGTACTGATTGCTGTGGTGTCCAGCTCCTTACTGTTCCTTGGCAGATCCAGCTCCCTACTGACTAACTTGAGTCCGAGATTTAACTCGTTAACTCTCTAGTGCTCTTATTGGTTGACTATCGTCTCGTGGCGACTTCTGATTGGATTTTAGCAAGTCCTGCTGGACTCTGATTGGAGGTAGCTAACTCCATTGTCTTTGTCATGTTTTAACATGCTCCCGGAAGAAGGTTTTTGAACTCAGCTTTATTAGTTCCTGGGTAATAATCATTGCTTCCTGGATAATGAAATTCTGTTAATGGTTGTTTCTTCTCTTATGGCTTCTCTCCCAGTTCGCTTAAGCATAACCTTTATTAAAATCTTTGGATCATACATTGAATATATTGTGGTGGGGTTACATCTAGTTATATACAAATTATGACATATACATGTTATATTCAATTTAATTTTTTTATATATAAATATTTTTTATAATTTGACCAAAAAACAAAAAGCTTTTATTATTATTATTATTTTGTTCTGTTGTAAATAGATTTGTTTTTTTTTCTTTTGGGTTGGTTAAATGTGTTTTTTTAATAAACTCATTTGCAAAAAATATATTATTATATAGTTAAAATTGTTTAAAATAAGCACATTTGCTAATAATTGATATTTAATTCTTCTTTTTTTTTGTAAGTAAAATTTGCATTCGATAATCTAAACATTACTTAATAATTAATTACTTTTTTTTATTCCCTCACCCCGAATATAAAATACATATATGCATTTTATAATATGTAAATTTATATTTTAGATGTACTCATATTGATATATGACTGAAAATATACTCACATTAGAAGATTTAGTAAGCTTCAAATATCTCTACGGTTGAAGGATTGTAAAAATTCTAATGCAATATCAGCAGCCAGAGAGTATAAACATAGCTTTGGTATCTTTCCGAAAGGTTCAAGGTCCAGATATTGCAGCCCTGAACCAAGCTAAAATAGGCTCTCTCCATGCTATATATTACAAAGATAAAATATTTCAGTCTTTGAGCGGCCCAAGAGAATCCTTTGTGGCCTTTGCCATAAGCCAGAATTTCAAGCTCTAGCCCCGCGATATTGCAACCTTGATCAATCAAAGAGAATTCCACGCAACTTTTCAAGAGGGCCAGATTTTTCAGCGTTGGCGTCGCTCAAGATGGTTCCATTTGAACTATGCACCAAGTTTGATCATTTTAGAGCCTTATCGCCGCATAGAAATGCTTCCATTTGGGCTATACACCAAACTTGGTGATTTTGCCGAATTGACGTAGCTTAAAATGCTTTTATTTGGACTTTACATCAAACTTGGTGATTTTTCAGCTTTAGCGTCACTAAAGATGTTTCCATTTGGACTATATACGGTGCATGGTGATTTGCAGCCTTAGCATCACTTAAAGTGGTTCCGATTCGTACTATACATCAAGCACAAAGATTTTGTTGCCTTGGCGTCACTCAAGGTGCTTAAATTTGGACTATACGCCAATAACGAATATTTTGAATCCTTTGCTTCAATCGAAATGGTTCCATCTGGACTATACACCAGTATTGGTGATTTTGAAGCATTTTCGTTGCTCAATATGTTTCTATTTTAACTATACATCAAGCACAAGGATTTTGCAGTCTTGGCGTTGCTCAAGATGCTTTCATTTGGACTATACAACAATCAGAATATTTTGAATCCTTTGTGCCACTCAAATGATTCCATTTGGACTATTCACAAAGCACGAACATTTTGCTGCCTTGGTGTCGCTCAAGATGCTTCCATTTGGTCTATACACCAAGCTTTATATTTTACAGCCATAGCGCAGCTCCAGAAGGCTCCATTTGAACTATATACTTAGCTTGGTGATTTTCAGTCGTAGAATCACTTGCAATGGTTCCGATTTGGACTATAATTCAAGCACAAAGATTTTTCAGTTTTGATTTTAAAAATAAAAAATGTTTCCGGAGATGAGTTTCTTTTTATTTCAAAAACCATCTAAGCTTTCGGGCATAGCTATTCCACAGATTGCACTTTAAGTTATTAGATTTCAATAATAAAACATTATGTTTGAATAGTGAAAAATAATAATTATCACTTGGGCAACTGAACGCTTTACAGTTATTGGAATATCACCGTTGAGATAAGACTTCAAAGAATTTGATGTATGGAAATGCTTGTAGTGAAAATAAAGAACAGAGTTTATAAGATATGGAAGTATTAAAGCACGAATGTTTCTTTTCAAATATAAAACAAACTTCTACTGTCCATACTGCGATGTAAAACTATATTGGGAGAGCTTGGCTCATCAGTGGTGAACCTTCCCAGCGGGCGCAAAAAATAAAATACAGAGAGTTTCTTATTCCTGCATTGTCCAACTGTAGTTTCTCTATTCACTATATTCACTGAGCTAGTTTTGATTTACATACAGGATGTATCTAATTCCACACTATGCAGATACATAGCAAGAGAAGATATATTCATCTTATCTCTCTAAGTCCCCGGCAAAGCTAGGATTTTCTTATCAAGGACGTTCGGCCAGACGAGCTGTGATCTTATCAACAAGTCAACCTGTGCGACGTCCAAAGTTCTTCCATCGAACTTATCGCAGACAGCTCTAACGGGACCGTACAGGCTGATTGATCCAATAATACCCATGTCACCTTCGATTACGCTAACTAAGCTGGAGCAGGTCACACCAAGGGAGAAACAATTTTCCATTAATCGCTATTTCTAAGAATAAACAAAAGTTTTTGGTGACGTGTTTCTTTTATTACAGTTGTAAATTCGGCAAGCTTTCGGACTTTTACGTCCTTCGACAGGCAACTTTTCAAGAAACTGAAAGATAATGTTTATATACAGGTAAATATTTACATAATAAGAACTTTTCTTAGCGAAATTTTTATTTTTAAACAAAATTTATTTCCTCTTTATCTATGTAAACAAATTGTTGTTCAAAGAAAAGGATGACTACCTTAGGATGCTAGGAAAAAGCAAAGGGGTTGTCTGAGGGGTTTCAGATGTTTTTTTTGCCTTTTCTTAGCATCCTAAGGTAGTCATCCTTTTCTTTGAACAACAATTTGTTTACATAGATAAAGAGGAAATAAATTTTGTTTAAAAATAAAAATTTCGCTAAGAAAAGTTCTTATTATGTAAATATTTAACTGTATATAAACATTATCTTTCAGTTTCTTGAAAGGTTGCCTGTTGAAGGACGTAAAAGTCCGAAAACTTGCCGAATTTACAACTGTAATAAAAGAAACACGTCGCCGTTAACTTATGTTTATTCTTCAAATGATGTCAGGCGATTCCTTCTCTTGTAATCTCCATTTCTCTATACCCTTTTTTTAAAATCATAATCCGATAGATATTTGTAGAAATATTGAAATTTATGCTGGAGATTTTGCATCCATTAAAGAATAGATTTATTATAACTGAGAAAAATAAAGATTATAGCTTGACTGGGGGTGGGTAAACAGCGGCTCGCCCCACATGCGGCTCTTTGGATGTAAAGCTATTTATATAGGTCCATACGTAAATATTATTTATGTGAGTACTATTTATTGTTGGCAAGAAAAAACTGTGTTGCTCTTTAAAAACTTTGAAAGTTTGTAAATTGTAATTTTTGACTCTTCCGACTCAAAAGTTTGCCGATCCCTGCACTAACTGATAGATGCTGCTTTCAATTTTCAGTATTTCCTTTAGAAATATTCAGATCCTATGATACCCGAAAGTTCTAATTATCTTGTTCTATGTTCATTAATCTCACAAAGGTTTATGCAAATTTATATCTTGTTTAATTCCGAGTTAAAGGCCATTTCCGTAAGTTCATTTAACTTCATGTCAAGTACGATGGTAGAATGGCTACATTTGGATGTACACTAGTGCCAATAGAAAATGTTACAACCCCAGAAGGAGTTTAAGACAAATCATGGAATTCATCCTAAGTTCATCTCTTGCAGCGTTATTATATTCTATCGCGTAGGAAGGTCTGGTGGTGTCTTGTCAATGAAGCAAATCAGATTGGTCCGTGCAGTAGGAATATGTAAAAAAGCTATTAAAGTAATGATCGAGGTACTATATAATAAGTGAAAAAACAGTACAAATGTGAAATATCACTGGGTTAAGGTGAATAAATTGAAATAAAAAGGCATCTCCTTATCGTGCAACTGAAATTCGCTGATGGCTTCAGTTGCACAATAAGGAGATGCCTTTTTCTCAATATATAATAAGTTGTGTGTGTGTGTGTGTTTCCTCAATAATTGTGTGAAATTTGCAAACATTTTACGAGTTCAATACATTTCTACAGGTCTTTTCTTCACAGGTCTCTCCATGTGGGAACGTTTAAAATACATCTTTCTGGACGCGAGCCCATCTGTCTTGCTTTAATGATCGCTTTTATAAAAATTATGAGACAATATAATGCATGAAAATGTATTAATAAAAAGGCATCTCCTGATCGTGCAACTGAGTTAGATGATGGATTGCGCCATCTGTCGGAATATATGTCAACTAATTGTTGAATTTTTAAATTATTGCAGAATTGACCAAATATCCTTTCTTGATAAATCAGGAAAAGTCAATTACGTACGCGTGAAGGCCCAGACATATCACAATAGGACCAAACAGAACAAACAAGACCGGATAGAACACAACATAACCAGACAGACACAATAAGAACAGACAGACCACAATAAGACCAAATAGACCACAACAGGTCCAGAGAGACCACAACAGGTCCAGAGAGACCACAACAGGTCCAGAGAGACCACAACAAGATCAGACAGGCCACAACAAGATCAAACAGACCACGATAGGTTCGGTTAGACAATAATAGGCTCAGACAGACCATAATAAAACCAAACAGACCATAATAAAACCAAACAGACCACAACAAGGGCAGACATACCACGATAGGTTCAGACAGACCACAACAAGAGCAGAACAATCCACACACAAAAAAAACAGACCACAACAATAGGCTCAGACAGACCACAATAAAACCAAACAGACCACAACAATAGGCTCAGACAGACCACAATAAAACCAAACAGACCACAACAATAGGCTCAGACAGACCACAAAAAACCAGACAGACCACAACAATAGGCTCAGACAGACCACAATAAAACCAGACAGACCACAACAATAGGCTCAGACAGACCACAATAAAACCAGACAGACCACAACAATAGGCTCAGACAGACCACAAAAAACCAGACAGACCACAACAATAGGCTCAGACAGACCACAATAAAACCAGACAGACCACAACAATAGGCTCAGACAGACCACAAAAAACCAGACAGACCACAACAATAGGCTCAGACAGACCACAAAAAACCAGACAGACCACAACAATAGGCTCAGACAGACCACAAAAAAACAGACAGACCACAATAGGTCCCAGACAGACCACAATAGTAGAAACAATACTCCAAATCACACCATTTATACCGTCAAATGCAGAAACACTATTCCTCTAACCTTCCCAATTGGTTCTATGTGATGGAATTGCAGCGTGGTTCCGTCACGCCACTCGGTGCGTCAACTTACTGAGCCGGGTACATGTAACTTCTGTAGATATCTCCTTATATACGTTACATCGCTACATTCGACCTTTTGGTTGGAAATATAGCTGCGAGGGATAATTCAGTGCTTGCAACTGATCATTATTGTTTCTGGAGAGAGAGCTAAACAGCGAATAGGGAAATGGAAACATCTTAGTTACAAGGTATAAACTACCATCTAGAGAAATATGACAAACAAGTCGAATGGAGCTTTAAGATCCTTCTCTACTTTCTTAATTAACTAATTACCTAACTAATTAGAAATGACCACAACTATATTTACATATATCTGAATATAGAGCACTCCATATTTGAATCTTCAAATAATAAAAAGGCATATATTGTTACGAAGTTCAAGCCTTTACAATCCAATATATGCCTTTTTATTATCTAAATACAAGTATAATGACAGACCTGATATACAAGTATATATATATCGTATATTTTAAACTGTATAATAATGACAGTTCCTATTTGCTACCACCCCCATATTTTGTATATATGCTATATCTTTATTAATAATACCTGTAAACCCCTATTTGTATGTAACACTAAAAATGTTGACGTCAAAATAAAAATCCAAAGAGCGGTCATCTGGGGACAGCTCGGGAGAGAGGGTGGAAAAAGGCAACGCCCAGCCCATGTGGGGTACCGAGGGACATTCTTATAGAGACCCCCCTGAAAACAGGACAAGTTTTGGCAGGGGGTCAGCAGATGGTTCTAGGGTGTGTTTCTCGGCAGGTCGCTTCAGTCTGTCTCTCCATGTCTCGGTGATAAGCATTCAAGTTGGTGTCATGGCCTCTACCTCTGTCCCGTGGGCTGTCCCCGATCACTCTCGGTGCTAACATCCAGCCCTGCCTCTGCTTCTTGTTGTCCGCGTGTGGGAAGAACATCAACACTCGCCTCACGTACACGACTGCTAGCTTATCCATTCGTCGTCACATTTGCCACAATATTACATATATATATATATATATTGTTGCGCCGGTGCTCTGCTAGGATGGTCAGAAGGGTATGCTGGATCAGTAAGGATCTCTGTCCTCTTTATTTACCTTCTGTATTATGGAGAACAAATGACATACATCTTCTAACAGTCAACAACAGGGACTTCACTGCTGGCCGTCAGCTGAGCTTCTTCCTTTTTGATCCATTATGACGGCAAGCAGTGAAATCCCTGTTGTTGACTGTTAGAAGATGTATGTTACTTGTTCTCCATAATACACGAAGATGAATAAAGAGACAATTAAAATAATTTTATTGACATATTGTCAATACATACAAAGTGCACAATCTGCACTATTAAAAAAAGATAATATGGATTATATTAACTATGTACAATGAATATGACGCCTCTGTCAGCGCTGCAGAGTTTGGTGGAGAATCGCCAGCGGCTCTCCAGCGACACCACGTATTTCGCGATCTACGAAGAATACATAGATCGTGTACTTCGCCGCTGAGGAGATGGTGATGGCCTGGTCCTCGAGACCAACTGGAAAGATCCAGGACTGCAGGTCCGGCGGCCGGCCGATGATGAAGAACACCTCTCGGATGACAGGGCGAACGGCGCTGCAGGACCAGTAGCGATCCAGAGATCCTTACTGATCCAGCATACCCTTTTGACCATCCTAGCAGAGCAGCGGCGCAACAATAAAAACGAAATGCAACTATTACGAACAAACACACAGATGGTTTTATTTTATTTATCAAAAACACAAACTTCTTATTGTCCTTACTGAAATAAAAAAATATTGGAAGGTCCCATAGATTAAACTGTCTAAACAACTGAGATGGTTCCTGGCTGATGAGTCCAGGCTCTCTCAAATTGTATCATCTAAGAAAGGACAAAATGAAGTTTGTTTTATTTGAAAAAGAAGCAAATTATTAGTCATAATAGTATCAAGCTCTTCAAGCACAAATCACTAGAGATCCAATTCAAGGGTTGAGAGTGCAGATTGCGACACTCACCGCGACAACAAAGTGCTCCGTCATAAACAGAGATAAGAAAGACAGATAAGCATGAAAGGAAACGTATCCCAACAGGTAGCCAGCTACTGAGAATGTACTTATCTTCCGTAGATACAATAATTCATTATAAATAACACTTTTTGGGCGCGGTTTATTTTACTTTATATAAATAGAACTCCTTCCTGCTGTCCTTACTATGATAAGAAATATTGTAATGTAGTGAACCCTCCCAGTGATTGCATAGATTCAGCTCACCACACACCTTTTCTATTATATTGGACTGCTCTGCTCATATATTCCGAACTATAAAGGTTTATTATAGTTGAAGAAGCTAAAGAATCTACATACTTTCTTATGAAAAAACGAAAGAAAAAAATAAAAGGTAAAAAGATCAGGTGTTGAAATCAATATTAAAAATGGCATATCCTGACCAGGAGCACATGTGCTTTACAGAAGGCAGAGCGCCATCTGGTTCGTGGATGGCTTTTCTTGATTTATCAAGAAATTGGGTTGGTCAAATATCAGTGAACAGGCTAAATCAATGTTTAGTTAATTTCTGTTCCACCAGATGGCGCTCTGCCTTCTGTAAAGCACATGTGCTCCTGGTCAGGATACGCCATTTTTAATATACTTTCTTATATCTAGCGATGACCAATCAGCTTTCTTTCTTTCAAATTTGGGACAAAAGTCTAAATGTCGTGAGAGAAGATGAAAGGTGAACCTGTTATATAAGACACACGTCATTTGACTATAAAGTACTTTTTTATAATAAGGCAAAATTCTACTGTCTTTATTGCTATGAAAAGTATTGGAAAGGCCTCTCTCTTTAATGATGAACCCTCCCTGAGGTTTGACCGGTTCAATATAATTTAACTCAATTCTGTTATGTATGTTATGTTTTCTCATACCATACACTCCATTCATTCATCATACCATAATCAGGATTCCCCATACAATGTCGTGTATATATTCAAGGCATAGTCCCGGCAATCCGAAATTCCTACAGGGACAAATCCCGACATAGTGAAAAATACAACAAATAAAGAATATATAAACAAGTTTTTCCATTTGAGTAAATAATTTTACTCGGTGGGGAACAGTATTTTCATAAATTATTGTTATAAAATAACTGAAGCTTCCAGGGTTGAGTTTCTTGTGCAAACTGGAAGCTTCAAGGAAGAACGTTTATTTATAAATTATTGTAGCGCAAAGTATTTTTTATATATATTTATTAACAGATTATTAATTTCAATATTTCTAATCTGTAAACTTACCTCATTGCCTTTTTCATATCTTATAAATGTTGAGTTGTTCTTGCATTAAATACATTTCCGTATCTTCCCGAAGTTTGTCTTTGATAATTTTTCTACGTGATGGTGGATATGCTGAGTAGATTAGTGAAGACAAACTGAAGATTGCCAATAAGACCTAAAGGCCATAGGTGCTGTGATCTACATTTTTCCACGGCTGACTCCAGGATTCCACCGCCGTGTCAAAGCCAAGACTTCCCTCCAAGATGACGATGTCCCTATAGACGATATTACGACAAAGCCGCTCTTCACGCCATAATAAAACTACACAAAGGTACTAGGGACAAAGTTCCAAGATTTCGAGGGAAACCTTAACAAAAGCAAGTCAGATTCATGTCAGTAGCAACAAGATTTAAAGCTGTGGGTCACAGCTCCCATAGAGAAGCAGCTATGTAGCAAAGTATTTGTTATTTTATTAATTATTAATTTGGATGTTTATATTTTACTACTCTGTAAACACCTTCGAGGCCTCTTTTTTATTTTATAAAAATTTTAATTTTTTCTTGTCTTAAATAAATTGTAGTGTTATCATGAAGTTTGTCTTTCCTAATTTTCTCTCTTCACGTTACAATATTTTAGATTAAAGAGAAATAAAATTATTTATTTTCTCTCGAATTTAATTTGTCCGGGTATAAATATTGTTCGGTGGCGGAATTTTGACCCTGTCAGGATTTCATCCCTGTCAAGATTTCGATACGGACCCATAAGCAGAATTGTCCAATACAGTACCAGAACTCTAAAAAGCACGGTCTGTTAGATTAAATTGTATACACTACTTTGAAGATTGTCCACTGATAATTTCTGCCCTCCGAAATAATTTTATCATTATCATCATATTTTTTAACGTAGTAAGGACAGCAGGAAGTTTGTTCTATATTTAAAATTAATTAAAAATCGTGCTTACTAGTTTCATTTCGTGTAGATAGAGGGCGTGACCTTATGTATAAATTATGCCAAGCACAGATATCCAATGTAAATAGAATGCACACAAAGAACTTGGTATTTACAACAAGGGAGAGACGTCAGCCATAAAGTAGATGAAACAGATGATAAACAAGATTTACAGCATGGCTTCCTCTACAGTGGCATTTGCCCAGGGAGTGATAACTCCAGCATCACAGATTAACTTCTAGCGGGCGTGGAGTGGATTACTAACCCACAGGATGGTTTAATATCCTTTGTATAAAGATGGACCATCTCTCCAAGTACTGTTAAACCCTAATTATCTAGCGGAGGGGTGAAAAGTGCGATGGTGGATGCTGCGTCCCTAAGCGTGATTCCGGCAAGGACGGCTGAGACTGGATACACCTGGTTGATCCTGCCAGTAGCCTTGGTCAAAGATTATGCCATACATGTCTAAGACCAAGTACTGCTAAATCCTAACTATCTAGCGGATGGGTGAAAAGTGCGGTGACGGACGCTGCATCCCTAAGCATGGTTCAAGCAAGGACGGCAGAGACTGGATATCTGGTTGATCCTGTCAGTATTCTTGTCAAAGATTAAGCCATACATGTCTAAGACCAAGTACTACTGGATATCTCACCGTGGCGTGGAGGTCACCCTGGGCAGGACAGAATGTCTGGAGTCTTGTACTCCAGATAGGGCCACCTTAAGCTGACAAAAGTAAACTTTTACGGGTTAACACACAAAGTGCAATTTACTAGAGCCTAAAGTAAGAGTAACTTAACACACAGAAAAGCGTATATTCAAGAGTACATCAACAACAATAAAAGGGAGTTAAATAAAATCTCACAATCTGTTTTATATATATATAGTACTTATATTTTATTGTAGCGTTGGTAGGGATCGGACTTGTGTTTATGGTTGATTTGTCATTGTCTCTCGTTAGAGAATCATCTTACTGGATTTCTTCTTTTTGTGAAATCAGGGTCTTCATGTAATGATGTGTAAATATGTATTGTGGCCTCTGGTTACTTTTTCACAAGAGCCAAGACGACGTGGGTCAAGGAAGTTCTACTAGCTCAGGGGACGGTGGAATCAAACAAGAGGTCAGCTGACGAAAGGACAAGTGAACAGACAGTCTGGTGACATCAGTTCGACAGCGAGGAGTCCTGAAGAAGGCGTGGTGAGAGGTCTGGTGGATATCAGCTGCTGGCGGGAAGTGTCCTGAAGCTGACTGCTCTGTGGAAGTGGACACCGAGTGTGACATCGGCAGTGTAATATGAAGTGGCAAGTTGTCTTAGGAAGTGTGACCTCGCGAGGTTCCCCGTGTCAACCTCGTACCTCAGAGGTTCCTGATTCGTTGGCAGATTCAGGGAGTACTGGGAACTAAGGGCACGAGGGCCAAAGGGGGAAAGGTCCTATTGGAGCGTAGGACGGGTTTTTCCAAGTCCGAACAAGAGGACAGCAACCTGGATAAGAAACTCCCGAAGACGCCTGTGGATGCCTGGTCGACTCAACTGAGCCAGACCATAAAGGCGGGCGCGAGGAGACATACAAATGGTAGCTCGGTGCATGGAGAATGCATCATACCTATGGCTGGATGACTGGCGGAGGTAACCGGGATGCAAGGACCACAGGGAGTGTTTCCGTGTGGATGATCCTACAAGAGGATGCCAGAGAAGCTTTACCGACCTGGATGGGAGCCGGCTGTTGGCTAGGAGGATCCTTCTAGTAGCGGACATTGGAGACAAGGCTATCTAAGTGTACCTAGTTCCCCATTCCATTAACAGCTCTTGGTAATGAAGTATATCGCACTAAGCTGTATCCACAACATAATGTTTTCCTAGAAACCTTGTTCACAAACAACGACCGCTGGAAAGCGTCGTAACAGTAGTTGTAGATCAGATTCCGTGGTTTGAAAGTTTGCCCAGATTTCAATAAATGAAACGTGTGGCTATAGTAATGTGGAAAGGTATAGATTAACTATTGACGCAGCTGTGGAAGCTTCTAATTGGTTGTCTCAAATGACGTAGCAAATTTTTTTCCTGGAAGTAGCCTCGATTGACACAGCTGAAGGGGCGTTGTCGTTTCTCGATAAAAAAAATCCGGCTCGGTGTTCAAAATATTTTTCATATCGTTCACATAACACAACAAATAAAGTCTTTTATTTAGAAATTTATACTTGTCCAGGAGTTAAAGATATAATGCATATTGGGATTCAGATAACTGACAACATTCAGATAACAATTCTAGGTTGGTGGTTCGAGCCCACCCAGGGAACGATTTTTTTTTACAGTATCACTTCCCTTCTTTCTCTCCATCCCTGACCCGGGGAGACTTACTTGTGTTGCAGCTCTGTTGGCTTGTTGCTTGCTTGGTTCATTACCACAGTGATCGTTCTGCTTGGTACAGCCCATTGGTAGGACTAGACGACCGTTCTATAATGGGCAATTAGTCGAGTAAAAGAGTGAGAATTCAGACAATAACTCTGAAAGATATTACAGTGACATTTATTGAAGACACGAGATAACCAAGTGTGAACAGTCTCTGTCTCCTTATAAAAAACAGACTACCGGCCACATAGATATTATAATTCGTTTTCTATTGACGCATTAGTTATTATTATTGTGTGCCCTCTTAGAGGAGCTTTGAATCCTGAAACCTAAAGAGAGAGAGAATCATATAAAATATTTGTAAAAGAAATTCATCTTCGAAATCTTCAAATTTTTATATTATATATTTACATATATTTATATGCTGTGGTTATTAAACACTAAAAATAATTAAAAAATAATAATAATCTTGAAAAGTAAAACGCCATTTGAAAATTATACCGCATGTGTTTCTTTTGAATGAAAAATCAAAATTTATTTTCAAGGAGAAATAACGATTATTTCCTACCTTTAGAGATGAGGTATGAAGGGATGAATTGTGAAGAGTAATGATAAACGGAAAAATAAAAGTGTCCAGGGATGGTAATCTTGAAAGGTGTTAGGTAATATAAAAAACTATATTTGTGACGTAACAACAAGAATAAATAAGCAGACGAGCAAGTCCTCCTGAGCTGTTACGTCAGATCGAACGGTCTGACGCTGCAGTTTCTACCGTGTAGCTTGGGATTTTCTAGCAGATAGCTGGATTATCTGAGAAGTGAGGGGAATCCTTCTCAGCTTTGTTCCTATAACACATGTGGCTGACTATAGTTATAAATCTATTTGGAAACACATAGAGTGGGGAGAAGTCCGACCACACCAGTCTCCCCTCAAAACGCTCAGCGATTTTTCCTTTATGGCATCAACGGTATCAAATCTATGTCTTTTTAGAACTGACTTCATTCTAGGAAAAAGAAAGAAGTCATTTGGTGATATATCAGGCGAGTACGGGGGATGAGGCATTGTCAACATGATATTTTTAGTCAAAAAAGCACCTACGAATAGAGCTCTGTGTGCTGAGGCGTTATCATTAACCCTTTTCTCCTTTTGGACAGAATTTTTGGAACAAATTTCGACCCTTGGAATATTTGACCAAATTCTGGTCCAAGGTGACTAACGTGGCAACAGCACCCATTTTCCAATGAAGAGCAATGGCCTCAACCTTGCAGAAAATTAACATGGACCTAGAGCAGCTTTACACACCCAAAATATAGGACATTGCAACTGCTGTAATCGAGATGCATGGAGACATCTGAGGTTCTTCATTGGACACAACAACAATACAGTATACACACTCAAGATAGAGGACATTGCAACTGCTGTGATCGAGATGCATGGAGACATCTGAGGCTCTTCATTGGACACAACAACAACAACAATACAGTATACACACTCAAGATAGAGGACATTGCAACAGCTGTGATAGAGATGTATGGAGACATCTGAGGCTCTTCATTGGACACGACAACAACAACAATACAGTATACACACCCAAGATAGAGGACATTGCGACTGCTGTAATAGAGATGTATGGAGACATCTTAGGCTCTTCATTGGACACAACAACAACGACAATACAGTATACACACCCAAGATAGTGGACACTGCTGTGATAGAGATGTATGGAGACATCTTAGGCTCTTCATTGGACACGACAACAACAACAATACAGTATACACACCCAAGATAGAGGACATTGCAACTGCTGTGATAGAGATGTATGGAGACATCTGAGGCTCTTCATTGGACACGACAACAACAACAATACAGTATACACACCCAAGATAGAGGACATTGCGACTGCTGTAATAGAGATGCATGAAGACATCTGAGGCTCTTCATTGGACACGACAACAACAACAATACAGTATACACACCCAAGATAGAGGACATTACGACTGATGTGATAGAGATGTATGGAGACATCTTAGGCTCTTCATTGGACACGACAACAACAACAACAATACAGTATACACACCCAAGATAGTGGACACTGCTGTGATAGAGATGTATGGGGACATCTGAGACTCTTCATTAGACACGACAACAACAACAATACAGTATAGACACTCAAGATATTGGACATTGCGACTGCAGTGATAGAGATGTATGGAGACATCTTAGGCTCTTCATTGGACACGACAACAACAACAATACAGTATACACACCCAAGATAGAGGACATTGCAACTGCTGTGATAGACATGTATGGAGACATCTTAGGCTCTTCATTGGACACGACAACAACAACAATACAGTATACACACCCAGGATAGAGGTCATTGCGACTGCTGTAATAGAGATGCCTGAAGACATCTGAGGCTCTTCATTGGACACGACAACAACAACAATACAGTATACACACCCAAGATAGAGGACATTACGACTGATGTGATAGAGATGTATGGAGACATCTTAGGCTCTTCATTGGACACGAGAACAACAACAATACAGTATACACACCCAAGATAGTGGACACTGCTGTGATAGAGATGTATGGGGACATCTGAGACTCTACATTGGACACGACAACAACAATACAGTATACACTCCCAAGATAGAGGACATTGCGACTGCTGTAATAGAGATGTATGGAGACATCTTAGGCTCTTCATTAGACACGACAACAACAACAATACAGTATAGACACTCAAGATAGTGGACATTGCGACTGCAGTGATAGAGATGTATGGAGACATCTTAGGCTCTTCATTGGACACGACAACAACAACAATACAGTATAGACACTCAAGATAGTGGACATTGCGACTGCTGTAATAGAGATGTATGGAGACATCTTAGGCTCTTCATTGGACACGACAACAACAACAATACAGTATACACACCCAAGATAGAGGACATTGCGACTGCTGTGATAGAGATGTATGGAGACATCTGAGGCTGTTCATTGGACACGACAACAACAACAATACAGTATACACACCCAAGATAGAGAACATTGTGACTGCTGTGATAGAGATGCTTGGAGACATCTGAGGTTCTTCATTGGACACAACAACAAAAACAACAAAACACATAGTACAAAAGTCAGATTTTATATTGAGATTACACAGGTCTAATAAAATAAGAGATTATAGATTAGAAAGAAAAGATAAAAGAACAAATCTAAATAAATAAATAGTATATAAGAAATGAAAGCATTAAAACACGAATCTTTCTTTTTTATATAAACCCAACCCCCCACCACTGTCTTTACTTCGATGAAAAATATTGGGAGGGCTTAGCTCATCAGTGGTGAACCCTCCCAGCGGTTTCGCTAATATAATCTACCAGACCGCCTTTTAGAGCTCTGATACTGTATTGGACGATTCTGCTTATATAATGAAAAATCGATATTTGATAGCTTACGCTATCTCTCGAAATAAATAATGCTCTGAGAGACAATTGTATCGGCTCCCTAATATTAACTTTTCATATTGACATTATAAGTTTGAAATCCTTATTGAAATGATATTTGACCACTACACACAAAATAAAAAAGAACATCAACATGTAGTAGACAACAATACTTCTGATAGTTTGTATTAAATAAATGTAATTAAAAGTTGATTTTACGATAAATAATTTGTTGTCTGACTCCGCTTAGAATTCCATGTCGCCTACACAATATCCTCTTATAGAAACATATACACAGTATCCTTCTTAGAATCTTTGGTTCATAGATCCCCAATTTAACCAATATCCATTAATAATTACCAATATGTATTTATAAGTTATTTCTGATTGTTTATAATGATCTCACTGAGTTGGTCTCACAACCGCACGTACTTATTTATACTCCCAATATCAACTAAAACTAAAACAAGACACTTAGAACAAAACACTATAAAGGAGTAACAATACATCCAGATGGTACAATAATCTATAGGACATGCAACAACTGTCCTGGTGTGGAACTAACACCTACTCATATATTCTCATGCCCAGCAATGGCCGCAGCCTTGCAGAAAATTGACATGGGCCCAGAGCAGCAGCTTTACACACCCAAGATAGTGGATATTGCTGCTGCTCTGATAGAGATGCATGGAGACATCTGAGGCTCTTCTTTGGACACGACAACAACAATATCAACTAATATTTAAAAAATAAACGATTATTTGATATTTATTCCGATAGATGGCGTAAGCCATCAGCAACTTCCAGTTGAATAATAAAGAGATACCTTTTTATTAGTTAGAGACAATAGTTAGGTGCAAAATTACTTTTAACATCACATAAAAACAAACTAGTTGACAGTTCCATATGTCCTTCAACAAGCTCAAGGACATTGTTACCTCACACCTTTGTTCTGTACTCTACGGAGCCGTGGGGAATATTGTTACTGTGAACTCTTTTATCATTTACTTTTTATAAACTCAATTGTCATCAATATAATCTGTTTTTAAAACTCCAGGAATTATTATTGATTATACTAATATATACATATTTATACTAATATATTTATACTAATATATACATTATACTAATATATACATATATATACATATTTTGCGGAAGAGCTTTGCTCGATGCAATACCTTGGATTTATATGTATGTACCTCTACAGACCTTTTGTCCGACTCAAATTGACCGATGAAAACTTTGTATGTTTATATTACCAGTTCTACATTCCGAGAGAGAAGATTAGAATGTCTATCAACAGTGTGAAATTCAATTAATATACTCAATATTGAGTAAAATCAATCATGCCTCCAGGGAAAAGTGTATTTTCAAAACATTTTTATTGTTTTCTAGTTTTCTGGCACGGACGTCCTTCAACAGGAGAAAACCTGGTATAATGATACGCCAATAGAACACGAGTTAAATATAATCGGATACTGTTTAACATAATTTTATAAAATTCTATAGATATTGTTGCACCAAGTTGCAGCTTTACAGGGTCGTCGACCTTGGTTTCTTCCTTCTTGGTGTTATACACCGAGCGGGTTTCCATAGTTAAAGTAAATAAATAAAAGTAAATAAAAATAAATTACTTTTTAAAGTTATTGCGTTTATTTAATCGTTGTCTTCCTCGTAGGTCGTGATCCGCAGTCTTCCTCTCTCGCTCCAATAACCAATCAAGATATATGTACAATAACAATATTACAAAAGGAATGATGATAATCTAAATATTCTGTTTTAAATAAATATTAAATATCATAGAATATTTTGAATAAATGTAGGGCGTATTAGAATTGATGTAACAAAATAAAAATATTTTATGTTAACTATTATACAAATGGAGACAAAATATTCTAAAAACATATATCTAATAAGAGGACAAACAAATAGATAAATTTAGGCATCTAGGTCATAGCTAAGGAAGCATGGAATACACATCAGGCTGTAGTTATCTTTGTTACTCAGTATTGATGCAAAGGGTTTTTTATTTTATAGATTTAATATAATTAATATTGGTAAATTAAATTTAATTGCCATCTATCGTTAAAATTTTACACAAATACATTTAACACAAAGCAATAACGCGCCATCTATACATATAAAATGAAAGGATTCGCGCTTTTAAATCCTTTCATTTTATATGTATAGATGGCGCGTTTTTGCTTTGTGTTAATTTATGCCTAACTGGCCTTGTCTTTATTGTTTGCGGAAGAGTATTGCTCGATGCAAATATTTGAATGTAATTCTACTGTCCTATAAGCTTATGTCCATAGTTTTCTTGAAAACCATTTCTGAGATTCCATCCTTCAGTGCTGCGTATATAGGCAGAATCGTCCAATACAGTATTGGAGCTCTGAGAAGCGGTCTGGTAGATTAAATTGGCGAAACCGCTGGGAGGGTTCACCACTGATGAGCCAAGCCCTCCCAATATTTTTTTTATCGCTGTAAGGACAGTAGAAGTTTGTATTATGTATAAAAGAAACATTCGTGCTTTTAAATCCTTTCATTTATAAATATAAATTCACTGGCAATGCGCTTCTTTTAAATATCATCAAATATTATCTCTACACACCTTACTGCAATGATATGAGTTATTGAATGAGGATTCTTGGCTCATCAGTAGTGAACCCTCTCAGCGGTTTCGCCAAATTAATCTCTAGACCGCTCTACTATTGTATTGGATTGGTTCAAAATCACTTTATTATGTACCACTCAACAAGAGCAACCTAGTTCATGATAATTGAAACAGTGAATAATATGTGAAAGTTATTCACATATTAAACAAAATGTTAACGCGGGATTCAATCCCAGTTCATGACTGTCAGGAATCGAGGGTGTTACCCACTTGTCCACCGCCTTTGTTGTTATTGTATTAGATTGGTTTGGAATATACCCTGTATTTTCTATGGATGGCAGCTTAGGGGTGTTTAGTGAACTATGGACATAAGCTTATAGGTCTGTAGAGATACATACATATAATTCCAAGGTATTGCATCGAGCAAAGCTCTACCGCAAAATATGTTTTCATACCAAATACATACGAGGTGTGTTCAAAAAGTATCCTGACTTTTGAATTTTCGCGGGTTACGTATATTCGAATTTCGATCTTTTTGTGGCTTTATGTTGATACTCATGTCTCTCACTTATGCCGACAAGTTTGGCCATTTTGAATGTTCACTTAATTGTTGACAGCTGCTTTGCTTGCAGGTGTTTTGGATCGTCTTCGATTTTTACCTATTTAAAAAAATGGATCAAAGAACCTGTATCAAATTTTGTGTGAAAAACGAAATTAAGTGCGCGAATGCATTCCGAATGTTGACTGTGGCATACGGAGAAGCTACCTTGGACCGAAGCAACTTTTATCGGTGGTACAAAATGTTCTCAGAAGGCCGAGAAGATGTGAACGACGAAGAGCGTGCCGGACGCCCGAGCACTTCAACAACAGACGAAAAAATTAATGAAGTGGAGAAAATTATATTGGCCAATCGTCGAATCACCGTTAGAGAAGTTGCTGAGGACCTAAACATATCGATTGGCTCGTGCCATTCGATTTTCATCAATGATTTGGGCATGAGACGGATCGCCGCGAAATTCGTACCAAAATTGCTCAATTGCGACCAAAAACAGCATCGCATGAACATTGCTAATGAGATTTTGGACTTTGTACGCGACGACCCAAATTTGCTCCAGAGGGTCATAACTGGTGACGAAGCGTGGGTTCATGGTTATGACGTGGAAACCAAAGCTCAATCATCTCAATGGAAGCTGCCGCACGAACCAAGAGCGAAAAAAGCGCGCCAAGTTCGGTCGAATGTGAAAGTTTTGCTGACAGTTTTCTTCGATTGCAGGGGCGTGGTGCATCATGAGTTCTTGCCACAGGGTAGAACGGTCAATAAGGAATATTACCTGCAAGTTATGCGCAATTTGCGCGAAGCATTCCGCCAGAAACGCCCGGATTTGTGGAAGAACAAAATTTGCTTTTGCACCACGATAACGCCCCTGCTCACACATCGTTGCTTGTGCGCGACTTTTTGGCCAAAAACAACACACTAATGATGCCGCAGCCACCGTATTTCCCAGATCTGGCCCCCTGTGACTTTTTCTTGTTCCCTAAACTGAAGAGGCCCATGAAAGGACGACGTTACGCTACGCTTGACGAGATAAAGACGGCATCGAAGGAGGAGCTGAAAAAGATTTTTAAAAATGATTTTTTGAAGTGCTTCGAAGATTGGAAAAACCGTTGGCACAAGTGTATAATATCTCATGGGGATTACTTTGAAGGGAACAAAATAGGTATTCATGAATAAATAAATAATTTTTGAAAAAACACAAAAGTCGCGATACTTTTTGAACACACCTCGTATTAGTATAATCAATATTAATTCCTGGAGTCTTACAAACAGATTATATTGATGGAAATTGAGTTTATAAAAATTAAATGATTAAAAATTTCACAGTAGCAATATACCCCACGGCGCCGTAGAGTCCAGAACAAAGGTGTTAGGTGACAATGTCCTTGAGCTAGGTTGACAGCTGCCTAAATTGACAACTTGACATAATTGTTAGTCATCCTGCATCTTATACTTCTCTATCCAGTGTATCACACCGCACACACACTATAGATATATAAATGGAAAATTGATAGATAGATATAGAGATGCGGCGACGGTCAATAGATGGCGTCAGGTTTTAACGGGAGAGGCGCCCTATGCTTCTACTATAGATATATGTATTAGATAATAAAAATACATATATTGGATTGAATAAAAGATTTATTTGCCTATATTTTGGTTGGTTGAACGCCAAAATGTAATGCATTGACAAAGATTGGCGTTCAGCCAGCCGAAATATTAGCAAATACATCTTTTATTCAATCCAATATATGCCTTTTTATTATCTAATGATTTAAGTATGGGTTGCTCTATTTTCAGATAGATATTTGAAATAGTACAAATGTGATTATATATATACTTCTAGTCAAAACACTTAAGGAAGTTGTACCTACTGAAGACCATACTTCTCATGTGAGAGTTCAGTATAAGACCTTTTATATTTTAAATACATGTTTAAATGTTAAAAATAAATTAGACATATCATGACCGCTAACAACTGCCATCTAAAAATCGCTCATGTTAATGGTCAGGATATGCCTAATTTATTTCAACATCTGACCTTTTTTATTTTTTTATTTTAAATTTGTTTTTCTCCATATATTTAAATATATTATAAATAAAGAGGGCATATCCTGACCACGAGCACATGTGCTTTTTAAATTGGCGTTCTTCCAACTGAAATATTGGTAAAATGAATGATATTTTGATCCAATATACTCGTATGCCTTTTTAATTAAATATATATATGTATGTGAGAAAAACCATTAAAAATATAAATCAGGTGTTGATATTAAAAACAAAGAGGCATATCCTGTCAAGGCTCACATGAGCTTTTTTAAATGGCAGAGCGCCATCTAGGGGAGCAAAAATAAACTAAACGTTTATTTAACTTGCTCTGTGATATTTGGCCAACCCAATTTCAACTCAAAATTTTAAAAATATATGTATATCTACCCCTGGGACCACCACGGAACCAGGAAATCTCTTATGCATCACAATAGGTATCATTGAGGGTTATTTACACAACAAATGACAATTCCTGTGGTCACCCTTTTGTCCTATTTGACATTATTTTCAGCAGTAATTAACACTAAAAGGTGTCACAAGCTTCATGTTCCAGGGTATTGAGGAGAACAGCAGCTTTTCCTTTGTCATGACAATTTATTTTTAATGATAATTGTGATATGGTCAACGCTCACACACATCTCTTCCTCTCTTATTGGTGCATTGATCATGTTGCTATTAACAGGGTATCCACCAATTATGCTCATATTTTCTATAGAAATAATTAGTTAAGAGGTTTTTGGCTCATCAATAGTGGAATAACCTTATGAATAGCGTATATGCTGAATTCACCAAGTTAATCTTCATACCGCTCTCTACTATTGTAATAGGTTTTTTAATTCCTATATACTGTGCATTTACTATAGTAGGAACCTATTTGATATGATTCATCATGATAAAAAACAATATTTCCAAAAAAAAAAGGAAAATGTGTAAATGAAATGTAAATGCAAATTATAAATTGTAACGGCTTATATGTGTATAATACTGAACTTTATTCATCTATAAATAATCAAAGTATTCAAAAACCGAGATTGGTAGCTACAAGTTTATTTATTCGTAGAATTGGCCAGATTTGAAGCGAATAACTCTTCCACGGGTCTAAAGATTGCATAGAAGAATTCGTGGAAGACCCGTTTGTGCTAAAAAAAAATTTCCAAAATTATGCGTTTGAACGTAGAAACTAATCTCTAACCTTTCTCGCTATTTTGTTTTAATACCTTCAGCTTTATTTATACTAATTAGTGTTAATAAACGAAATCTCACTCATGGACAAAACTTGAAGAAGTTGTAACTTTCAGCATGTATATCGGGATTGAGACAATAACTCTAAAAGATACACCCATGGACAAAACTTAAGGAAGTTGTATCTTTTAGCATGTATATCGGGATTGAGACAATAACTCTGAAAGATACACTCATGGACAAAACTTAAGGAAGTTGTATCTTGCAGCATGTATATCGGGATTGAGACAATAACTCTGAAAGATACACTCATAGACAAAACTTAAGGAAGTTGTATCTTTCAGCATGTATATCGGGATTGAGACAATAAATCTGAAAGAAACACTCATGGGACAAAACCTAAGGAAGTTGTATCTTTCAGCATGTATATCGGGATTGAGACAATGACTCTGAAAGATACACTCATGGACAAAACTTAAGGAAGTTGTATCTTGCAGCATGTATATCGGGATTGAGACAATGACTCTGAAAGATACACTCATGGACAAAACTTAAGGAAGTTGTATCTTTCAGCATGTATATCGAGATTGAGACAATGACTCTGAAAGATATTACAGTGACCTTTATTGAAGGCACAGGAGATAACCAGGTTTGAACAAAATTACCTACCACTCCAAAAAATAAATAAAAAGACGACCGGTGATATCGAACACTTTCCACTTCTTCAAGATTTGTCCAATAATGAATAAAAACGCCTTTTTCCAAATTTTTTCTCGAGTCTATTTTATCACAGTATCTTTTAAATCTTCGAATTCACAAAAGTATTCTAGTTTCTAGATGCTAGTCTCATTCAAAATACTACATATAAACTCTTATGTACAAAACTTAAGAAAGTGGAAAGTCTTTGATGTCACCAGTGGTCTGCTTTTTTTTTTAAGGAGACAAAGGCGGTTCACACTTGGTTATCACATGTATTTAAATAAAGGTCACTGTAATATATATTTCATAGTTATTGTCTGAATCCCGATATACATGATAAAAGGTACAATTTCCATTAAGTTTTGTCCAGGAGTATATACTCACTTGGTTATCTAGTGTATCTTCAATAAAGGTCACTGTGATATCTTTCAGAGTTATTGTCTGAATCCCGATATACATGGTAGAAGGTACAACTTCCTCAAGTATTGTCCATGAGTGTATCTTTCAGAGTTATTGTCTGAATCCCGATATACATGGTAAAAGGTATAACTTCCTTAAGTATTGTCCATGAGTGTATCTTTCAGAGTTATTTTCTGAATCCCAATATACATGGTAAAAGTTATAACTTCCTTAAGTATTGTCCATGAGTGTATCTTTCAGAGTTATTGTCTGAATTCCGATATACATGCTAAAAGGTACAACTTCCTTAAGTTTTGTCCATGAGTGTATCTTTCAGAGTTATTGTCTGAATCCCGATATACATGCTAAAGGTATAACTTCCTTAAGTTTTGTCCATGAGTGTATCTTTCAGAGTTATTTTCTGAATCCCGATATACATGGTAAAAGGTACAACTTCCTTAAGTTTTGTCCATAAGTGTATCTTTCAGAGTTATTGTCTGAATCCCGATATACATGCTAAAAGGTAAAACTTCCTTAAGTTTTGTCCATGAGTGTATCTTTCAGAGTTATTGTCTGAATCCCGATATACATGGTAAAAGGTACAACTTCCTTAAGTTTTGTCCATGAGTGTATCTTTCAGAGTTATTATCTGAATCCCGATATACATGCTGAAAGGTACAACTTCCTTAAGTTTTGTCCATGAGTGTATCTTTCAGAGTTATTATCTGAATCCCGATATACATGGTAAAAGGTACAACTTCCTAAAGTATTGTCCATGAGTGTATCTTTCAGAGTTATTGTCTGAATCCCGATATACATGGTAAAAGGTACAACTTCCTTAAGTATTGACCATGAGTGTATCTTTCAGAGTTATTGTCTGAATCCCGATATACATGGTAAAAGGTACAACTTCCTTAAGTATTGTCCATGAGTGTATCTTTCAGAGTTATTGTCTGAATCCTGATATACATGGTAAAAGGTACAACTTCCTTAAGTATTGTCCATGAGTGTATCTTTCAGAGTTATTGTCTGAATCCTGATATACATGGTAAAAGGTACAACTTCCTTAAGTTTTGTCCATGAGTGTAGTTCAACTTAGACCAATACTATACATACGTCGGTGACCAGCTTCCAGTTTTGTGGTTCTTTTCCCGAGCAATTAGGCGAGAGTCGAGGTCACTGGTGACGACAGCGCAGTGACTTGACATTTGTCGCGTTTTGTCATCTTTCACAGTGGTGACATGTGGCATTGCTGCCTGCTCCCTTTCATATAAACCACATGTGCCCAAACCATTGTTTAGTTGGGTTTCGCATCTCATAGATTAGGAAGCGATACATTTATTTCTAACTAGCCGAATTACCCGGGCAACGCCCGGGTTTTACCCGATTGAATGTTTTTATTCAAATACTATTCGTTACAATTATAAATTGGCGCCGTGGATGTCACTCTTGTGAAACGTCCCGCTCCAAACTTTGTGTCTGAGAAGCCATATTTTTATAAAGAGATGATCTGGCTTTGTGTCTTCTGCTCGAATGAATGTTTTTCTGTTAGAATTTTGCTCCTGCGCACTAAAAATGAACTGGCTTCACCCGTGGTCTCAGCTTTTTGGAATTTTTCCCGATATAATTTTGTATCTGATAATCAAACATGATACAGCAATATTGTCATCATCATTTTCTGACTAAAAAACAACTATATTTCCCCAGAACCTGTCAATTTTATTTTTTATTGGCTAAAAATCCGATAAATATATTTTCCAGATGTTTCTCTATGTCCTGTCAAAGCACGTTTTACATGTACATTAGGTCAGTTGATATTACCTCCCATCTTCACCGCTAGAGGTGCTGCTTGCGAGCGAAAAGGCAAATTTGCAACGCAATTTGCAAATAATTCGAAGAATATTCGGGATAGAGACCTGTAATTTTCAATATAAGTTTTTCCAGATTCTACTCAATATACTGTTAAAATGTCAGTCAGATTAGTTACGTATTGTGGACGCGTATAGCCGACATAGATACCCACATACATACACTGACTTTTATATATATAGGGATTGGAATTGTTAACCTTTCTTTCCAAGTCATTGCTGGGGGTCGGTGGAAGGATGGTCTAAACTGTTGGTTTTCGACCGCTACAACCAGGGATAAAATCCCGCATTAGGCCCTTTTTTTCTGATTAAAAAAATGCTCCAAAGCCCCCCGATTCTTGAAAAAGTTCAAACCCCACCAGTGAGTGCAAATAACCAAACGGGGCTCTGGGACTTTTGTAAGTGAAAAGTCGAACTGCTTTTCACATGCGTAGACATGTGGTGCACTTACGGGAAAAGCAGTCGCCTACTTCTACCCACCATGATTATTATGGCCTGTACTACGTGTACTTGGGAAAGGCAAAAAAAAGTCATTGCCTTATGTATAAATGTGTTTTATTATTTTATGCTAAATATATAACTAGATGAATACAATGATGTTTGATCAAGGGCTCCTCTTCTGTTTAAATAAATTCTACAAGGCCGCAGTCATCTTTCGGAGGAGATTAATGGATTCTCCGAATGTCGTGGTCCATTTGGATGATGAAAGTGAAGACTAGAACACGGCTGATTCCACAATTGTCCTTTCAGTGATACGCTAATCTTGACATATGTACGGTGTGGCCACTGGACATGTGTCGGACCTGGAGGCTGTTGTTGGATTATCTGCTACCTGGAGTATAGGAGCTCTATCTATGCTTCCTTCCTGCGGTGAATCTCTATAAGACCGGTGGTCTTAATAAAACTGTATGTGTATATGTGTATGTTTATTGATATTATTATAAAATTCGTTTTGGAACGAATCATGATAATCATGGTGGGTAGTTAGCGAAAGCTTTTACTGCAAAGGTAAAACATGTCTGTACATGGAAAACCAGTTCGAATTTTGAACTTCTAAGTGTCCCAGAGCTCCATTAGGTTACTTGAACTGACTGTTGGGGTTGGACTTTTGCAAGAATCGGTGCCATGGAAGTAAATTTTTATTCCCAAGAAAAGTTCCAAATGCAGTATTCGATCCTGGGTTTGGGGCCGACAAAATTCGATGGTTATACATTTTGGACATATTGTTGAATCATGGCTAATGAACCTATTTTATTTTAATTTGTAATATTATTTTTCATATATTTTGAATTCAAAATTATATTTTATATTTATTTATTTTATTAAACAGAATATATGTATTATAAACAGAATATATGTATTATAGAATCATCATTTGTATTTAGGTACACGTGTGACTTCACTGCTCTCTTTGATGTGAGAAATAAATAAATTATTCTGGAGGCTACTTAAAGTAGTGTTATCTCCACTTATATAAATTTGTAGGATGGTTGAAACACGCTCTGGTAAGATGCAAGACCCAGCACAGGAGAGAATCAAGGTTGAAGAGCCTGCCAAGCCGCAACCTGGTGCAACAATTGGTAGAGATGCAAGTTCAAACCCAGTTGTCCTGAAACCACATATATATTTTAGATTTTATTCATGTGGAACTGACCGCTTTGTCCTATATACTCATGAACAAAACTTGAAGAAATGGAGAGTCTTAGATATCGCCGGTCGTCTGTCTTTTTGAAGGAGACAGAGGCAATTTTGTTCACACCTGGTTATCTCGTGTGTCTTCAATAAAGGTCACTGTAATATCTTTCAGAGTTATTGTCTGAATCCCGATATACATGCTAAAAGGTACAACTTCCTTAAGTTTTGTCCATGAGTGTATCTTTCAGAGATATTGTCTGAATCCCGATATACATGCTAAAAGGTACAACTTCCTTAAATTTTGTCCATGAGTGTATCTTTCAGAGATATTGTCTGAATCCCGATATACATGCTAAAAGGTACAACTTCCTTAAATTTTGTCCATGAGTGTATCTTTCAGAGTTATTGTCTAAATCCCGATATACATGCTGAAAGGTACAACTTCCTTAAATTTTGTCCATGGGTGTAGAGTTAAAAATATCCTTGTTAAAAGTAATATTGTAATACAGATATGCTAATCTTTTAATAATGTATTTTTCTACACATCGGATAGTGGGATATCTAGACCGAATCTGTACGCCTGTATTTTACCGCCACATCTTGGCTCATTAGCCATGGGAACTTGTTTGGAAAAAACCATCCCCTAACGGTCCATGTCTTTCTCTACATATGTAAATGAAGGGAAAGGTAAAATTTTTATCTATATAAATGGCTTATCGTTAAGATAAAGGCTACCTGGCCGGCATTCATAGTTCTTCAAATAAAAGACACTTCGGCCAGTAAATATTTTTATTGTATTTATATTATATAGAGATAATAAAAAGATTTACTGTCCAAAGTGTCTTTTATTTGATGAACTATTAATGGCTTATGTATTGAAGAGATGTTTGACATAGTCTCTAGGTGATTGTCACAGCGCCATGTCTTGAGTCCAGGCGGCTGTCCCGACGGTAGCGGTGTTCTGAGAAATCGAATTGTTTGTCTCTTAGTATTCCAGGTGGCGTAAATAGAGCGCTCTGATGATGGATGCCCCGTCGCCATTGCTCGTAAGTCCTTTGTGTCCAGCTTGTGTATAATGTTCGATCTTCCTGGTGGTCAACATTTAGAGATTCTGTAGTTTTATGATCGTCTTCCCTTTGTTAGGAATTCTGTAAGTTTATGATATTGGACTCCCTTATGATCCAGCTCTCCATAGTTAGACTTTTTTTTTTTGACAATTTAAACAGTTTTATTGATTCTTCTAATCAAATGTTACAAAGGTGGAAAAAATATATAATAAAATAGTAAATAAAGGGTAGATAAAATGTAGGGGAATATATATAGTTGTGTATGTGTACAAATTTCTTCAGCAAGGAAGGTTTCCTCACAACTTGAGAGAGTCCTTCTCCAGACAAGGAGGGGGTCTTCTAAAACACTCCTCAGTTCCATAGTCAGATATTCTGAAACCTTCTAATCTTGGAGACCCGTTTGTTATCTAAACCACATAGTTTATATTCTGTAGATTTCTCTGATCTTGGAGACCCTTAGTTAGGAATTCTGTAATTTTCCGATTTAGGAGAACCTTAGTTAGGAATTCTGTAACCCTCTGATCTTGGAGACTCTTTTGATTCAGATCACATATTTAGATATTCTGTTGTTGATTGTTATTGATAAAGGCGATACAGCAGCGTAAAGATGTGGACGTTTTTTAAAAAAAGGTATCACGTTGCAAAGGATCAAGGATTTTTTCAAAGCGGTGCAACAGCTTTAAATCATACTTATTCGTATCTCCATTTAAAGTAAAAGGGCCTTTTTTTTTGCTTATCCCTAGCACACGTAGTTCAGGCCATGATAATCATTGTGGTTAGAAGTAGGCGACTGCTTTTACTGTAAGTGTACCACATGTCTACACACGTGAAAAGCAGATCAACTTTGCACTTACAAATGAGCCAGAGCACCATTTGGTTACTTGCACTCGCTGGTGGGTTTAGACTTTTTCAAGAATCGGAGGCCATTGGAGCATTTTTTTATCAGAAAAAAGTTCCAAATGCGGGGGTCGAACCCGGGTTGTAGCGGTCAAAAATCGACGGTTTAGACCATCCTTCCACCGACCCCCCATAGGGCCATTTTGAGAACATTTAGTTTATTGACCACATAAGAGAACATTATCCTTCAAAAACATCAAAGAGTGAAATCAGAGACGATTGTCCAGCTGTAAACATGAAATTCAATACTAGCTGAGTCACTATGGAACCTCTTCATTGATTTCTTCAGTGTCTGATATACACTCATGGACTAAACTTAAGAAAGTTTTATTTTTTGATGTCTGTTTTTTTTTTTAAGGAATCACAGGCAATTTTGTTCACACTTGGTTATCTCGTATATTCTCAATAAAGGTAACTGTAATATATTTCAGAGTTATTATCTCAATCCCGATATACATGCTAAAAGGTACAACTTCCTTAAGTTTTGTCCACGAGTGTATATTGGTTATCTCGTGTGTCTTCAATAAAGGTCACTGTAATATCTTTCAGAATTATTGTCTCAATCCCGATATACATGCTAAAAGGTACAACTTCCTTAAGTTTTGTCCACGAGTGTATATTGGTTATCTCGTGTGTCTTCAATAAAGGTCACTGTGATATATTTCAGAGTTATTGTCTCAATCCCGATATACATGGTAGAAGGTACAACTTCCTTAAGTTTTGTCCATGAGTGTATCAATAGTCTTATATAATTAAACATATTGTTGTGTACATATCCGATATAACGATTATTTATAATTTGAGGCGAATCTGACACAGATCTGTGATAGGTATACCTCCTCATTCAAACTTCTTCCGAATTTATCGATCCATTGCCATGGTCTGGTCCAGAGAAGAGAGATGTCTCCAACTCCATCCCAAATGGTGGAAGTCACTCACTTGTTTTTCTAAATGAGAACGGTTTCTGCTTTACTCATCCCCAGCAGACACCATCTAAATCTCTACAGGCTTGATACCCTGATATGATTGTTGAGTGGAGATAAGAAAGAAAAAGAACGGCTTTAGAAGTGAAGCAGTTAAAGAACCAGAACGGCTGTAGG
The DNA here is from genome assembly GCA_030710605.1 of Cordylochernes scorpioides. Taxonomy (NCBI): domain Eukaryota; kingdom Metazoa; phylum Arthropoda; class Arachnida; order Pseudoscorpiones; family Chernetidae; genus Cordylochernes; species Cordylochernes scorpioides. The sequence continues at coordinate 9,581,950 of CP092871.1, read as the reverse complement.
ACTGAAGCAGTTAGATCGTCCAGAAATTCTGCGATTTTGGGGCATCAAAGCGTCCAAACTGCTGTGGAAATGGAGCAGTTAAAGCAGCCATAACGGCTGTAGGATTGAAGCAGTTAGAGCGTCCAGAACTTCTGCGATTCTGGGGCAGCAAAGCGTCCAAACTGCTGTGGAAATGGAGCAGTTAAAGCAGCCATAACGGCTGTAGGATTGAAGCAGTTAAAGCAGCCAGAACGGCTGTAGGACTGAAGCAGTTAGAGCGTCCAGAACCTCTGCGATTCTGGGGCAGCAAAGCGTCCGAACTGCTGTGGAAATGGAGCAGTTAAAGCAGCCATAACGGCTGTAGGATTGAAGCAGTTAAAGCAGCCAGAACGGCTGTAGGATTGAAGCAGTTAAAGCAGCCAGAACGGCTGTAGGATTGAAGCAGTTAGAGCGTCCAGAACTTCTGCGATTCTGGGCAGCAAAGCGTCCAAACTGCTGTGGAAATGGAGCAGTTAAAGCAGCCATAACGGCTGTAGGATTGAAGCAGTTAAAGCAGCCATAACGGCTGTAGGATTGAAGCAGTTAAAGCAGCCAGAACGGCTGTAGGACTGAAGCAGTTAAAGCAGCCAGAACGGCTGTAGGACTAGAGCAGTAAAGTATCCAGAGCTGCAGTAGAGGGATGACGTAGCCACCAGAGAGGAAGTAAAACGGAGGCAGCTGACATGTTGACTCCAAGTTTCTGGATCACAAACTTTATTTTCCTGTCAGCGGCGGGAGTCACAGGGAACACAAACATTGCGTCTATAAATAGACCTACACAATGCCGTGTTTACTTGTAAACAAACAACACCATTCTGTCCACAATAGGGGGTTATAAAAATATTTTATACCTATTGTAGTAAAATTCAGAATTAATAATTTATTTGTATAATCAAAATTCCACGTGGTTTTGTTAATACACTCTTGGACATAACTTGAGAAGTGAAATGTCTTTGATGTCACCGGTCGTTTTTTTTTTTTTTTTTTTTTTTTGAAGGAGAAAGAGGCTATTTTGCTCACCCTTGGTTATTTCGTGTGTCTTCAATAAAAGGCACTGTAATATCTTTCAGAGTTATTGTCTGAATCCCGATATACAGGCTAAAAGGTACAACTTCCTTAAGTTATGTCCATGAGTGTATCTTTCAGAGTTATTGTCTCAATCCAGATATACAGGCTAAAAGGTACAACTTCCTTAAGTTTTGTCCATGAGTGTATCTTTTAGAGTTATTGTCTGAATCCCGATATACATGCTAAAAGGTACAACTTCCTTAAGTTATGTCCATGAGTGTATCTTTTAGAGTTATTGTCTGAATCCCGATATACATGCTAAAAGGTACAACTTCCTTAAGTTTTGTCCATGAGTGTATCTTTCAGATTTATTGTCTGAATCCCGATATACATGCTAAAAACTATAACTTCCTTAAGTCTTGTCCGTGAGTGTATCTTTCAGAGTTATTGTCTGAATCCCGATATAAATGCTAAAAGGTACAACTTCCTTAAGTTCTGTCCATGAGTATGTAGCTAGGAAATAATACAGAAGAAGGATATACTCATGCTACCTATATAGATATTGTAGTCCAATAAGCACATGTATTCAGACAACGCAGAGCCACAACATTGAGCACATATTGAAGCTTACGTCACTGTGACAATTACTATCAAGCCGTCAAAAAATGTCGTCACATGTTTGGTAACATCCGGGTGTCTCACGTATGATCCGGTTGGGTTACTTCAAAGCTGATTTGCCTTGGTCACTTAGAGCGATGGTAAACAGGATGGAACACATGTAAACAGCATATCAATGCATATACCATTTCTAAGATCCCACTCTTCAGTGTAGCATATATAAGCAGAATCGTCCAAAACAGTATTAGAGCTCTAAAGAAGCGGCCTCGTAGATTAATTTGGCGAAACCGCTGAGAGGGTTCACAACTTATGAGCCAAAAAGCCCTCCCAATATTTTTTCATCGCAGTAAGGATAGTAGAATTTTGATTTATTTGTGAAAATAAACATCCACGTCTTAATGTATTCATTTGTTATATATAGATGGCGCGTTATTGCTCTGTATTACTTAGCAGAACATGAAGAAAAAAGATGACTTTGAAATTTCTTGTAGTTTTTTCAGCTTTACTTTCGAATATCTTCTTCAGATATTTTCCAATAGAAGCTGTTGATACAAAATCCTATCCTACAGCCTCAAAGTGATGGGAGGGTGTAAACTGGTAGCACAGGACGTCGGGAGTTTAACTCCTGGTAGGGCCTCCCTGTACCCGGCTAATGTATATGTGATGTTCCTTCGATTAAATATATAAATATACTTCACTAAATTAAGAAACAAATTTTAATTATATATCTTTATAATGTTATATATATACTTTTTAATATATTCATAACAACAACAATAATAATAGTGCTGCCAAATCCAAATAATCAAAAATAAATTAATTAAACAGAGTACATTATAATATTATTATAAGGTATATTACAGTATCAATTATCCGTTCTCCATAGAAGCGGCTCCATGTCAGGAGACCAAAAGAAGTCACACTGAGTGGTACTTCCAGGTCTTCAGACCAACAGCATCCCTCTTCCCTTCTCCATGATGTCTACACCCAGGACTATAATAGAAAAGCTGAGATAATGGAACCTAATGGAGATCGTTCAAACGAATTGAGGAATAAGAAAAAACAACAACAACAACAACTTTTCAACTTTCCAAACTGCAATCAGCCCCGTCGCGAAATGTGCGTATTTCCCAAGGAGATAGTTCTCAAAGCCATGATTTATCTGTCATTCAACATAACTTTGTGGGAGAATTGTATTCATGTACCAGAAGCGGACCCAAAAAGAGATATTCTTTAAATGATACAATCCATAAAATACCGTGATGTATCTAATAAGAGAACATAGCTTAAAATCATATGGGTAAGCCTAATCTCTCCTGGCGATGGTCTCTTATCAGACTGTCATGTCGATCTAAATCATGAGGAGTCTTTTAACTAAAATTGAGTCTCCGATGAGAGGCCAACCTCCAGGAAAGACCGGGTTTATACATGTTTTTAGGTTATGCTATCTCATTTATCAGTATTACTAATTATTGTCCTTTGAGAAAAGAAACTGTTTGTTTTTGATTGCTTGCTTGCATGTGAGTTTATGCCATGCACCTTTCTTTCTTCCTTTCACTTATTTGATACATTGTAAACACCATTGCTGATTATTGTTACTATTACAAAGCAATAACGCGCCATCTATATAGAGCAAATGAAAACATTGAGACACGAATGTTTATTTGACACATTAATTAAACTTCTACTATCCTTACTGTGATGAAAATACATTGGGAGGGCTTAGCTCATCAGTGTTACTATTACTGTTTTAATCCAGTAAATACCCTTTTCTACTTGGCGAATCTGTATAAGATCAAAAGGTCTTAATGAAGCTTGTTGTTTATGATATCCTTCATGGGAGGCGTCATTGTACAAGTCATTGTAATGAGATAATAAGGTACTAGCTTAAGTCGTAGTAGGCTCCAGTAGAAATTTTAGATCCGAATTTATCGGTACTTCGTTCAGGTAGGGCTGGGTGTTGGAATTGAGGACATCGCCTGGAAGAGGACACTTGTACGGTGGGGAAGACTCCCCGGCTGAAAATGTAAATTTGTAAATATTATTATTTTTTAATTATTATATAATAAGGCAAAATAGCCTAGCTGCGAAAGCTTTAGACTTTAGAACCTGATGTCCCTGGTTCGAACACACTTTTCGCTATCTTTTTATTTTCTCTAATTATTTTTGTGATCTCTTCCTCATTTTGTAAATATTGACTGAGTTGTCAATAAATTTGTTTTAATTGTCATTTGTCAGTAGAAAGACTTACAGACCTAGAACAGCTACTGAAACCATTGGCCAATCCCACGCACGCACGTGTAGAAAACAAATCTATAGAAACTCCTTGAATCTTTTGATGGAAATGAAATTTACAACAATGTAGTTACTCTATTGCTACTATGGTGTTATTGAACTTATAAATTTGCTTACAAAGATAGACACATTGAAGAAAAGGTTTAGCAAGTTCTCTAATTATTTATATATGGTGTATTTATTTAAATTTATATAGAGCTGTGTCATTTTGGATGATATATAGAGATTTAGCCAAATACACCTATCCCCCGATTTACACGGTAGATACGTTCCTGAGAAAAACGTGTAAATCGGGGGATAGGTGTACACAGAAATAAAAATAAAATGCATTGACAGGTTAAAATATGTAGTCAGCACATAAGCTCGGGATTCCTCGTGAGATGTGTACACAGCGCATGTGTTCAATCACAGTAGCATTTAGTATAGTGCGATAAAAACAAACAAAAAAAAAACTTATTTGGAAAACCGTGTAAAAGCGATAACGTGTAAAACAAGTACCGTGTAAATCGGAGGTAAGGTGTACTAAAACACTATCTCTGATTGAACGGAGCAAGCAATGTAAACAAATAATATGATTGGTTCATATTTTCACGTTAGGTTGGTTAGTTTTAGTTTCGTGTTTGTTCAAATATCTCTACAATTCGTAGATGGAGGATCTACGTTAGTGCAAAGCTTCTCTAATAACGATGTTGTTGCTGTCGTGTCCAAAGAAGAGTCTTAGATGTCTCCATGCATCTCCATCACAGCAGCAGCAATATCCTCTATCTTGGGTGTGTATACTATATTGTTGTTGTTGTCGTGTCCAAAGAAGAGTCTTAGATGTCTCCATACATCTCCATCACAGCAGCAGCAATATCCTCTATCTTGGGTGTGTATACTACAGTAATCCCTCGTTAAGACGAACTCAACGGGAGAACGAAATACCCTTTTCGTCTTAAAAGAATATATACCGAATTCGTATTAGACGAATTGAATTCGTGGTATCCGGGGGTTGTACTTATGTACTACTGATGAGTAAGAAAACTACATTTCTGAGGAATAACGAATAAATTTATTTGAAAACAATATTAATGAAAATATTTTATAATTTTAAGGAACAACAATTATGTATATGTATGTACATAAAGTATTTTATTTTAAAAGACAATATCGATAATATAATCACAATGTAAGGCAATAACATGAGAATATAAGTTTATTTTAAAACACAAATAAAAAAGAACAACAAAAGAAACAACTTACATAATATACTTGGTACATACAATGTTTATGTGTATGCAGCATATGCAGTATGCATAGAGTATCCTATATCTGGGTTTTCTCTGCAGGCTTCAGAAAGTCTGTTATAGTTTTTTGGTGGTATTTGATTGGGCACTGTTTCAGACACTCCCTTCTTATTTTATCCAGGTCATCTTCAAAATGAACATCAATATCCGCAGAGGTTTTGGACAGCTTCTGGAGGGTTTCGAGGGCCGCGATTACTTCCCCTCTAGTAGGCATCATTATCTCTTCTTTCACCTCATCGTCTTCTGTTTCTTCTTCTTCTTTCTTCTTTTCTTCTAATTCGGGTGAACCGCAAATTTCCAACCCTTCATTCAGGGCAATATACTCCAGGAAAGTCAAAGTCTCAGCTGGGTTTGTAGCTGAAAGGAGTTTGGTCCATTCTTCAGGCTCATCAAGCATTGTTTCTGGAAGTGAAAACGAATCAGCTGTTTTTTCCACACCCAATGAGACACTTATTTCTTTAGCCTTTTCTTTGACAAGTGCGCCGGATACAGGAATATTATTTTGTCTACTTTTTTTAAACCATTTTAAAAGCTCATCTTCCACGTCTTGATGGGATGCTCTTCGAAGTCGTTTTGAAGAGCTCGAAGACCCTGAGGCAAAAGCCGCATCTATTTTTGACGTGACAACGTCTTAAATTAGGTTGCGGCTGGGAGTCACTTATGAAAAAGTGTAACGCCCGGTAACGTTACGATGAGTCATCGAACGAGAGTGCTGCGCGCGCAGCTGCGCGCGCAGCGCTAGAGAATTAGGCGCATTGAATCGGCGCATGCTTGTCTCTGTCTTTGTCTTTCTCGAACGTTCTTGGCGTTGGAAAAACAAGAAAGCGTCATAATACAAGTTCACACGTGTGGTTAAAGTATCGTCAGCTGTGTCTGTAGTGAAAATGTGGATTGCTTAGATTCGTCATTTACAACAACTACAACAATAAAGGTAAATAATTGTACACTGATATTTCATTATCGTAAACTATGATTGATTGATTAATTGTTAGATTGACACAAAAGTTGAGAAACTGAGTTTATAGGTTATATCATACTATTGATAAATGTTGATAGTGTTAAGTAAATTATTAGTTTAAAATTAATTAATTAATTAATTATTATTTTACAAATTTTAAATAGTTTCAAATTTATTTAGCAAAAATTTGAACCTTCGATCTGAATAAATGTTTTGATTTTCGAATTGATTCTTTAAAATTACAAATATTAAGAAAAAGTGGCAGATATAAGAAAAATTTATTTAAACTGTGTTGAGCAAGAATTTTAACATCTAATTTAAGTAAATGTTTTAATTTTCAACTTCATCATTTACAATTACAAATTTTATTTAATTTCAAATTTATTTAGCAAAAATTTGAACCTTCGATCTGAATAAGTGTTTTGATTTTCAAATACCAACGCGGCTGGTGGAGTGGCGATCTATCGTAAATTATCATCGACATCTACGGCGGAAGTGTTCCAAGTTGCGATTACAGACGTAACTCGTGTCATTAAAACCAAGGGTGACATGTGCATGACTGAAGTTACTTGCTTCGCCGCTAATACTAGCTTCAAGTTTATACTCGGTGCTGTATATATTCATCCAGGAGCTAGTATGCAGGATATTGGAATGTTACTATGGCAAGGACTCGGTCCGTACATTCACAACAGCCAGTACGTGCCACCGTTCGTGCAAGTTGATTCTAGTATACCGATTCTTCTGTGTGGTGATTTTAACAAAAACGTAAAGCCTGACAACTCGTTTCTTAAATTCATGAAAAATACGTATAATCTTGATTGCGTATCAAACGTTTCTAAGTCAACTACGTTAAAAGGAACAACTATCGACTTGACTTTCGCAAGACACATTACAGCAGAAACACTTCCTTTCATTTCATATTTCTCCTATCATCGTCCTATCCTCAACAAAATCACTCAAATAGGAATTAGTTAAGTTTAAGTTTACATGTACAATGTTTTAGTAAACAAAATATATTTCTATAGTTAAAATTTGTGCAATTCTTATTTTCATTCAATTCCTTGTTCCTATTGTGCAATTTAATTATATTCATATCAATAAATATTCTACCGTTGTCACGTAAAATCTTCGCCCGTAAAACCGACTTTACAGGCAACCATTGTTTTTTTCTTTGTTTTTTAGAATGGTTGATAATGTGGATTTCGCAATTTGAAAATTTTCGGCAATTTACGACTTAGATAACACTCCACGTGCAACTTCGTCCAAAATTTTCCTTTTTAAGGCAAGATCAATGGCGCTTTTTTTTCGCGGTTTAGATGACATGTTTATGTAGTTTTTTTTATGGAAGCTCAAACAATTCACACTTCGATTATTCAGAACTTAATAATTTTTATTTCAAGCGCATTATTTTATAATACAATCAATTAGTCGGTTATAAAAAATATATAACAAATATAAATAAGTCATTTTTCTTCTGAGAGCTCGATTTACACAGATTATTATTCACAGAATATATTTTTATTATTTATATTATATTTAATATTTTTAAATATATGTTTGTATAAAAATAAGAATAATATAATATTCTGTGAAATTCCGTGAAAGCGTGCGCTCCTTGGCTGCTTGGCTGGCAGGGGTCACCATGCCCCTACATTTATCAGTCGAGAAAAACAGCAATACTGGCACAATAGAGTCGAAATTTTCCACTGATTGAGTACATGGAACGACCCCAAGGGGATGGTTTCATAGAAAATGAGTCATTATAACAAACAAAGGACGAATGTTTACACAAAAGACAAAGAGAGCCAATACTTGATATCAACGGCGTTTTTGTTGTTTTAATAGTTTATTGTTTTACTTATAACTCGCCTTTAAAAACATATTAGAATTCGTTTTAACCGATTGATTAGTTCTGCTGGGGGCTAAATTTAATTCGTATTTCGTCATAACCGAATATTTCGTCTTAACCGGCAAAATCTCTTTGGAAAGCATTGAAATTTAACGGGGGAAAAGAAACGGTTCGCGCAAACCGAAAGTTCGTATAATCCGAGTTAGTGATAACGAGGGATTACTGTATATTGTTGTTGTTGTCGTGTCCAAAGAAGAGTCTTAGATGTCTCCATACATCTCTATCACAGCAGCAGCAATGTCCTCTATCTTGGGTGTGTATACTAAATTGTTGTTGTTGTCGTGTCCAAAGAAGAGTCTTAGATGTTCCCATACATCTCTATCACAGCAGCAGCAATGTCCTCTATCTTGGGTGTGTATACTATATTGTTGTTGTTGTCGTGTCCAAAGAAGAGTCTTAGATGTCTCCATGCATCTCTATCACAGCAGCAGCAATGTCCTCTATCTTGGGTGTGTATACTAAATTGTTGTTGTTGTTGTGTCCAAAGAAGAGTCTTAGATGTCTCCATACATCTCTATCACAGCAGCAGCAATGTCCTCTATCTTGGGTGTGTATACTAAATTGTTGTTGTTGTCGTGTCCAAAGAAGAGTCTTAGATGTCTCCATACATCTCTATCACAGCAGCAGCAATGTCCTCTATCTTGGGTGTGTATACTAAATTGTTGTTGTTGTCGTGTCCAAAGAAGAGTCTTAGATGTCTCCATACATCTCTATCACAGCAGCAGCAATGTCCTCTATCTTGGGTGTGTATACTAAATTGTTGTTGTTGTCGTGTCCAAAGAAGAGTCTTAGATGTTCCCATACATCTCTATCACAGCAGCAGCAATGTCCTCTATCTTGGGTGTGTATACTATATTGTTGTTGTTGTCGTGTCCAAAGAAGAGTCTTAGATGTCTCCATGCATCTCTATCACAGCAGCAGCAATGTCCTCTATCTTGGGTGTGTATACTAAATTGTTGTTGTTGTTGTGTCCAAAGAAGAGCCTCAGATGTCTTCATGCATCTCTATCACAGCAGCAGCAATGTCCTCTATCTTGGGTGTGTATACTATATTGTTGTTGTTGTCGTGTCCAAAGAAGAGTCTTAGATGTCTTCATGCATCTCTATCACAGCAGCAGCAATGTCCTCTATCTTGGGTGTGTATACTATATTGTTGTTGTTGTCGTGTCCAAAGAAGAGTCTTAGATGTCTCCATGCATCTCTATCACAGCAGCAGCAATGTCCTCTATCTTGGGTGTGTATACTATATTGTTGTTGTTGTCGTGTCCAAAGAAGAGTCTTAGATGTCTTCATGCATCTCTATCACAGCAGCAGCAATGTCCTCTATCTTGGGTGTGTATACTATATTGTTGTTGTTGTCGTGTCCAAAGAAGAGTCTTAGATGTCTCCATGCATCTCTATCACAGCAGCAGCAATGTCCTCTATCTTGGGTGTGTATACTATATTGTTGTTGTTGTCGTGTCCAAAGAAGAGTCTTAGATGTCTTCATGCATCTCTATCACAGCAGCAGCAATATCCACTATCTTTGGAAAATGGGTGCCGTTGCCACGTTAGTCACCTTGGAAACGAACCAGAATTTGGTCGAATACGAGTATTCCAAGGGTCTAGGGGGGGACCGCAGGGAGGTGTGGTTGGACTTCTCCCCCCCTCTAATAACGATCGAAAATAACAGTGAACAGTGAATTTGTACTTGGATCAAATGGATAAATTGAGAAAAAGGACATTTACTGCAACTAATGGCGCAAGCTATCAGAAACTTTTAGTTTCACAATAAGGAAATACTCTTTTTCTCTTTTTTAACATAGTTTCAGAATCTAATTTATCAAAAACTTGACGGCTGGTGTATTCGTTTCCTTGGACCTTCAAGTTGCATGGTTGAAGGCACTTCCTAGTTTGCGTTCCAAACTTCATATGGTACCATCAAGTTCCTGAGTTTCTTTTTGTGTTGTCGGTCGGGTACCTAGTGTTCGGATAGCGATTGTGTGGGGTGTCCATGGTCGCCACAAGCTATTTAATATTTCAAATATTTGATACCTTTAATGAAGCAACTTTCTAGAAGGATAACACAGATGCCTGTTCCTGAAAGCATTACAAAAATTTAAGAAAATCATTTATAAAATCGTGTTTATATCGTTAAAATATTTACAAATAGGATATAAGAAAAGAGAAATCCTTTTGCAACTTGTTTTTAAAGATAATATATTTATATATAAATTATATAGATGGAAATTTTTCCGGGAGGATATTGATCTAAAGAGACAAAGGTCGCCTCTCCCGTCAAAATAGACGTCAAAACTAGACGCCATCTATTGACCGTCACCGCAAACTAACGGTCTCGGGTCGGTGACAAAGCCACAACCCCAGCTTTGGCAAACTGAAAAGCGTCCACCTAGAGACCATGGTTTCGGGCTAATGGCCCTCGTCAATCTAGGGCGGACTTTATTCCATGAGATCCACACGGGATCTAATGGAATCTTGACAATCTGCCAAAGAGGTGTTTAGCTGGCAAAGTGGCTGGGCCAAATCTATGGCTAAACTATAGATGGAAATTTTATATATTTATCAAAATACTTTCAGGAATATATAAAGAAAGTTTTATCCTTTCGAAAGCTATAATTTATAAATGAATATTGATAAATTGACTTTACGAGAGCGTAATATGTTTATTAAGCTAGTAAGACACTTTACTAGTGGGGATAAAGAATAAAACACAACACCATGCTATACAGGTTGGCTTTTTGTATGAGTATGTCAACCCTGGTGTTGTGGTTTATTCCTTATTACCAATAATAAAGTTTTTACTGGGGTTATAAGCATGATGCATCGTTCTGACCTATTATTAAAGGGAGAGGTTCCTCTATAAGCCCACACACACCTACAATAACACAATGATAAAGGTTTGCGTTAAGCCAACTGATATATTGGTAAAATAAATTATTTTATATTCAATATATACCTTTTTAATTAAAGATTTATTTATGGATTGCTCTATTTTTAAAACACACACATATATATATATACCAAATTTGGCACACTACTCTCTTTTAAATACATTAAGTTATATAATTATAACTATACTTTATATTATGCTGATTGTACATATTGCCAGACACTTCTTTATTTTGTACACAGTTCTTTTTCTCGTTTTTTCCCTCTCTTTCTAATTGTTAACATCATATGACTATTCTATTCACGACCTAAAATTATTGTATATATATACGAGGGTGAGTAGAAAAGTAAGGTCTCCTTTTTTTTTTTCATAGAAAAACAATTTAATCACAACTTTTTATACATCATTGGAAAGGTTGGACACTTTGCTATTTTTCTACATAGTCGCCTTGATGCTCAATCACTTTTTTCATCCTGTCAACCAACTTTGTAATTCCGGTGTTGTACCACTCTCCCGCCGCCTCTTTGAGCCACTTGTCGACCCATCTGGCGGACACTTTTCTGTAGCCGAGGGTCTCAGACACAATCTTGTGCACGGAGAAGTGGCTGCAATCTTCATTCAGGCCATCCTCGATCTCACCAAGGGTTATCCGCCGGTTTGCGCGCACCATTTCGTCGATTCGAGCCACGGTTGATTCCGGCAAACTCGGCCGCCCAGACCGCTGTTCATCGTGGACGTTTATCCGCCCCTCGTTAAACTCCCGGCACCATTTCCGCACATTTTTGATGTCCATGCACTTCTCACCATACACTTCCACTAACTGACGGTTACTGAGACACTCGGCTACAGAAAGGTGTCCGCCAGGTGGGTCGACAAGTGGCTCAAAGAGGCGGCGGGAGAGTGGTACAACACCGGAATTACAAAGTTGGTTGCAGGATGAAAAAGGTGATTGAGCATCAAGGCGACTATGTAGAAAAATAGCAAAGTGTCCAACCTTTCAAATGATGTATAAAAAGTTTTGATTAAATGTGTTTTTCTATGAGAAAAAAAATAGGAGACCTTACTTTTCTACTCACCCTCGTATATAGACAAATGTAAAGACATATATATATGACAGCGTGAGTGTCCCTAGGGGGACATAGCGCTTTAAATTTAAATAAAATAAAAATATATATTTTTTAAATGAATTAAAATAAAGAAATAATGAATTTTTGGTTATCCCCCCTAGTACAAAATGTAGAGTTGGTGATAAAAGAATGAGCCACATAGCCATTTTTAACAAATTCAGATAAAGTCGTGGGAGATCGGTTCATTTAACAAACAAACAACATTCTTTCTCATCACAACAGAGAAGTTTAAAACTTCGTGTATTTGTCAAAATGGTGGTGGTGGTGCTTATCTCCACGGTTAAACCAATTCCTGAAGTCCACTCCTCTCCAATTTTGCGATGGTAGTTATATAGGCCTGGAAAAGAGGTCCTCGATTGTCAGTTCTAAGCATGATATGTACAGGAGAAGCTTCCGCACAATTGACTTTCAAGAAGTTATTGAATAATTTGATTAAAAAATAATTTGACAATGGAACCATCAATATAAAGAAGTAAAGAACACTTATGAAAGCTGGAGAGTGAAGTAGGAAGGAATCACTTTGCTACAGAAATACTTCCAGCCAGTTCTGTGTGATGTAAAACCTGGCATTCTGCCAACGCCCTCACCTTTGGCACTGTACTTCCGTTCTATTAGTACGCTGAATGTAGCTGGAGATTTTCTCTACTTACAATGGACGACTCATTCTGGAATATTCAATCTACAAACACCATAACAGCATAAATAGAAGTGTTGATTTACCTTAACAATTCCAACATATTCAACACAAATAGTTCCATAGAAATCCTTCTCAAACCCACTAAGTTATTACTTTATTAGTTATTTTCTAATTTTGATCTACAAGGTTGGGTTAATAAGTAATGCACAATCATATAAAATAAAAGGATTTAAAAGCGCGAATGTTTCTTTTATACATAAAACAAACTTCTACTGTCCTTACTGCGATGAAAAAATATATTGGGAGGGCTTGGCTCATCAGTGGTGAACCCTCCCAGCGGTTTCGCAAATTAAATTGGCGAAACCGCTGGGAGGGTTCACCACTGATGAGCCAAGCCCTCCCAATATATTTTTTCATCGCAGTAAGGACAGTAGAAGTTCGTTTTATGTATAAAAGAAACATTCGCGCTTTTAAATCCTTTTATTTTATATGTACAGATGGCGCGTTATTGCTTTGTGTTAATGCACAATCATCAAAATATTTTTCATTTGATATACCATAAAGATGAAACTTTTTGTAGTGTTCTATAAACCAAATGGTCAATTTTGAAACTTACGGAAAAATCTGGAGGTTTAACATCTGGATGGAACATCTGGAGGCCTTCATCATGTACTAGAGATGTCGGTGACCTTTTAGAGTCCACATGTGTTGCTGAGTGTTTTACTGGAGAGCTTGGCCTCGTGGATCAGACGTAAACCTTCGGTCGGTTAGCTACATCTGTCCTCAAGGATCCTTTGTCATTGTTAGTGTCCATCAAGTCGAGTTCAACTTTTGGCGACACTATGGACAGAATTCTGCAATTGTTCATATAGTTGTCTCAGTAGTTAACAAATTTTACTTTAAGCAGTTTAAACAAACAAAAAAAAAGAAACACACACACACACACAGCTTTATTAAGACCACAGGTCTTATACAGATTCACCACATGAAGAAAGGAATCATAGCTGGAGCTCCTGTACTCCAGGCAGCGCAGCACCCAACAACAGCCTCCTGGTCCGACACATGTCCAATGGCCACACGTTTCTTTGTGCATACGTCATGGTTAGCGAATCACTGAACAGGCTAATGTGGAATCAACTACGTTCTAGTCTTCGCTTTCCTCATCCAAATGGATCACGGCATTCGGCGATTCTATTAATCTCTTTCGACTGCTGCCTTGTAGAATTTATATAAACAAAAAAAAAAGACCTTGATTAAACGTCAAAACAAAATGAAAAACTCTGACCTAAATTAAAATAACTTAGCACAGAGAAAAACGCGTACACTGAGAAATACAATAACATAAAAAGAAAGGACGTAAATAAAACCACTCGATTAGTATAACAAAACCAATACTTATCTTTTATTGCAGCGTTGATAAGAAGCGGGTTACACAGGTATGTGAGGAGATCACCAGACACGAACACAGAGAATGCTTTAAACGTCTCTACACGGTCACTTCTCGTCGACTCCTCGCATTCCGTTTCAACCGTATTTTATGTACAAACATGGCCACATTGGTCCAATGACGTGGGAGATCAGTTCACTTAACAAATAAACAACATTCTTCCCGCATAACTGAGAAGCTCAAAACTGCTTTGTTTGTCAAATAATTTGACATGGTGTTTGATATAAAAGCGGTTTCACAGCGCCTTCTTCTGTCTTTGTACAAATGATTTTGGCTTTTCCGCCTTTTAGGAAGATTTCTATCTCCAAGGCCAAAAGCCTTGCTATCTTCATCACTAGAATGAATTATAAAAGCTCATTTCTCCCAGCTTTCATTTGTCCCCTTCTGTGTTTTTCTGTATATACAAATAAACACTAAGTTGAACTGCTGAAAAACATTTAGTTTTTTTTCTAATAATTCTTCGATTTTAAATTTAGGAAATAAGTGATACAGAACTAAACGAAATGCCACTTCAACAACATTAAGAACAAATTTCAACGGTTACTCTTAGAATCTCTCATTTCCAATGAATATAACAGTATAAACAGGAAAATATATTTACCATCACAATACCTTAGATATCTCAAAAGAAATCAATAGATCAATTTTATAGGTTCTGGATGCCCTAAAAATGAAAATAGATATTGTTGGGTGCTCTACCCCTCTTACCGCTTCCTTACTGTGGCTGACCCTTTGGACCGTTGGCCTTCCCTACACTACCACCTGGGAGCCACGCCGCACGTGAAACTCCCCTAACCTCTGGCAGTATCCGTCAGCCTTACCACGGGTGGGGGGACAGTCAGGACTGACCAGAGGCGCAGCGATGTGTTGTCGGAAGGAGAGTCACGACCGCACAACGCCGAAGAACAAGGGGATTTATTAAAACACTTTATCTACATTATAAATGGTCGCAATATCATATAACAAGTACTTTACATAATACAGGTGGCAGGATGAGGCCGGAGGAGGAATCATGTACAGAACCATTTATTACAGGGGATGACGAAGGAACAGGACTAACAACAGAGTCAGAGCAGAGAAACGCCGCATAAATCCATGGCGCCACCTATTGGCCACTTTTAGAACTATTTTCTAACGCCATGCATGCCACACTGCCCCCCAATCAAACCTGATCGTCCCGATCAGGTCCACTCTGATTGCTCTCCCTGGAAGAGTGCCAACCGGCTCAAATGGACGACCCTTGGTTTTGCTTTCGAACTTCGCTGGATGCGGTAGACCAAGTCGTTGATTCTCTTGACGACCTTGTAGGGTCCTTCCCACATTGGTGTTAACTTTGGGGAGAGCCCTCTCTTTCTCTTTGGATTAAACATCCATACCAGATCATTCTCTTTGAATCCTTCATGGTTTGCTTTTAGATCGTAGTGAGTCTTCATCCGGTGACTTGCTAGCTGGATTTTTTCCCTAACCAATTTATGAGTTTCCGACAGCACACCTCTCAGTTCGCCCACATAACTGGTCACCTCTACTGGTGGTCCTCCAGGGGTGCCAAATTCTAAGTCACAAGGGAGTCGTAGCTCTCGTCCGAACATAACCTTGGCCGGTGTTTGACCCGTTGTTTCGTGAATGGCCGCTCGGTACGCCATGAGGAACAGTGGCAGTCTACGGTTCCAGTCCCTTTGATTCTGCTCCACAACCTTGGATAGGTGCTCCACCATGGTCTTGTTGAACCTTTCCACCATTCCATCCGACTGTGGATGCAGGGGAGTAGTCCTTGTTTTCCAGATTCCCAATACCTGGCCCAATTCTCGGAATATTTCCGATTCAAAGTTCCGCCCCTGATCTGAGTGCAGTTCTAATGGCACACCAAATCGGCAGATAAGGTTGTCTACAAGAACCCTTGCGACCGTGGCAGCCTCCTGATTAGGAATCGCGTAGACCTCGGGCCACTTCGTAAAGTAGTCCATAGCGACCAAGAGGTATTTGTTTCCATCCTCTGTGACTGGAAATGGGCCAGCCACATCAATCGCGATCCTTTCGAAAGGCGCTCCCACGTTGTATTCTCTCATTTTTCCTCTGGACCTAGTTTGTGGGCCTTTGCTGGCAGCACATGTGGTACATCGCCTGCACCAATTTTCCACGTCCTCCCGGCAATATACCCAGTAGAACCTCTCTCTAACCTTTCTCAAGGTTTTCGTCACGCCAAAGTGAGATCCCGAGGCTCCGCTGTGCACCTCCCGCAGGACACAAGGAATTTTAACCTCCGGGACCACTAGCTGCATTTTTGTGCTCCTCCCATCAGCACTTTCCCAAACTCTCTTCAGCAGTCCGTTCTCAACCCTCAAGGAGTCCCACTGTGCCCATAATGCCTTAAGTGCTGGGCTCTTATCCGATATGATCTCCCAGCTAGGTCTTAGGTTTCCGTTTTCCTTTAATTCCAAAATTGGACCGATATTCAAGTCTTGTTGCTGGCTGGCTCTGCACCTTGCAGGGGTCCACTCGTCGCTCGGTACCACAGTCGTCCCTCTCGATGTCGCCTCGCTCTCATTTTTATCAATTTTTTCGCAATGCTTGCAACTTCCGCAAGGTCTTCTGGACAGCGCATCCGCATTGTGATGTCTTTTCCCAGGCCGGTGTCTAATTTGAAAATGGTATTGCTGCAGCTTTTCCAACCATCTCGCCACCTGGCCTTCAGGATTTTTCATCTGTAGTAGCCATGTGAGTGCGGCATGATCGGTCCTAACCAAGAAATCTTGCCCATATAGATACCTGTGGAAATGTTCCACTGATCTGACTATGGCCAAGAGCTCCCTTCTTGTAGCGCAGTAGTTTCGCTCAGGTTTGGTTAGGATTTTGCTGTAATATTCGATCACTCGCTCTTCTCCATCTTGAACCTGAGACAGAACGGCTCCAATACCGCTGTTACTGGCATCTGTGTCCAGTACAAATCTCATCCCAGGTTGGGGATACACCAGAACTGGACTGGAGCATAGGCCGCCTTTCAAGGTCACGAATGCGTTCTCACAATCCTGATTCCAGTGAAAGGTCGATTTCGCCTCTGTCAATCTGTGCAACGGGGCAGCAATGTCTGCAAATCCCTCTACGAACCGTCTGTAGTATGTGCAGAGTCCAAGGAAACTTCGCAGTTCGTGCTTGTCCTTTGGTTTGGGCCAATCCCTGATAGCAAGGATCTTGCTCTCGCTTGTCTGGATCCCCTTCGCAGACACTGTATGGCCCAAAAACTCTACCTTCTTCTGGAACAGCTGGCACTTCCTAGGATTCAACCCCAAATTCGCCGCCTTGAATCTATTGAAGATCTCTTGCAAATTTTTAAGATGTTCCCCGAACGTCCTGCCCATAGCCATTACATCATCGAGGTAGACCAAGCAAGTTTTCCAGGTTAGTCCCCTAAGTACGAGCTCCATCAGCCTTTCAAAAGTAGCCGGCGCGTTACACAACCCGAAAGGCATTACTGTGAATTGATAGAGCCCATTCCCGGTACTGAATGCCGTTTTCTCCCTGTCAGCCGGATGTACGCCTACCTGCCAGTATCCACTCTTTAGATCCAATGTAGAGAACCAAGATGACCCCGCCAATGTTGTCAGAGTGTCATCGATCCGGGGTAGAGGGTAACTGTCCTTCTTGGTAACCTCGTTCAGCTTTCGATAATCCACACAAAATCTTGTAGACCCATCTTTTTTTGTTACCAGAACCACGGGTGAAGACCACGGACTGTTGGATTCTTCTATGACTCCATCCTGCTTCAATTTATGCAACAGCCCTACTACCTCGTCTCGTTTTGCCATTGGCACCCGTCTAGGAGGTTGCCGGACTGGCCGAGCATTTCCGGTATAAATCTTGTGTTGGACCAAGTCTGTCCTTCCCAACTTCCCATTACCAGTAGAAAAGGCATCCTGATTTTTCTTTATAAATGCACGAGCCATCCGAGCTTCATCCTCTGTCAGGTCTTTCAGGTCTATCTCCAATTTTGTCTGCCCCACCCTGTTTACTCTACTTTGGCAGTTAGTTCCTTCTGTCGTGGCGATCCTCGAGATTGGCGAGCAAACTGCCAGAAAGTCTCCCTTCCTGATGCTGATTCCACTCGGAAAAACGTTGGCCAGTCTAACTGGAACTTTCTTGTCGGCGGTCTTGACAATAGCCCTGGCCACCAAAAGGTTCTGCCTTGCGTCACAAGTTGGCTCAATCAAGCCAACACCACTCCCAAGGGGTGCCTCGGCAACCGTCATGATAACCCCTTCGCAGTTTCCACTGACACACCCATTTTCACAGGCGAAGAGTCGGACGCCTTCACACTTCTCACCCTCTGTTGACAACACGAAGCTTTCGTCGCCTAACCTTAGGATACCCTGTGTTGGGTCGAACGTGAAGCCATGCTCCCGGATGATGTCCATGCCAAGAATAAACTCATCCTCGATATCTGCCACCAGTACTCTATGATCGAAACGGGTCCCCCCCAAACGGATATCCACATCAAGCTCTCCTTCAATTGGTGCAGTATCCCCCGTGACGGTCCTCAGCACATTTTTCGATGCAACGGCCTCGGCGCAGTTCTCAGCGCATCCTTTCTTATCAAGGAGACCATCGCTCCGGTGTCAACAGTTGCTTTAATTTTTTTCGAGTTTACAATAATCTCTATCATCAGCGTGTCCCACGCCCTCCTCATTCTTTGGATAGAGACGATCTTAGGGACTGCGTCCACTCCTGCCAACGGTCGCCCCTTAGCGCTGGCAGATTTTAGTTTTCCTGCTGCTGTTCGGTGGACAACCTGGAAGTGCATTGACTTTTCAGGTGGCCCATTTTACCACAGCGGAAACAAGGTCCAACCGGTCTTCTGCGATGTTTAACAGCTTCTTCCAACTTGTCCAATCTTTTGATTATTTCTTCAATCCCAGAATCTCTAGAGCCCCCAACGGCACCGTCTTCCTCTGTCAACTCAGATTTACGAACCCTGGGTGGCCCTGAGTCGCTGATCTTAAATGCCGCGTCTATTTCTAGCGCGCGAATCAGCGCCTCTCTTGACGTGTTGAAGGAGGTCAGTCTCAATGTCTTCTGCACCTCGACATTCCGAATACCCTCGATAAAAGTCTGAGCCACCCATTGATCGATGAAATCTATCGGAGCGCTGGGGTATGCCATCAGACAAAGTCTCTTCAGGTCGGCCTCGAATTCCTGTAGGCTTTCCCCCATCTTCTGCCTTCTCAGCTTTAGTTGAGATTGGAATACGTGTCTTGAGTGCTGATCCCCAAATCTCAATTCTAGAGCACTTACCAAACTTACGTAACTCCGTTGGTCCTGCTCCGGGATTGTCTGAAGCAGGTCCAATGCTGGTCCCCGTAGAGCCACAATGAGATTTATTGCCCCTTCGGCCTCTCCCCATCCATTGTTGAGGGAAACTGCCTCAAATTGTCTCATATAATTCCCGAAGGAACTCTGTCCGTCGAAGGTTGGTGGAGTAATTTTTAATACTGCAGAGGCAGTCCCAGCCACAAAACCTCCATTACTCTTTAGACGAGCCAGCTCATCCTCAAGCCTCTTAAACTCTCCCCTCCTCTCATCTACTTCGCTCTCCAAAGCGATATTTATCTCTCCCATCTTGCTGTCCAGGGCAGCCAGTTCCCCCTTGAGCTCCACCCTTATCCCCGACAGCATTTTGGCCCATTTCTCATCTTTTTCCTCTCTTCGCTTCAGCTTCTCTTCCTTTTCTTGTTCTCGTCTCCGCTCTTCCTCCTCCTTTTCACGCTTCAGCTTCTCCTCTTTTTCTTCTCTTCGCTTCAGCTTCTCTTCCTTTTCTTGTTCTCGTCTCCGTTCGTCCTCCTCCTTTTCTTGCTCCCTTTCTTGCCTCATAAGGCCCATGAACTGCTTCAAAAGTTCTTCTGAGGCCATTTTCTGTCCTCTGGTCTCCACAGGCATACAAACAAGGTGGCAACTATCTGGTTCCTTCCAGAGCCTCAACCCCGACTCTCCACCAGATACTGCCGGTCAGTCCACTAATAAGGATCCCACTTCTGACACCAAATGTTGGGTGCTCTACCCCTCTTACCGCTTCCTTACTGTGGCTGACCCTTTGGACCGTTGGCCTTCCCTACACTACCACCTGGGAGCCACGCCGCACGTGAAACTCCCCTAACCTCTGGCAGTATCCATCAGCCTTACCACGGGTGGGGGGACAGTCAGGACTGACCAGAGGCGCAGCGATGTGTTGTCGGAAGGAGAGTCACGACCGCACAACACCGAAGAACAAGGGGATTTATTAAAACACTTTATCTACATTATAAATGGTCGCAATATCATATAACAAGTACTTTACATAATACAGGTGGCAGGATGAGGCCGGAGGAGGAATCATGCACAGAACCATTTATTACAGGGGATGACGAAGGAACAGGACTAACAACAGAGTCAGAGCAGAGAAACGCCGCATAAATCCATGGCGCCACCTATTGGCCACTTTTAGAACTATTTTCTAACGCCATGCATGCCACAATATATTCCATAAAATAGTTAAATTGCAAACCAATTTGAAAATTTCAGTTATAAATATATATCCACGCTGCGCGCGTTTGTTTTTGTAAATATTTCTGATGGGATAAAGTCGATATTATAGTAAGCCCGTTGAAGAGCGATTAACGCTTGAAAGCTAGGGTTTTTTAAATAAAAAAGATACTCATTGTGAGAATATAATTGTAATTTTAATACAGAACTAAGTTGAGCATACGCACTTTTTGTTCTAAAAATATTTTCCTTAAAATCCATACATAGCAATTGAAAATGTTTTCTTCTAACGTTTCCATTCTATCCTGAAGATATATATAGCCTGAACGCAAAGTAAGTAAGGTCCAAAGCCAAATACATGTCGTTTGGCAGTCTTGCCATGTTCAGTTAGCTTTAACAAGCATTAGCGCGCCAAAAATTCCTAAAATATATGGTACAGTGGTATAGCCTGAACGCAGAGCATTCATGATTAACATGAAGAAATTACATCAGTTATTTAGATTTTTATATTCCTCAAAAATTTATAAAATATATTTTGTTTTCGTCAGGAAAGGAACAAAATAAACATTTGGCGAGACCTTGAAAATGTGTTGAAAAAGCGTACAAAATCTCATATATGCAATTTCAATGCCTTAAAAACGTTTACAATCATGAACAAAACTTGAGAAATTTGTACTTTTTAGCATGTATTTCGGGATTGAGACAATAACTCTGAAAGATATTACAGTGACCTTTATTGAAGATACACGAGACAACCAAGTGTGAACAAAATAGCTTCTGTATCTTAAAATAAAAGATAATCAGCGACATCGAAGACTTTCCACTTCCTTAAGTCTTGTTGTCCATGAGTATATATTGATATTTTTTGTGAAAATGGCATTCACTGGCCTTTCAAATGAGTCTTTAAAGATAGTAAAGAGCCATCTCTCAGAAAAATATCAACTAAACTTGAATTTAATTTCATTTCTGAGTATTACTTGCCATATATAGTATACTAGAAGAATGACCCGGCTTCGCCCGAGAAATCCCCCGAGTGAAGTATCCTTCATACTGAAAGTACATCAATAATAAATAGTAGAAGTGCCATAGAAAAGCATACAGAAGAAACACATAAACTACAGGAAAAAAAGTGTGTAATGGCAAAAATTGTATTATATTAGTGTTTAGGTATTTGATTTAATTATTTTTTTGCAATCCATTTAGTTGTTTCAAAATTAATATAGTTTAAATAGACGGCAGCTTTTCCACCAAACCCCCATTAACCTTTGAAATTGCCTGAGTTGAGTGACTGACTGTAAAGAATCCTGACTTCGATGCCCATCTTCTCAGTAAGAATAAAAAAAAATAGGTTTATAAAAATATTAATCCAAAATACTAGCATGTAAATATTTTCTGTAAAAAAAAAATAAAAGAGCATATGGAAATATCAGGCAAACATATGTGTTCGCTAATGATTGCGACTGCATTTTAAACGATTTTTAAAAAGAGATTTAAACAAATAAAGGCCAGAACAAAAATTAATAGAAAATATGAAATCCATTATTTACATACATTCACAAAAGCAAACGATGACAGAATTGATGACTCTGATACTTGTATATAGAATATTTTTCCGATAGAGCAATTTGAACATTACTGACAACTGACAATTTTAACAATATAATGATTCTTCTAATCATTTTTTTACAGAAAGAAAGATCAAATAAAGATAACAAAGGAGTATATGAGGGGTAGATAAAATGTAGGGAAATATGTATGTTATATTGATATATAATTTTATTTAAAATTATATTTCATAGATTCAAATACTCTGTTAAATCGACCGCCAGAGGTCACGCTTTCCCTATAAAAACTTAATTGTTGTGGTTTCCCGATGACCGGCTCAAACCTTTTGTACATTATGTAAATAAGTTTTTCAATTTTTTTTTATTCTTACGCCTTAAGCCAGGCAGTACTTTTATCAAATTATGTTTTTTATATATTCCATAAGCTCAATTAAAGCTATTTCTTATCTTCATTATTTTTATCATCATACTCTCAAGATCATAATCTCAATCTTAAATATAATTCTAAAATCAACAGAAAATCTCGTTTTTCATATTATATAGTTGTTGTAGTAGATTATATAGTTGTATATAAAGAGACAAAGGTCGCCTCTCCCGTCAAAATAGACGTCAAAACTAGACGCCATCTATTGACCGTCACCGCAAACTAGCGGTCTCGGGTCGGTGACAAAGCCACAATACCAGCTTTGGCAAACTGAAAAGCGTCCACTTAGAGACCATGGTTTCGGGCTAATGGCCCTAAACACTTCTTTGGCAGATTGTAAAGATTCCATTAGATCTCGTGTGGATCTCATGGAATAAAGTCCGCCCTAGACCGACGCGTCTAGTTTTGACGTCTATTTTGACGGGAGAGGCGACCTTTGTCTCTTTAGATCAATATCCTCCCGGCAAAATTTCCATCTATAGTTGTATATATACAAATGTCTTCAGCAAGGAAGACTTCCCCACCTTGAGAGTGTTCTCCTCCAGACAAGGTCTTCTTGAACACTCCTCAATTCCACGCTGAGTAAGCATTGTGCTATACGATCTTTAAATTCTCATTTGAGCTCTCAGGAAATGTTTTACATCATTTAAAATGTGTGACACACATTTTTCCTTTATAACCGATTACATTATTTACATCCTGGAGATGACAAAATTGCTTTACCCAATTCACCATTCCTACTAATGTACATACCTGAGAAATGGAGTTCTGGGAAGTACAAAGTCTTATTACACGTGTGCAGCGTTCGATGTAAACATCTGTGTCTCCATACTGCCCTTACATAACAACTGTTATCTTCACACTAAAATATTACAATATTTTTTATCTAATATCTTCCCGTGAAGTCATCTTTGGGTTTTTCTTTACTTGTGGGATGGAGCTTAGTTTAGCTGGAAGACGTAATCTCTTCCGGTGGTCACCATGTCTATCCAGGATTTGACCACCATCTCCAAGTAATGAATGTATCCATCGGCCTTCTTGAGGCCTTCTTCAAAGAAATAAGTTGGCATAACTTCACTACTGATAACCTTGAGGACCGCTGCTGGAAATTTGGAAAGTCGAACGTTTTCTTCATATCCGATCGTTTGCTGTGGTTTGCCTGTTCAGAAGATACTTCATACGGTTTGTCTGCTTCTCGAAACCTTTTCGAAATTCCACAAACTTGAGTTTTTTTGTGCCCAAACCACTCATTTATCTTCTTTAGCGATTTTCCGGCACGAAGGAACTCAAGGAACGCTGCTCTTCTTTCTTGTTCCCGGCTCATTTTCTTGTTTGTTTGAACGTGTTTATATGTCTCGTGAAGGAATAAACTACACGTTAGATAATCTATTTGCAAGTATGCACTCAACAACCGCTAGATGGCAGTTTATAAACAAATTCCGGATTTACCTTGACGTCCCTGTATTTATTCCGATAGATGGTGAAAGCCATCAGCAACTTTTAATTGCATGATCAGGAAATGCTTTTTCTTTTTTAATTTATCCACATTATCCTAGTACAAATTGAATTTTGTATTATTTTTCACGTAGGAATTTTTTTCATACTAGGTTATCTCGTGTCTCTTCAATAAAGGTCATTCTAATATCTTTCAGAGTTAATGTCTGAAACCTGATATACATGCTAAAAGGTACAACTTCCTTGAGTTTTGTCCATGAGTGTATCTTTCAGAGTTATTGTCTGAATCCCGATATACATGCTAAAAGGTACAACTTCCTTAAGTTTTGTCCATGAGTGTATCTTTCAGAGTTATTGTCTGAATCCCGATATACATGCTGAAAGGTACAACTTCCATAAGTTTTGTCCATGAGTATATCTTTAAGAGTTATTGTCTGTATCCCGATATACATGTTAAAAGGTACAACTTCCTTAAGTTTTGTCCATGAATGTATCTTTCAGAGTTATTGTCTGAATCCCGATATACATGCTGAAAGGTACAACTTCCTTAAATTTTGTCCATGAGTGTATCTTTAAGAGTTATTGTCTGAATCCCGATATACATGTTAAAAGGTACAACTTCCTTAAGTTTTGTCCATGAGTGTATATGCATGAAGTATGGTCGGCCGTGAGGAAGGTTAGATGGTCCGGTGACAATACTCGGACAGACCATGTGTTGTCACACACAGATATACACACGTGTTGTCTACTAGGAAGTCCTGAGTGGGCCATTGCGGCCTTGCAGAGAGGAGGCAGCAGATGTCACAGGTGACACGGCCTAATCCGTCATTTTCCCGTCATTCAACGGCCTTGGCACAACTGTCTGAGTGTCGTCTAGCCCAGAATCCTGGAGACACGGCGTCTTCACCGAGGACCTGGAATGTCACAGGATCCTGGACAATTGACAATTAAAACAATTTTATTGTCATCTTGACAATTTTACAAACTCAAAGAGTGCAACAGTAGTTTAAGAAGAAGAAAGGATATATACAGAAG
>CP092871.1:9492352-9554049 GCA_030710605.1 Cordylochernes scorpioides | reverse complement strand
ATTTTGTCATCTCCAGGATGTAAATAATGTAATCGGTGTTATAGGAGAATGTGTGTCACACATTTGAAATGATTAAAACCATTTCCTGACAGCTCAAATGAGCATTTAAAGATCGCATATCACATGCTTCCTCGGTGTGGAACTGAAGAGTGTTCAAGAAGACCTTGTCCGGAGGAGAACTCTCTCAAGGTGGGGAAACCTTCCTTACTGAATAAATTTGCACATATATTCAACTATATATATTTTCATGCCCAGCAATGGCCTCAGCCTTGCAGAAAATTGGCATGGACCCAGAGCAGCAGCTTTACACACCCAAGATAGTGGACATTGCGACTGCTGTAATAGAGATGCATGGAGACGCCTGAGGCTCTTCATTGGACACGACAACAACATATATTTACCTACATTTTATCTACCCTTTATTTACTTCTTTATTATCTTTATTTGATATTTCTTTCTGTAACAATGGATCAGAATAATCTTATAATTGTTAAAATTGTCAGTTATCAGTCATGTTCAAATTGCTCTATCGGAAAAATATATACTATATATGGCAAGTAACACTCAGAAATGAAATTAAATTCAAGTTTAGTTGATATTTTTTCCGAGAGATGGCTCTTTGCTATCTTTAAAGACTCATTGGAAAGACCAGTAAATGCCATTTTCACAAAAAATATCAATATATACTCATGGAAAACAAGACTTAAGGAAGTGGAAAATCTTTGATATTGCCGTTTGTTTTTTTTTGTCTTTTTTAAGGAGACGGAGACAATTTAGTTCACACTTGGGCATCTCGTGTGTCTTCAATAAAGGTCACTGTAATATCTTTCAGAGTTATTGTCTGAAACCTGATATACATGCTAACAGGTACAACTTCCTTAAGTTTTGTCCATGAGTGTATCTTTCAGAGTTATTGTCTGAATCCCGATATACATGCTGAAAGGTAGAACATCCTTAAGTTTTCTCCATGAGTGTATCTTTCAGAGTTATTGTCTGAATCCCGATATACATGCTAAAAGGTACAACTTTCTTAAGTTGTGTCCATGAGTGTATCTTTCAGAGTTATTGTCTGAATCCCGATATACATGCTAAAAAGTACAACTTTCTTCAGTTTTGTCCATGAGTGTATCTTTCAGAGTTATTGTCTGAATCCTGATATACATGCTAAAATGTACAAATTTCTTAAGTTTTGTCCATGAGTGTAAACGTTTTTAAAGCATTGAAATTGCATATATGAGATTTTGTACGCTTTTTCAACACATTTTCAAGGTCTCGCCAAATGTTTATTTTGTTTCTATCCTGACGAAAACAAAATATATTTTATAAATTTTTGAGGAATATAAAAATGTAAATAACTGATGTAATTTCTTCATGTTAATCATGAATGCTCTGCGTTCAGGCTATACCATATATTTTAGGAATTTTTGGCGCGCTAATGCTTGTTAAAGCTAACAGAACATGGCAAGACTGCCAAACGACATGTATTTGGCTTTGGACCTTACTTACTTTGCGTTCAGGCTATATATATCTTTAGGATAGAATGGAAACGTTAGAAGAAAACATTTTCAATTGCTATGTGTGGAATTTAAGGAAAATATTTTTAGAACAAAAAGTATGTATGCTCAACTTAGTTCTGTATTAAAATTACAAATATATTCTCACAATTAGTATCTTTTTTATTTAAAAAAACGCTAGCTTCCAAGCGTTATTCGCTCTTCAACGGGCTTACTATAATATCGACTTTATCCCACCAGAAATATTTACAAAAACAAACGCGCGCAGCGTTGATATTTATAACGGAACATTTTTATAACTGAAAATTTTAAATTGGTTTGTAATTTAACTATTTTATGGAATATGTCTATTTTCAATTTTAGGGCATCCAGAACCTATAAAATTACCTGTTTATACTGTTATATTCATTGGAAATGAGAGATTCTAAGAGTAACCGTTGAAATTTGTTTTTAATGTTTTTGTAGTGGCATTTAGTTTAGTTCTGTATCACTTATTTACTAAAATTAAAATCGAAGAATTATTAGAAAAAAACAAAATGTTTTTAGCAGTTCAACTTAGTGTTTCTTTGTATATATCAAGAAAAACACAGAAAGGGACAAATGAAAGCTGGGAGAAATGAACTTTTATAATTCATTCTAAAGATGAAGATAGGCATGCTTTTGGCTTTGGAGATAGAAATCGTCCTAAATGGCGGGAAAGCCTAATATATTTGGTCAAAGACAGAAGAAGGCGCTGCAAAACCACTTTTATATCAAACACTCTGTCAAATTATTTAACAAACATAAGCAGTTTTGAGCTTCTCAGTTATGCGGGAAGAATGTTGTTTATTTGTTAAGTGAACTGATCTTCCACGTCATTGGACCAATGTGGCTATGTTTGTACATATAGAGGGTTGAAACGGGATGCGAGGAGTCGACGAGAAGTGACCGTGTGGAGAGGTTCAAAGTGTTCTCTGTGGGATTGTCTGGTGATCTCCTCACATACCTGTGTGTCCGCTACTTATCAACGCTGCAATAAAAGATAAGTATTGGTTTTGTTATACTAATCGAGTGGTTTTATTTACATCCTTTCTTTATTTTATTGTATTTCTGAGTGTGTTCTCTGTATCAAGTTATTTTAATTTAGGTCCGAGTTTTTCTTTGTGTTTTGACGTTTAATCAAGGTCTTTTTTTTTTGTTTATATAAATTCTACAAGGCCGCAGTCACCGTTCGGAAGAGATTAATAAAATCGCCGAATCTCGTGATCCATTTGGATGAGGAAAGCGAAGACTAGAACGCGGTTGATTCCACACTAGCCTGTTCAGTGATTCGCTAACCTTGACGTATACACGAAGGAACAGTGGAAATTAGACATGCGTCGGACCTGGAGGCTGTTGTTGGGTGCTGCGCTGCCTAGGGTATAGAAGTTCCAGCTATGATTCCTTTTTTCATGTGGTGATTCTGTATAAGATCTGTGGTCTTAATGAAGCTTTGTGTGTGTGTTTCTTTCTTTCTTTTTTTTTTTGTTTAAACCGTACAAAGTAAAATTTGTTAACTACTAAGAAACTATATGAACAATTGCAGAATTCTGTCTATAGTGTCGCCAAAAGTTGAACTCGACTTGATGGACCCCAAAAATGACAAAGGATCCTTGAGGACAGATGTAGCTAACCGACCGAAGGTTTACGTCTGATCCACGAGGCCAAGCTCCCCAGTAAAACACTCAGCAACACATGTGGACTTTAAAAGGTCACCGACATCTCTAGTACATGATGAAGGCCTCCAGATGTTTCATCCAGATGTTCAGCTTCCAGATTTCTCCGTAAGTTTCAAAATTGACCATTTGGTTCATAGAACACTACAAAAAGTATCATCTTTATGGTTTGTCAAATGAACAAAAATTATGGATAATTGTGCATTACTTATTGGCCCAACCTTGTAGATTCATAAATTTTTGAAAATCAAAATTGAAAAATAAGTTAAAAAGTAAAAACTTGAGGGTTTGGCAATAATTTCTATAGAATTATTTGCGTTTTGAATATGTTGGAATTGTTAAGGTAAATCAACACTGCTGTTTATGCTGTTATGGTGTTTGTAGATGAAAGATTCCAGAATGAGTCGTCCATTGTAAGTATAGAAATTCTCCAGCTACATTCAAGGTACTAATAGAACGGAAGTACAGTGCCAAAGGTGAGGACGTTGGCAGAATGCCAGGTTTTACATCACACAGAACTGGCTGGAAGAATTTCTGGAGCAAAGTGATTCCTTCCTACTTCTTACTCCAGCTTTAATAATGTGCTCTCTACTTATGTATATGTATAGTTCTATTGTCAAATTATTTTTAATCAAATTATTCAATAACTGCTTGAAATGCAAAAGTGCGGAAGCTTCTCCGGAACATATCATGCTCAGAACTGACAATAGAGGACCTATTTTCCAGGCCTATAACTACCATCGCAAAATTGGAGAGGAGTGGACTTCAGGAATTTGTTTAACCATGGAGATAAGCACCACCACCACCATTTTGACAAACAAGCAGTCTTAAACTTCTGTGTTGTGAGGAGGGGAAAATGTTGTTTGTTTGTTAAGTGAGCCGATCTCCCACATCTTTATCTAAATTTGCTAAAAATGGCTTTGTGGCTCATTCATTATCACCAACTCTACATTTTCTACTAAGGGGATAACTTTTGTGGTAAGCAGATAAAAGAGGAGAAAATGTATTTAAAGTAAGTATTTATTAGGTAAAAATAAGACGTTATGCAGAACAAAACAACTACATGGGGGATATATTAGGGTGGCTGTTTTTGTCTGTGGCTCCTCCAGGCGGTGGCGCCAGGAACTAAAATGACATCACGTGTCGTCTTGCTTTCACTCTTCAACACTTCCACTTGAAAGCAAGGCAGACATTCCAATGTCTTTAAAAAGTCTTTTAAAGCGTGTTGCTGGTAGAGCCTTTGTGAGAAGATCAGCCAATTGTTATTCTGTTGGACAGTTGAATATCTTGATGATTTTCATTTTGTGCTGTTCACGTATAAAGTGAAACTTGACATCAACATGTTTAGTGCGCTTGTGAAATTCTGGGTTCAAGATCAGTCTAATAGCACTCTGGTTGTCAATCATCAAAGGAACAGGATTATCATTGGGTGTCAGTTCCTTGATCAGTAGTTTAAGCCATACAGCTTCCCTTGAAGCCATGCTTGCTGCAATGTATTCGGCTTCTGTGGTAGATAAAGCCACAACTGATTGTCTTTGGCTAGTCCAAGTGACTGGTCCTCCTGCAAGTAGGAAGATGTATCCTGAAGTGCTCCGTCGTGTATCAATGTCACCAGCAAAGTCAGCATCAGAGTATCCAATTAATTTAATCACATCTTTTCTTTTGTATAGGATGCCTGAGTCCAAAGTTCCTTTCAAATATTTGAAGATTCTTTTCAGAGCATTCCAATGTGTGAGAACAGGAGCTGCCATGAATCTACTTAGCTTGTTAACGGCGAAAGCTATGTCAGGTCTTGTACAGACGGCAAGAAACATCAAACATCCAATAGCTTCAGCATATGGAACGTTATGCATGTCATGAGTATCATTGATGTTCTATCTTGTCAATTTCATGTTGGGGTCAACAGGAGTCCCTGAAGAATTGCATGAAGTCATGTTGAATTTATCAAGTATTCTTTTTATATAACTGGTTTACTTAGAAATATGAGGTCTTTTTCTTTGTCTTTATCTATCTCTAAGCCTACAAACTGGTTTTGCGTGGAGATGGTGACTTCAAAATGTGAGGACAGATATTGGGCTAATTCCTTCAACAAGTTGTTAGAAGTACTCATCATTATACCATCATCTACATAAAGAGCTAAGAATATTTTCGCATTAGTCTTAGTTTGGTAGAACACACATGGATCAGCTTGTGATTGGATTAACTGAAATTGTTTTAAGAAATATGTGAATTTCTCATTCCAGATTCTGGGTGATTGTTTTAGTCCATATAAACTTTTCTTTAGTTTACAAACCAAGTTTTTATTTTCAACTTCTATTCCTTCTGGAATTTGCATATAGATATCTTTGTCAAGATCACCATTAAGAAAAGCAGTCTTCATGTCGAATTGCATAATTTCCACGTCCATGACAGTAGCTAAGGCTAACAAGACTCTGACTGAGTCATATCTTATAACTGGGGCAAAAGTCTCTTTATAGTCTATACCTCTTCTTTGGCTGAAGCCTTTGGCCACCAGTCTTGCTCGATAACGATCAATTTCACCATTGCCTTTTCTTTTTATGCGGAAAATCCATTTACATCCTATAGCTTTTGCATTATCAGGAAGGTCCATCAATTCCCATGTTTTATTTTTAATAAGAGCCTGTTTCTCTTCATTCATAGCAATTTCCCGATTTATTTTATCTTTACTAGACATTGCTTCCTCATAAGTAACTGGCTCTAGGCTTTCAGCTATTCATGCACTAGCAACATCACACTGTGATGTCTTTCTAGGTCTAAGATTGTATGAGTGAGTTGTGGCCCACACGTTCCCTCCTGAGTAGAATTCTCATCTTGATGTTGCGAGGATCCCTCACTCTCAATTGATATAGGTGCAATTTTCATCTGAGTGTCGCATGTGTCAACAGGATTGGGTTCTCTTACAGTTACATTTCTACAAACTACAATCTGTCCGGATTTAGGATCATAAAGTCTATAATTCTTAGAAGTATGCTCATATCCAACGAATATCATTTTCTTAGCTTTACTATCCCATTTTGACCTAAATTGTTTAGGTATATTAGCATAGGCTTCAGAACCAAAGATTTTGAAATGTTTGAAAGTTGACTTTCTGCCACTCCAAAGTTCAAGAGGAGTTTTCTCGAAATTTGAAAGTGTTCTATTAAGAACATAGACAGCTGTGTTAACAGCTTCTGCCCACAGATTCTTTTCTAGCCCTGAGTCATGTAGCATTGATCGACTAAGTCCTAAAATAGTCCTTAAATCTCTTTCAACAGAGCCATTCTGTTGGGGCGTATAAGGAGCAGATCTTTCATGAATTATGCCATTCTTTCTTAAATAATCTAAAAACGATTGATTGACATATTCAGTTCCATTATCAGTTCTGAAAATTTTAACTGATCTGCCAAACTGATTTTTAATTAGGGCATCAAATTTTTTGAATTTAGTGAACACTTCACTTTTATGCCTTATAAAGTAAACAACTCTGTATGCACTTTGATCATCTTTAAAAAGAAGAAAGTAATTTGAACCTCCTAATGACTGAGATTCCATTGGGCCACAAAGGTCAGAATGAATTAATTCACCTACCTCATACTGTTGTTTATTCTCGATGGAGCGGAATGATTGGCATTGTTGTTTTCCGTACTTACAGGCCTCGCAAAAGAAATCATTTTTTTCTCTCAGCTTAAGATCACTAAACTGTCCAGTTTTGGCCATCATCCTGATTGTGTCCACATTGATGTGTCCTAATCGACCCTGCCACCATGTGAGAGAGTACGCATTTGCAGTATTGGCTTCAGCTTCATGTGTTACCTTGAAGAGCATTGTGTACAAGTTATTTGATTCTTTAGTTCCACAGGCAACTTTCTTGTCATTCATGAAGATATTACAGATTTCCTTTTCTGTTATTATTTTATTTCCCAAATTTGTTGCTGCTCCGGCAGAGAAGAGATTTTTATGAATTTCTGGCACATATAACACATTCTTTAATATTCCTTTTGTCCATTCACCGTCAACATAACATGAGATCAAAATGGTTCCCTTTCCAGAAGCATTGATGACATGGTTATCTCCTAGCTTGACTTGAATTCATTGAATTCTGAAAACCAGTCTATTCGATTTGTCATGTGCTCGGATGCACCACTGTCGAGGTACCACACATCTTTTATTGAAGACAAAACCTCATTTTCACAAATGAATGCACTCCTTCCACTGTCTTCATGTTTTCTTGATCTATTCATGTCTCTGTTTTCTGGTTGAAGAGAGTTCTTATTTTTCTGCTTTTGGTCTCTCAGTCTATTTCTACATTCTGCTCAAAAATGACCAGGTCTTTTGCAATAGTTGCATGTTTTGTTTTTCTTCCAATTGTAGTTAGCTGTTGCCTTAAAAGCTGTTGCATCATCTTGTTGATCTTTCTGATCCAACCTTATTTCTTCTTGAAGAAGTCTTGCAATCAAATTTTCTTTTGTTTGCTCTGTTTGTGTGACAGAATCCCAAGCAGTTAAAAATGAGCATATTTAGATGGCAAGGATCCAAGTACTTTTGCCATGAAAGCAGCTTCACTCACTTTTTCTCCTAATTCACAGAGCTGTTTAATCAACCCTTCAATTTTGGATATGTGCTTTGACATAGCATCCTTTTCATTCATTTTATAGCTATAAAATTGTTGTTGAATAGCCAGCAAACTTGTAGTAGATCTCTGCTCATAAATGGACTTGAGCCTTGTCCACTGTTTCTGAGCAGTATCACATGTAATTAGATGTTCCAATTGCTTGAAAACAATGGCCGTCGAGATTATGACCATTGCTTTATCATTCCTTTTATTCCAAGCTACCTTTTGGGATTCTTCTTCAGGCTTAACATCTATGCCTTCCACTAAATCCAATAATCCTTGTTGACGTAAAATTATTTCTATTTGGTATTTCCAAATTTGATAATTTGTCCCATCAAACTTATTTACCATATATTCAAACCTACCCGACATTTTGAAACGATATTACACTATTACAGAAAATTTTCAAAACGTGGGGTAATTTCTTAAGCCTAGTTGCGAGCTTATGGCGTCGTCAATAGGAAGAAAATATTTGAATATTCACTTACTTGCTTTATTTAATTATTTTCTTCTTTTATTCCGCGCAGTGGAAGCGTGCTGGGCCCATAACCTTTTGTGGTAAGCAGATAAAAGAGGAGAAAATGTATTTAAAGTAAGTATTTATTAGGTAAAAATAAGACGTTATGCAAAACAAAACAACTACATGGGGGATATATTAGGGTGGCTGTTTTTGTCTGTGGCTCCTCCAGGCGGTGGCGCCAGGAACTAAAATGACGTCACGTGTCGTCTTGCTTTCACTCTTCGACAATAACCCAAATTGCATTATTTCTTTATTTTAATGCATTTTAAATTTTTTTATATATTTTTTAAAATTTCAATTTAAAGCGCTATGTCCCCCTAGGGACACTTGCGCTGTCATACATGTATGCCTATACATTTTTCTCTCTATATATATATGTAGTATATTTTGACATAGGTAGATCACAGCCTTCTTCTAATATTTGTTATAACACCATATCTGTATATAAAAATATGTATCGATCTTGTAAAAATAGTGACAATAAAATAAAGGGGTAAAGGTAGACCAAGACGACACCATAGTCCAGACGACGCCATGGACCAGACTAACAGGTGTTTATGCTAATGAGTTCATTCCCCCGTCAGCAGGTGGCCGAACAGGTGGCCAGACATAATTAATAACCCAGCGCTTGACAGGTGGCGTGATTACGGGAGCCAATCAGAACTCGCCGCCATCTGCGAGCGTCTCATATAAAAGCCCCCAAGATTGGGACAAAAGTTGTTCAGTTAGTTGTTTTCAGAGCGACGCCGTTATATTGTCAGTGGGATCTCCACCCCCCTTCTATCCGCGATGTAGGGCATCCGTGACGCCCGTGGTCCGACTGTCTTCGTCCGTGGTCTACCTCTACCTTCTTGGAGTTACCATCTAGACCTGCCTCTGTCTCTTGCTGTCCCAGTGCGGGAATCCCATCACGCACCCACTACCACGACTGCCCAGTACATTCCACATCGGGATTACTACAGAACCCGTTAAAGTCGACAGGATAACCGAGGACAGCAACATACAGAAGATGACAGAGGCCGAAGTCGAGTACTTCACGGATGCCCTCACCAACATGCAACACCACTGCGAATACCGAGTAAGCCATCTAAAAGACGCCATGCGAGGACTAGCTGCACCTCGCATCGAGAAGGTCATTAGCGCCCCCATCGACATCTCCTGCGCCACGAACATCTCCCCCCATCGGCTCGAACAGGCAGACGAGATTCATCGAGAAATCCTGACATTGCCCCGCCAACCAGCATCGACGATGTCCCATGGCAACCACCGCAAAAAATATCACCAAGCCTCATCGCAGCCCACTCCACAAGACCCATTCAAGACATCCATCTGGTAGGAGAATTTTCTCTACATAACTATTTAATGTAACACTTTTTCCGTTTGCTCTGAATTAATTATTCGATACCATTTTGATAGCAATAACATTATTATTATAAATCCATCAAGTTCATTATTTTACCATTTTTATAGCATTTCAATTCAAATTTTAAATCTTGTACACCCTCATTTATCAATTTTCACTTTATATTTTAAGCAACTTTTATATTTTAATTCATTAATTTCAATTTTACATAAAAAAATTCATATTATATTTTAATTACTCGAATCATATTTTCTAAACTTATTTGTGCGTATTTTTTAATACCTTATTTATGGCCATAGTACAATATTAATAATTAAATTTATTACACTCTTTATTTTACTTGACCTATTACTATTCAAATTGATATTTATCAATATTTAAAAGTTTTAAAAACTAGTCCTAGATTTGTATTTTTATAAATATCAATTTTAAATCATCTCATCTCAAAATGTGCCTCCCATTTTTTCCCACAATTACAAATACAACTATAAATGTAATATGCAAAAACTTAATATCATACCATAAAATTTCCATACCCCATTACATTTCATTCCTGCCTGTGTTAAATTGTCATTTACGAAACTCTACCGAAATTTGTACCCATGCCCTAACCTTTTCTCAAAAAAAAATTTCGTAAATTCATTATTTTCTAATTTTTCTAAACCTAATCACCGCTAATAATATCCAATCTAAAGATTTGTCTGAGCGTCTTAACGCGACACTCACCGGGAAACTAAGGTTATTTCACCTAGAGCATCCCAGAACCTCGTGGACGAAGTTAATCAAGATAGTTACTAATAAATATAAAGACACGCCCCATACTATAACATCCCAAAATTGAAAATTCCCCGAGTTATGTAATGATATAAATCCCAGTATAATAGAAAGTAGAGAAATATCAGTACAACGTACAAATGACAGGCATGACAAAGAAACAATTAAATCCCCAAAATGTCGTCCATCGCCACGGCGGTATTCCAATCTTCATCCCAACGCGCGCGACAACAAATTCAAGGTCGCACTGATCTCCCCCTAATTGTTTTATTTTTTTTTTTACTTCGTCTTCCCTTACCTACTTCTAAAGGGTTGGAATGACTTTTGTATTCACCATTAGCAGAGTAGCCCTACTTCAACACTCTTGCCTGACAATCAATCAATTATAGAGCCACATTGCCTCCCCGTAGGCTAAATTAGAAGGACATCATCAATCTTGCATCTACACTGTCTCATTCTTGTCTTCCTCCCCATGTTAACTCCACACGGAGAGCTTGGGTAACCAGCGATATTTTTTTTTCTAACGCTCGACTCAGACCACCATCAGCACGATGCGCCCACTCATTTTTCGTTTAATTTTATTTTTCATCTGGTCGAGCTCAATCACCGACAGCAGCGCAGCTCTTGAGCCACCATCTCTTTTTAACCTCTCTCAGAAAAGATTTCTTTCCCATATTCTCCCATTACCTACCTCTCCTTCGATCTTCACGCCGTTTGCCTATCTGATCTAATGCTACTTACAGAACATCTTGAGATTGCTGAACCCTGAAAACAATACTTCGCTTCTAAGCTCGTATTGCAGGGCAGGACTCCTGAGATGTCCTTTGCAGAAACCAATTCAGACCTTCTTCCTTTATTCTTCACTGCGTCACTACCTATCGCAACCTTTTACTTAAGTCAATTTTCTTTTATATTTTATTTTACTTTTATTATCTCTACTTCTCCTCCTTCCTGTATTACATCCCTGAAACTATGTTGTAAATACTCATGGCACCTTAAGTAACAAAAAACTGTAAATAGTATACCAACTTTCCCAAATGTTTACTTTAGCTATTGTGTGTTCACTTTATATTTATCCTTCCTATGTACTCCTCTTATATATTTTTTATAGTTTTATAATTTTATATCAATGTGTCACCACTACTCCCCATTATCTTTATGTCTATTCTAGTAACTAATTTGTGCCCCAAATTATTTCCCATTTAATAGGTTTGCTAGCTTTTCTCTCATTTATTTGTAAATAGACTTACAGTTTACCTAGTTTAGTGGTGTTGGACTGTGTTTCTTAACTTACAGATGTAGATAAAACAATTCACTATTAATCGATAATATCATTTTGTTTATTAACCATCAACATTAATGCCTTCAACTACCAATCAATCCTTTATATATTATTACCTTTAATATGTTTATTTAATTTTAATTTTCTTTCTCTCATCATGTCTAGACTTAGCATTTTACAACTTCAACTATTTTAGGCACCATTTTAAAAAACCTACAACTAACAATATTTATAATATTTCTTGAACAGATAAAACGTTTATCATTTTATTTTTCTTAATAGATTTTCAAAACGTTATTTTTGACGCTTCCCTTACAACCTCTTAACTCTATCCCATGAACCTTTCCTCCCAACCTTTCCCTCCATCAAGAGTTTATTGTTCGTCAGCCATTTTCTTTTTTTTTTTTATTGATTAACCTAACTAGAAGACCCTTCCTCGCTGTACATCTCCCAACAGTGAGCTCAGGAGACCCAGTTAGTTTTTTTTTCTCTCATCGTCCGGCTCATCATTTTTTCATTTTTCAACTTTTCTTTTCACCACACAAGCCGGACACAATCAAAATTGACAACAATAAATCTCTTACACCCACCTCTCCTTTTCCGCATCCTTCAAGCCTCCAACCTTCCAAGGGATTCCAGTTCGCCGAACATTTTTGTTTTTTTTTTCATTGATTAATCCGACTGGAACAATCCTTCCTCACTATACCATTCCCAATAATGAGTTCAGGATATCCAGCGCGATATTTTTTTTTTCTCATCGCCCGACGCATCATATCAATTCATCATATTTTCAACTTTTCACTTTTTTTTTCTCTCATCATTCAACCGGGCATAATCATTATGGACAACAGGGATCCCTCTTACCTCTACCTCTCCCTTTTACCTCCATCAGTCTTCCCACCTCTTCTCACTGTCTGAGCTAATGATGCAGACGGATTGTCTTAGACCTTCTGTTAATGAAAACAATGCCTCACTTAAACAAGTTCGCATTGCATTGCAGGATGCTTGGGATACTACTTTTGCAGAAACATGCTCAGATACCCCCTTTCCCTTTTTCAACCTTAGCGTCACATTATAAGTTCAGTCAATAAACTAACTTCATTTTTTCTCTCATCTTTAATACAATAATATATTATTTTCCTTGTACGATTCATTTTACCATAGTTACCATTTTGTATTATATACTTTCTCTTAATCTTTTATCATTCATTTTGTACGTTTTTATTTTTATGACCTTAATTTTCTTAATACACCACCATTACAACAACTTTCTCCTTTTAACTTGTAACTTCATAATAATTTTAACTAATTTGTATACAAATTATTTCTTTTATTTTTTATAATAGGTTTGTTAGGTTATCATTCATTACATGTCATTCCCCAACCAAACCTTCATCACCGGGGACACATTCTGTAGTATATTTTGACATAGGTAGATCACAGCCTTCTTCTAATATTTGTTATAACACCATATCTGTATATAAAAATATGTATCGATCTTGTAAAAATAGTGACAATAAAATAAAGGGGTAAAGGTAGACCAAGACGACACCATAGTCCAGACGACGCCATGGACCAGACTAACAGGTGTTTATGCTAATGAGTTCATTCCCCCGTCAGCAGGTGGCCGAACAGGTGGCCAGACATAATTAATAACCCAGCGCTTGACAGGTGGCGTGATTACGGGAGCCAATCAGAACTCGCCGCCATCTGCGAGCGTCTCATATAAAAACCCCAAGATTGGGACAAAAGTTGTTCAGTTAGTTGTTTTCAGAGCGACGCCGTTATATTGTCAGTGGGATCTCCACCCCCCTTCTATCCGCGATGTAGGGCATCCGTGACGCCCGTGGTCCGACTGTCTTCGTCCGTGGTCTACCTCTACCTTCTTGGAGTTACCATCTAGACCTGCCTCTGTCTCTTGCTGTCCCAGTGCGGGAATCCCATCACGCACCCACTACCACGACTGCCCAGTACATTCCACATCGGGATTACTACATATATGTACAATAAATTTAGGCCGTGAATAGAATAGTCATGTGATGTTAACAATGAGAAAAAAACGAGAAAAAAAATTGTGTACAATAGAAAGAAGTGTCTGGCAATATGTACAATCAGCATAATATAAATTATCAGTTATAATTATATTATATAACTTAATGCATTTTAAAGGAGAGAAGTGTGCCAAATTTGGTATATATATATGTGTGTTTTGAAAATAGAGCAATCCATAAATAAATCTCTAATTAAAAAGGTATATATATATATAATGAAATAATTTAAAGTTTGTATTATGTATAAAAGAAACATTCGTGCTTTTAAATTCTTTCATTTTATATGTATAGATGGCGCGTTATTGCTTTGTGTTAAAAAATAGGTATATATTGGATCAAAATATCATTTATTTTACCAATATTTCAGTAGGCTGAACGCTAACCTTTATCAATGTGTAATTGTGCGTGTGTGTGGGCATAAAGAGGAACCTCTCCCTTTAATAATAGGTCAGAACGATGCATCATGCTTATAACCCCAGTAAAAAACATTATTAGTGGTAATAAGGAATAAACCACAACACCAGGGTTGAC
This sequence comes from Cordylochernes scorpioides, assembly GCA_030710605.1. Taxonomy (NCBI): domain Eukaryota; kingdom Metazoa; phylum Arthropoda; class Arachnida; order Pseudoscorpiones; family Chernetidae; genus Cordylochernes; species Cordylochernes scorpioides. The sequence goes on along the minus strand of CP092871.1, from coordinate 9,539,708 downwards.
ATACTCAAAAGCCAACCTGTGTACCATGGTGTTGTGTTTTATTCTTTACCCCCACTAGTAAAGTGTGTTACTAGCTTGATAAACATATTACGCTCTCGTAAATTCAATTATCAATATTCATTTATAAATTATAGCTTTCGAAAGGATAAAATTTTCTTTATATATTCCTGAAAGTATTTTGATAAATATATAAAATTTCCATCTATATTTTAGCCATAGATTTGGCCCAGCCACTTTGCCAGCTAAACACCTCTTTGGCAGATTGTCAAGATTCCATTAGATACCGTGTGGATCCCATAGAATAAAGTCCGCCCTAGACTGACGAGGGCCATTTACCCCGAAACCATGGTCTCTAGGTGGACGCTTTTCAGTTTGCCAAAGCTGGCGTTGTGGCTTTGTCACCGACCCGAGACCGCTAGTTTGCGGTGACGGTCAATAGATCGCGTCTAGTTTTGACGTCTATTTTGACGGGAGAGACGACCTTTGTCTCTTTAGATCAATATCCTCCCGGGAAAATTTCCATCTATATAATTTATATATATAAATAGATTATCTTTAAAAACAAGTTGCAAAAGTATTTCTCTTTTCTTATATCCTATTTGTAAATATTTTAACGATATAAACACGATTTTATAAATGATTTTCTTAAATTTTTTTAATGCTTTCAGGAACAGGCATCTGTGTTATCCTTCTACAAATTTGCTTCATTTAAGGTAGCAAATATTTGAAAAATTAAATAGCTTGTGGCGACCATGGACACCCCACACAATCGCTATCCGAACGCTAGGACCCACAACAAAAAGAAACTCAGGAACTTGCTGGTACCATATGAAGTTTGGAGCGCAGGCTAGGGAGTGCCTTCAACCATGCAACTTCAAGGTCCAGGGAGACGAGTACACCAGCCGTCAAACCATTGATAAAGCAGATTCTGAAACTATGTTAAAAAAGAGAAAAAGAGCATTTCCTGATTGTGCAAATAAAAGTTTCTGATAGCTTGCGCCATTATTTGCACGGTTAGTAAATGTCTTTTTTCTCAATTTATACACTTGATCCAAATACAAATTTACTGTACTATTTTCACATATGTTAAAAAAGTTTTATAATTTTTTTCGATCGTTATTAGATAAGCTTTGCACTAACCTAGATCCTCCATCTACGAATTGTAGAGATATTTGAACAAACACGAAACTAAAACTAACCAACCTAACGTGTAAAATTTGAACCAATCATATTATTTGTTTACATTTCTTGCTCCGTTCAATCAGAGATAGTGTTTTAGTACACCTATCCCCCGATTTACACGTTTTTCTCAGGAACGTATCTACCGTGTAAATCGGGGGATAGGTGTATTTGGCTAAATCTCTATATATCAGCCAAAATGAGACACAGCTCTATAGAAACTCCAATAAATACCATATGTAAATAATTAAAGAACTTGCTAAACCTTTTCTTTCAATCTGTCTACTATTGTAAGCAAATTTATAAGTTCAATAACACCCTAGTAGCAATAGAGTAACTACATTGTTGTAAATTTCATTTCCATCAAAGGATTCAAAGAGTTTCTATGGATTTGTTTTCTACACGTGCGTGAGTGGGATTGGCCAACGGTTTCAGTAGCTGTTCTAGGTCTGTAAGATTTCTACTGACAATTGACAATTAAAACAAATTTATTAACAACTTAGTCAATATTTACAAAATGAGGAAGAGATCACAAAAATAATTAGAGAAAATAAAAAGATAGCGAAAAGTGTGTTCGAACCAGGTATATCAGGTTCTAAAGTCTAAAGCTTTCGCAGCTAGGCTATTTTGCCTTATTATATAATAATTTAAAGATGAATTAATATTTACAATTTTAAATTTTCAGCCGGGGAGTCTTTCCTACCGTACAAGTGTCCTCTTCCAGGCGATGCCCTTAATTCCAACACCCAGCCCCACCTGTACGAAGTACCGATAAATTCGGCACTAAGATTTCTACTGGAGCCTGCTACGACCTAAGATAGAATCTGTTTATCTCATTACAATCACTTGTACAGTGACGCCTTCCATGAGAGATATCATAAACAACAACAGGCTTCATTAACACCTTTTGATCTTATATAGATTCGCCAAGTAAAAAGGGTACATACAGGAATATACCAGTAATAGTAACACTGATGAGCTAAGCCCTCCCAATATATTTTCATCACAGTAAGGACAGTAGAAGTTTAATTAATGTGTCAATTTACTGGAAGCACTAATTTCATCAAAATATAATAGTATACATAGACACATCGATATCCCAGAGACATATGATAGGCTGATCCATAAACTAAAATAGAATAATTTGTTTTCTCTTCATTGCAACATTTCATAGTTTTGCATTTAATAATATTAGCAGATAGATTAATTTACATAGCAATAGTTATTACTTAATAAAAATTTATAAATAATCCTAGGTATGCAAAAAATCTAGCTCATATAGATGTATATATACATGTCTGATTCATTTATTCCTTTTTATTCCTGTAGAAGGGCTGCTTGCGCCCGAAAGCTCGAAACGGTTATTACCAATAAATAAACTTATCCTTTATAATTTCATTCGTGTTATAATGTGTCAAATAAACATTCGCGTCTTAATGTTTTCATTTGCTCTATATAGATGGAGAGTTATTGCTTTGTATCAGTAACAGTAACAATAATCGGCAATGGTGTTTACAATGTATCAAATATGTGAAAAGAAGAAAGAAAGGGCTTGGTGTATAAACTTATATGCAAGCAAGCAATCGAAAACCAAACAGCTTCTTTTCTTAAAGGGCAATAATTAGTAGAATTCCTCTGGGTGCCATTTATATTGAGTTGTAGTAGATTGAATTGTGTCCTTGTAGTAGATATCTCATCAGGAGCTCGAGCTGCAGCTCCTGACGCGGCGGTTACCCCGGACGCGGTAGCATTGCTGGAGATATCGGTTTTGCTCTTCATTGGAAAATGGGTGCCGTTGCCACGTTAGTCACCTTGGAAACGAACCAAAATTTGGTCGAATATTCCAAGGGTCCAGGGGGGACGGGCAGGGAGGTGTGGTCGGACTTCTCCCCCCAAGGCCGCAGCCTTGTAGAAAATTGACTTAGAACCAGAGCAGCAGCTTTACACACCAAAGATAGTGGATATTGCTGCTGCTGTGTTGGAGATGCATGGAGACATCTGAGACTCTTCTTTGGACACGACAACAACAACATTAGTAGAATTGATAAATGAGATAACATAACCTAAAAGATATATAAGCCCGGTCTTTCCTGGAGGTTGGCCTCTCATCAGAGATTCAGTTAAAAGACTGCTCATGACTTGGCTTGAGATGACATTCTGATAAGAAACCACCTCCAGGAAAGACAAGGGTTACCCATATGATTTTAGGCCATGTTCTCTCATTAGATACTCCACGGTATTTTATGGATTGTATAATTTAAAGAATATCTCTTTTTGGGTTCGCTTCTGGTACATGAATACATTCCTTCTACAATGTTATGTTGAATGACAGATGAATCATGGCTTTGAGGACTATCTCCTTGTAAATATGTAAATTTCGCGATGAGACTGATTGCAGTTTGGAAAGTTGAAAAGCTGTTGTTGTTGTTGATTATTCCTCGAGTCGTTTAAACGATCTCCATTAGGTTCCATTGTCTCAGCTTTTCTATTATAGTCCTGGTGTAGACATCAATGAGAAAGAAAAGGGGATACTGTTGGTCTGAAGACCTGGACATAGAGCCGCTCCTTAGGAGAACAGACAATTGATACATTAGCAGGGTACAGGGTGGAGGATTTAAACTCCCGACGTCCTGTGCTACCTGTTTACACCCTCCCGTCACTTTGAGGCTGTAGGATAGGATTTTGTATCAACAGCTTCTATTTGGGAATATCCGAAGAAGATATTAGAAGGAAAATATCAAAACACTGAATGCAATTTCAAAGTTATATTCTTTCTTCGTGTTTTGCTAAGTGAAACAAAGCAATAACGCGCCATCTATTTATAACAAATGAATGCATTAAGAAGCGAATGTTTCTTTTCATAAATAAATCAAACTTCTACTGTACTTACTGCGACGAAAAATATTGGGATGTCTTGGCTCATCAATTGTGAACGCTCCCAGCAGTTTCGCTAATTTATTCTACCAGACCGCTTCTTTAGAGCTCTAATACTGTTTTGGACGATTCTGTTTATTAAGCTGCACTGAGGCGTGGAATCTTAGAAATGGTATATGCTTTGATATCATGTTTATATCTGTTCCATCCTGTTTACCATCGCTCTAAGTGACCAAGGCAAATCAACTTTGAAGTAACCCAACCGGATCATACGTGAGACACCCGGATGTTACCAAACATGTGACGACATTTTTGACGGCTTGATAGTAATTGTCACAGTGACGTAAGCTTCAATATGTGCTCTACTCAATGTTGTGGCTCTGTGTTGTCTGAATACATGTGCTTATTGGACACCAATATCTATATATAGAGAGCTTGAGTAAAACCTTCTTCTATATTATTTCCTAGCTACATACTCATGGACAAAACTTAAGGAAGTTGTACCTTTTAGCATGTATATCGGGATTCAGACAATAACTCTAAAAGATACACTCATGGACAAAACTTAAGGAAGTTTTACCTTTCAGCATGTATATCGGGATTCAGACAATAACTCTGAAAGATATTACAGTGCCTTTTATTGAAGACACACGAAATAACCAAGGGTGAGCAAAATAGCCTTTTTCTCCTTCAAAAAAAAAAAAAAAAAAACAATGGTTGCCTGTAAAGTCGGTTTTACGGGCGAAGATTTTACGTGACAACGGTAGAATATTTATTGATATGAATATAATTAAATTGCACAATAGGAACAAGGAATTGAATGAAAATAAGAATTGCACAAATTTTAACTATAGAAATATATTTTGTTTACTAAAACATTGTACATGTAAACTTAAACTTAACTAATTCCTATTTGAGTGATTTTGTTGAGGATAGGACGATGATAGGAGAAATATGAAATGAAAGGAAGTGTTTCTGCTGTAATGTGTCTTGCGAAAGTCAAGTCGATAGTTGTTCCTTTTAACGTAGTTGACTTAGAAACGTTTGATACGCAATCAAGATTATACGTATTTTTCATGAAATTAAGAAACGAGTTGTCAGGCTTTACGTTTTTGTTAAAATCACCACACAGAAGAATCGGTATACTAGAATCAACTTGCACGAACGGTGGCACGTACTGGCTGTTGTGAATGTACGGACCGAGTCCTTGCCATAGTAACATTCCAATATCCTGCATACTAGCTCCTGGATGAATATATACAGCACCGAGTATAAACTTGAAGCTAGTATTAGCGGCGAAGCAAGTAACTTCAGTCATGCACATGTCACCCTTGGTTTTAATGACACGAGTTACGTCTGTAATCGCAACTTGGAACACTTCCGCCGTAGATGTCGATGATAATTTACGATAGATCGCCACTCCACCAGCCGCGTTGGTATTTGAAAATCAAAACACATATTCAGATCGAAGGTTCAAATTTTTGCTAAATAAATTTGAAATTAAATAAAATTTGTAATTGTAAATGATGAAGTTGAAAATTAAAACATTTACTTAAATTAGATGTTAAAATTCTTGCTCAACACAGTTTAAATAAAGTTTTCTTATATCTGCCACTTTTTCTTAATATTTGTAATTTTAAAGAATCAATTCGAAAATAAAAAATTTATTCAGATCGAAGGTTCAAATTTTTGCTAAATAAATTTGAAACTATTTAAAATTTGTAAAATAATAATTAATTAATTAATTAATTTTAAACTAATAATTTACTTAACACTATCAACATTTATCAATAGTATGACATAACCTATAAACTCAGTTTCTCAACTTTTGTGTCAATCTAACAATTAATCAATCAATCATAGTTTACGATAATGAAATATCAGTGTACAATTATTTACCTTTATTGTTGTAGTTGTTGTAAATGACGAATCTAAGCACTCCACATTTTCACTACAGACACAGCTGACGATACTTTAACCACAAGTGTGAACTTGTATTATGACGCTTTCTTGTTTTTCCAAGGCCAAGAACGTTCGAGAAAGACAAAGACAGAGACAAGCATGCGCCGATTCAATGCGCCTAATTCTCTAGCGCTGCGCGCGCAGCACTCTCGTTCGGTGACTCATCGTAACGTTACCGAGCGTTACACTTTTTCATAAGTGACTCCCAGCCGCAACCTAATTTAAGACGTTGTCACGTCAAAAATCACACAACTAATTTCCATATGTCTAGATAACTGCATATTCACATATAACTCCGAATCATTCAGGCAAGCAAAAGGGTCCCCAATGGGAACCCCTCTATCGACCACAATTGCTGAGATCTCTATGCGCGCAATAGACCGAAGGATTACCGCCAATTTCCCCCATGATATATTCTTTTGGCGCAGGTACATTGATGACATCTTTTGCATTTGCACCACCACCAAAACCGATGACATCCTCTACAATCTAAACAATTATCACCCTGATCTTCACTTTACCGTTGAAAAAGAAACCAATAATACCCTTCCATTTCTCGACGTTAAAATCATCCGGCACCAACATGAATTGCACACCACCGTTTATTATAAACCATCCTTCCGTCCTAATTATGTTCAATACTCGTCCTTCTGTCCTATCAGTCACAAAATCAACACAGTCATTGCTCTATCAAAACGAGTCCATACCCACTGCTCCCTCCAGATGTACAAGAACCTCGAAACACAGAACATATTAGCTAACCTCAGGGACTGCGCATACCCGATATCCTTTATATTGCGACACTTTTATGACCCAACTAAAAAGACACAGTCTCCAATATACAGATCTATTTGCAATATGCCATATTCACCATTATCCTCCACAATAGCGAGATTCTTATTGAAATTTGGAATCAAAACCTACTTCACCTGCGCACCTACCTCTGGATCCCTTCTCCGAAACCAGATCATGAAACTCAATGAACCTAACAGCACACCACGAAACGCTATTTACTCCATAGAATGTATGAACTGCCCAAAAGTCTACGTAGGCGAAACCGGGAGACATGTTAATATCAGAATTCATGAACACAAAAGAAATATTGATAACTTAGACCATAGATCCTTAATAGTACAGCACATAAATGAAACTGGCCATTCCTTCAACATTACATCACCGAAAATTCACTATTCTAATATTGCCAACAAACACCAAAGACTAAACATAGAATCTATCCTATCAAGCAAATTCCATAGCCTCAATAGAAAAATTGATTTACCTGAAATATACAATGTAATATTCCCTGCAGCCACCAAACCCCCCTCGGTATCATGAACTCTGCGATTCAACAAATAATCTTTTATTTCCGATAATTCAATGGGCTAAACGGCCATCTTTTTCAAAGATCTCATCCCCTCCCGCGGCAAGCCTCGTATTACACTCGAGACACAGGCGTCTCTCAAATGTTTATATAGATATAGATTAGATTTGAAAACTTTAGTAGCTAATATAATTTGTCCTGTCGAAGGGCGGTTGAGCCCGAAAGCTTGAAATAAAGGTATTTAAAAGAGACTTATCCCTCAAGCTTATTTATTCTAACAAAATAAATTATTAATTCTGAATTTTACTACAATAGGTATAAAATATTTTTATAACCCCCTATTGTGGACAGAATGGTGTTGTTTGTTTACAAGTAAACACGGCATTGTGTAGGTCTATTTATAGACGCAATGTTTGTGTTCCCTGTGACTCCCGCCGCTGGCAGGAAAATAAAGTTTGTGATCCAGAAACTTGGAGTCAACATGTCGGCTGCCTCCGTTTTACTTCCTCTCTGGTGGCTACGTCATCCCTATACTGCAGCTCTGGATACTTTACTGCTTCATTCCTACAGCCGTTCTGGCTGCTTTAACTGCTCCATTTCCACAGCAGTTTGGACGCTTTGATGCCCCAGAATCGCAGAAGTTCTGGACGCTCTAACTGCTTCAGTCCTACAGCCGTTCTGGCTGCTTTAACTGCTCCATTTCCACAGCGGTTTGGACGCTTTGATGCCCCAGAATCGCAGAAGTTCTAGACGCTCTAACTGCTTCAGTCCTACAGACGTTCTGGCTGCTTTAACTGCTTCAATCCTACAGCCGTTCTGGCTGCTTTAACTGCTTCATTTCCACAGCAGTTTGGATGCTTTGATGCCCCAGAATCGCAGAGGTTTTGGACGCTCTAACTGCTTCAGTCCTACAGCCGTTCTGGTTCTTTAACTGCTTCACTTCTAAAGCCGTTCTTTTTCTTTCTTATCTCCACTCAACAATCATATCAGGGTATCAAGCCTGTAGAGATTTAGATGGTGTCTGCTGGGGATGATTAAAGCAGAAACCGTTCTCATTTAGAAAAACAAGTGAGTGACTTCCTCCATTTGGGATGGAGTTGGAGACATCTCTCTTCTCTGGACCAGACTATGGCAATGGATCGATAAACTCGGAAGAAGTTTGATTGAGGAAGTATACTTATCAACAACAACAACAAAACAGCTTTATTAGGGCATCTTGCCCTGTACAGATTCGCCTTTGAATTACTGACAATATGCAACACAAGAGAAAAAGGAGAGATGGAGTATTTACAATTAAAGTATGGCAAATATTTTTATTGTGCCCCTGTTCTTCTCTCTTCCACGAGTGCAATTTTATTTACAACCGATTTTTGGTAGTTGAACAGTTCTATTGCCCAACTTTTCTTATCTGAAACAGTTTTTATTGTCTTTAATGAGTTCAAATGTGGTCTAGGAAGACTTTTCAGGATATTTTTTCTCTCACCTTCCAGATCTCCGCACTCGGCAGTAAAATGGTATATCTCATCGGTTATCTGACCTCCGCATAACTTACAGTACAAATCTTCTTTCTTAATTACGTAGATATGATTTTCTTTGATCAATGTTGATATTATCCTGATCTGTGCAATAAAACTCACTAAAGCTGAGGACAGATTGCATGAAAAATAATGTTCTGGAATGAATGAATCATAAAGTAACCTATAGTTTGAGTAAGTTTTCGTAAGAGATGATTTTGCCAGATCTTGCTGCAATAGCTGTTCAATTTTTATTTTTAGTATATTCGGTAGTTCGATCTGTATGTCATCATAATTTAACCTAAGGTTTAGCCGTGTGAGTCCACAATGATTGATGATATCCATGATATTTTTACAGAATCCTATAGGTTTTTTTGTCATTAAGGAAAGTTCCTTCAATCTATTCCAGCATAGCTTAGGTAGTCTATTTTCTTCCATTTCCTGTAATCTAATGAAATATTTCATAATTAGTTTGATCGTTGTAAAAGTCAGAGATAATCTGCCTGTTTCCAACCTTACAATATACCCCGGTATATATCTTGGCAGATTCAGAAAGTTTTTGATAAACGTATTCTGTATTTGGTCTATAATATCGGTATTGTCCCAAGCCCACACAGGGGCCGCATAGAGTAGTATTGATTTAATAACTGAGTCAAATAAATTCAGTGCAACTTTTAATGAATTAATTTTTTCCCTTTTTATCAGTCTAATAGTTGCATTTATTGCCGTGTATACTTATCACAGATCTGTGTGAGATCCGCCTCAAATTATAAATAATCGTTATATAGGATATGTACACAATAATCCGTTTAAGGATACAAGGCTATTGCTACACTCGTGGACAAAACTTAAGGAAGTTGTACCTCCCAGTTTGTATATCGGGATTCAGATAATAACTCTGAAAGATACTTGATAAACAAGGATCTTTATTAAAGACACACGAGATAACCAAGTGTGAGCAAAATTGCTTGTGATTCCTTCAAAAACAAAACAGATATCAAAATATAAAACTTTCTTAAGTTTAGTCCATGAATGTATATCAGTAGACTAAAGAAATCAATGAAGAGGTTCCATAGTGACTCAGCTGGTATTGAATTTCATGTTTACAGCTGGACAATAGTCTCTAATTTCACTCTTTGATGTTTTTGAAGGATAATGTTCTCTTCTGTGATAAATATAGACTAAATGTTCTCAAAATGGCCCTATGGGGGGTCGGTAGAAGGATGGTCTAAACCGTTGGTTTTCGACCGCTACGACCCGGGTTCGACTCCCGTATTGGGGACTTTTTTTCTGATAAAAAAAAATGCTTCAATGGCCTCCGATTCTTGCAAAAGTCTAACCCCACCAGCGAGTGCAAGTAACCAAACGGGACTCTGGCACATTTTTAAGTGCAAAGTCGAACTGCTTTCACGTGTGTAGACATGTGGTACACTTACAGTAAAAGCAGTCACCAACTTCTACCCACAATGAGTATCATTGCCGGTACCATGTGTACTAAGGATAAGCAAAGAAAATGGCCCTTGTTCTTTAAATATAGATACGAATAAGTACGGTTTGAAAATCTTTTGCACCGCCTTGAAAAAACGTGATACCTTTTTTTAAAAAAGCGTTCACATCTTTACGCTGATGTACCGTCTTTATCAATAACAATCAACAACAGAATATTTAACTATGTGATCTGGATCAAAATAGTCTCAAGCTCAGAAAGTTACAGAATTCCTAACTGAGATCTCCAGGATCAGAATATGACAGAATTCCCAACCAAGGGTCTCCAAGCTCAGAAAGTTTCCGAATTCCCAACCAAGGGTCTCCAAGCTCAGAAAGTTTCCGAATTCCTAAATAAGGGTCTCCAAGATCCAATAGTTTCAGAAAATATAACTATGAGAATCTCCAATATCAGAAAATTACAGAATCTCTAAATAAGGTTCTCCAAGATCAGAAAATATCAAAATTCCTAACTGTGGAGAGCTGTGGATCTCACAAGAATTTCCAAGATCAGGAAATCACAGATTAGTTAACTATGTGAGCTGAATCACAAGGACCTCCAAGATCATAAAATTTCAGAATTCCTAACTAAGGGTCTCCAATATCAGAAAAGGTTACAGAATTCATAATTAAGGGTCCCTAAGACCAGAGAAATTTACAAAATATAAACTATGTGATCTGAGTCACAAACGGGTCTCCAAGATCAGAAGGAACTGAGGAGTGAAGACCTTGTCTGGAGGAGAACTCTCTCCAGGTGGGGAAACCTTCCTTGCTGAAGAAATTTGTACACATACACAACTATACATATTTCCCTACATTTTATCTACCCTTTATTTACTATTTTTTTATATATTTTTTCCACCTTTGTAACATTTGATTAGAAGAATCAATAAAATTGTTTAAAATGTCAAAAAAAAAAAGTCTAACTATGGAGAGCTGGATCATAAGGATGTCCAATATCATAAAATTTACAGAATTCCTAACAAAGGGAAGAAGATCACACAATTACAGAATCCTTAGATGTTGACCACCAGGAAGATCGAACATTATACACAAGCTGGACACACAGGACTTACGAGCAATGGCGACGGGGCATCCATCATCAGAGCGCTCTATTTACGCCACCTGGAATACAAAGACACAAACAATTCGATTTCTCAGAACACCGCTACTGCCGAGACGACCCGCCTGGACTCAAGACATGGCGCTGTGACAATCACCTAGAGACTACATCAAACATCTCTTCGATACATAAGCCATTTATAGTTCTTCAAATAAAAGTCACTTCGGACAGTAAATCTTTTTATTGACTCTATATAATATAAATACAATAAAAATATTTACTGGCCAAAGTATCTTTTATTTAAAGAACTATGAATGCCGGCCAGGCAGCCTTTATCTTTACGATAAGCCATTTATATAGATATAAATATTAACTTTCCCTTCATTCCAATATGTAGAGAGAGAGAGAGACATGGGCCGTTAGGGGATGGTTTTTCCAAACAAGTTCCCATGGCTAATTAGCCAAGATGGCGGTATAGTACAGGCGTACAGATTCGGTCTAGGTATCCCACTTTCCGATGTGTAGAGAAATACATTATTAAAAGCTTAGCACATCTGTTTTACAATATTACTTTTATTGAGAAAAATTTTATATTTAAGCTCACGGACAAAATTTAAGGAAGTTGTACCTTTCAGCATGTACGTATATCGGGATTCAGACAATAACTCTGAAAGATACACTCATGGACAAAACTTAAGGAAGTTGTACCTTTCAGCATGTATATCGGGATTCAGACATTAACTCTGAAAGATATTACAGTGACCTTTATTGAAGACACACGAGATAAACAACGTGTGAACAAAATTGACTCTGTCTCCTTCAAAAAGACAGACTACCGGAGAAATCAAATACTTTCTGCTTCCTTAAGTTTTGTTCATTGGTATATAAGACAAAGAGGACAGTTCCTTTATGATTAAAATCTAAAATAAAAAGTGAATATTTCCAAAATGTATAACCATCGAATTTTGTCGGCCCCAAACCCATGATAGAATACCGCATTTGGAACTTTTCTTGGGAATAAATATTTACTTCCATGGCCACCGATTCTTGCAAAAGTCCTACCCCAACAAAGAGTGCAAGTAACCTAATGGAGCTCTGGGACACTTGTAAGTTCAAAAATCGAACTGCTTTTCCATGTGTAAACATGTGTTACTCTTGCAGTAAAATCTGTCGCTAACTACCCACCATGATTATCATGATTCGTTCCAAAACGATTTTTTTAATAATAACAATAAACATACACATATACACATACAGTTTTATTAAGACCACCGGTCTTATAGAGATTCACCGCAGAAAGGAAGCATAGATAGAGCTCCTATACTCCTGGTAGCAGAGAATCCAACAACAGCCTTCAGGTCCAACGCATGTCCAGTGGCCACACCGTACATATGTCAAGATTAGCGTATCACTGAAAGGACAATTGTGGAATCAGCCGCGTTCTAGTCTTCACTTTCCTCATCCAAATGGACCACGACATTCGGAGAATCCATTAATCTCCTCCGAAAGATGACTGCGGCCTTGTAGAATTTATTTAAACAGAGAAGGAGATCTTGATCAAACATAATTGTATTCATCTAGTTATATATTTAACATAAAATAATAAAACACATTTATACATAGAGCAATGACTTTTTTTTTTTGCTTATTCCTAGTACACGTAGTACAGGCCATGATAATCATGGTGGGTAGAAGTAGGCGACTGCTTTTACTGTAAGTGTACCACATTTCTACACATGTGAAAAGCAGATCGACTTTACACTTATAAATGTGCCAGAGCTCTGTTTGATTACTTGCACTCGCTGGCGGGGTTAGACTTTTTCACCTGGTTCAAATCACATTAATAGGTACCGCTCAGCAAGAGCAACCTAGTTCATGATAATTGAACAATGAATAATATGTGAAGTTTATTCACATATTAAACAATTTTTAACGCATGATTCAATCCCGGTTCATGACTGTCGGGAATCGAGCGTGTTACCCTCATCCACCGACTTTTTTTATCGACTTTTTCAATAATCGGTGGGCTTTGGAACATTTTTTTTAAATCAGAAAAAAGTGCCCAATGCGAAATTTGATCCCGGGTCGTAGCGGTCGAAAACAAACAGTTTAGATCATCCTTCCACCGACGCCCAGCAATGACTTGGAAATAAAGGGTTAACAATTCCAATTAGAAATAAATGTATCGCTTCCTAATCCATGAGAAGCGAAACCAACTGAACAATGGCACATGTGGTTATATGAAAGGGAGCAGGCAGCAATGCCACATGTCACCACTGTGAAAGATGACAAAACGCGACAAATGTCAAGTCACTGCGCTGTCGTCACCAGTGACCTCGACTCTCGCCTAATTGCTCGGGAAAAGAACCACAAAACTGGAAGCTGGTCACCGACGTATGTATAGGATTGGTCTAAGTTGAACTACACTCATTGACAAAACTTAAGGAAGTTGTACCTTTTACCATGTATATCGGGATTCAGACAATAACTCTGAAAGATATACTCATGGACGATACTTAAGGAAGTTATACCTTTTATCATGTATATCGGGATTCAGACAATAACTCTGAAAGATATTACAGTGACCTTTATTGAAGATACACTAGATAACCAAGTGTGTATACACTCCTTGACAATACTTAAGAAAGTTGTAACTTCTACCATGTATATCGGGATTCAGACAATAACTCTGAAAGATACACTCATGGACAATACTAAGGAAGTTATACCTTTTACCATGTATATCGGGATTCAGACAATAACTCTAAAGATATTACAGTGACCTTTATTGAAGATACACTAGATAACCAAGTGTGTATACACTCCTGGACAATACTTAATGAAGTTTTACTTTTTACCATGTATATCGGGATTCAGACAATAACTCTGAAATATATTACAGGGACCTTTATTGAATACACACCAGATAACCAAATGTGAACAAAATGCCCCTGTTTCTTTCAAATAAACAGACGACTGGTGATATCAAAGACTTTTAACTTTATTAAGTTTTGTCCATAAGAGTATAAGAGTAAGGCTAGAATATAGAAACTAGTGTGATGTAATTGTACATATTCAGATGTAAATATGTAAATATGGTTTTGCATATAGACGCTCGAGTTAGGATATAAATAGAGACAAATGAATGTTGTCAGTTAGTTAGTAAGTTCCGTTCTTAAATAAAGAAGTGTTCACCATCGTAGCCCGATTCCCTTAGAGAAACAAAACATGGTGGCAGCGTAAAAGCGGTATAAGCGTAAAAGCGGTAAAAGCGTAAAAGCAATTTTCAAAATTATAAAGTTGAAATATAAGAATTTTTTTTTAAGAAAAGGAAAAAAAATGGCTAATTATATACAAGTAGCTGCTCCAGAAGGATTCAATTTCGGCAAACCTAATGAATGGCCGATATGGTTCAAAAGATTTCAAAGATATAGAATCGCTTCAGGACTTTCAGAGAAAAGTGAAAATGAGCAAGTAAATGCTCTGATTTACATAATGGGCGATAAAGCAGAAGAAATCTTGATCTTATTTAATTTAAGTGAAGCGCAAATTAATGACTATAAACTAGTGGTGTCCAAATTTCAGGACTATTTCATAGGAAAAAGAAATGTTATTTATGAAAGAGCAAAATTCAATAGAAGAAGCCAAGGGAAGCCCATCGATTCTCTGTGCTTAGAAGACTTCAAGGAATCCGAAGACGACGATGGAAAGTACAGTTCATCGGCATATATGGAATGGCCAGAAATCTTGAAGAAAGAAGTCTTAAGACCCGAAGCTTTAGAAAAGGCAGTCAATCTGGAAGATTCTGAGAAGGCGGCAGAAAGTCAACAACTCTCCAAAGAACATTTAGAGAAATCGAACAAACAAGGCTCATGCATAAAAGCTGAATTAAAAACTTGGGAAGATCCTATTGAATCCAACTTAGTAGCTGCAGAGTCTGATAATCCGGCAGTTTCCGAGGAAGAGCTGGCCGGCGAATCTGAAAATCTCAGCCAAGATTCACCTCAATCAGATGCTCCAAGGGAAGCTGAGAGTTCTGGCGGGGAGTTGGCCGAAGGATCTGATGGAAATACTCAAGTTAACAAGCAGTACGTGTATACACCAGACTATTCTAATATTATACTAAGGCCTTTTACAGACCAGGAAACTATCGAAGAAATGCCTGAAATTATTGAAATGGAAAACCAAGTGGAGCTCGATCTAACTTATTTAGAAAGCTGTTTAGAATTAAGCACGGTTAAAATTCCATTTACTTTTCGATCTATTTTGGAAGATAAGTATGATAAAATTGAATTAAAAGGACGTGGCCGTTTAAGTAATTGTTACAAAATCTCTGATACGGAGGTATGCAAATTTGTAATGGTGGCTAAAAATGATGCAAATAAGTATGCATCCTATTTGTATGCAGCATATAGCTCAGAAGGATTTAAATTTGAAGACGTTTCAAATGGAATTCTTGAATTACTCAATATTGAAGTAGGAAAGGTGAAATACAAGGATACGAAATATTGTAGAAAATGCAGGTTAAACAAGGAAGAAATTGGTTTGCCATGTCACAGGCTATGTAAGACCTGCTGGATCGGTCATGTGAGTGAACATCTATCTTCTGAGAAACTTGAAGATCCTATAACGTGTCCAAATGAAGAATGCAAAGAAACTTTGAATTCTGAACAAACAAAATGTATAAGTGATCTCTGCAAAGGAACCAGTTTGATTTTGGAATATTACATTTACAGAAATCCAGGAATTTCCAAATGTTTTGGATGTGGAAGAAAATATAATGCAAGTATTCAAAGTCTTCAACCAATTCAATGCGAATGTAAAACAACGATATGTTCAAAATGTCGCACTAAAATCTCGCACATGTACTAAAATTGTACAAAAAGTAAAATTGTACAAAAGTAAAATTGTACAAAAGTGAAAATGTACAAAAGTAAAATTGTACAAAGGTGAAATTGTACAAAAGTAAAATTGTACAAAAGTGAAATTGTACAAAAGTAAAATTGTACAAAAGTGTAATTGTACAAAAGTGAAATAGTACAAAAGTAAAATTGTACAAAAGTAAAATTGTACAAAAGTAAAATTGTACAAAAGTAAAATTGTACAAAAGTAAAATTGTACAAAAGTGAAATTGTACAAAAGTGTAATGGTACAAAAGTGAAATTGTACAAAAGTAAAATTGTGGTTCCTGTGGGATTCCTTTGAAGGTGCGGAGTGACAATTCGGATCACTATGGCAAATCAAAGGAAGCTTGTTCTGCTCCCTCTATAATAGGTGTTGTGAATGCTATTGATGAAAAGGAGTAAAGGATTCTGAAGCGAAGCCAAAGGGCGACGGATTAAGGGATTCTGATGCGAAGCCTAAGGGCGCAGGAGTACGAGAACTGCCTCCATTGGAAGTAAATGATCGAGTTTGGCTGACGGACCTTAACGGGGAGCCATATGTAAATTACCCAGAGGCCAACCCACACACTTCGGATGCTGCTGCGGATGTGGCCGATTCATCAACATCTCCTGGAAGAACAGTTCGTCCGCCCAGACGTTTTGGAGAGGACTAGAGCTAATCTCTAAGAGGGGAGATGTGATGTAATTGTACATATTCAGATGTAAATATGGTTTTGCATATAGACGCTCGAGTTAGGATATAAATAGAGACAAATGAATGTTGTCAGTTAGTTAGTAAGTTCCGTTCTTAAATAAAGAAGTGTTCACCATCGTAGCCCGATTCCCTCAGAGAAACAAAACAACTAGAATCCTTTTGTGAATTCGAAGATTTAAAAGATACTGTGATAGAAGACTCAAGAAAGAATCTGGAAATATGATGTGAAACCTCTGTAAGAAAATCTTCATCAAGGCCTCTGCCAGGTCTCTGTGACTTTACTGGAAAAAAGGCTCTTTATTTATTATTGGACAAAACTTGAGCAGGTGGAAATTAATTTTTAAGTAGTCAGAGGTAATTTTGTTCACACTTGGTTATCTTGTGTGTCTTCAATAAAGGTCACTGTAATAGCTTTCAGATTTATTGTCTGAATTCCAATATACATGGTGAAAGGTACAACTTTCTTAAGTTTTTCCATAAGGGAGATTTCGTTTATTAACACTAATTAGTATGAAAAAGCTGAAGGATAATAAAACAAAAAATCAAGGAAGATTAGATATGAGTTTCTTTGTTCAAACGCATTCTGAAAAACGAAGCAAATAATACTTTCTTAAGCTTTTTTCCCTAAGAAATCCCTAAATACTTTCGTCCAAATTTTTATAATACTCAATTTGTCACAAACCACGGAAATTACAAAAGTTTCTAAAATATAATAAAGGCAGTGGAGGATTCAAGTTGTTTTTGTGGTATTGAGGAACAAACCCCAAGACATCCCTAAGAAATCCCTAAATACTTTCGTCCAATTTTTTATAATACTCAATTTGTCACAAACCACGGAAATTACAAAAGTTTTTAAAATATAATAAAGGCAGTGGAGGATTCAAGTTGTTTTTGTGGTATTGAGGAACAAACCCCAAGACATCTACTGATCGATTGCCCAGCATTTCAAGATTATAGAATGAAGAATGAACTAGTTGTTTGTGAACTTAACGATTTGATTTCCGATAAAAAATCATATTTAAAGTTCAATTCATTTTGTAAATACATTCTAAACTTTCTACAAAATCTGGATCTCTAATGTTTTCATGCGTTGAATAATGTAAATAACTTATGTAAATAAACTTTTCTCCTTGTTTGGTGAAAGTATCCCTTGCGTTATATAGCGCTTTGGAAATAAAGTAATTGTAATTGTAACGCATAATTTTGGAGAGTTTTTAGCACAAACGGGTCTTCCACGGATTCTTCTACACAATCTTTAGACCCGTGGAAGAGTTATTCGCTTCAGACCTGGCCAATTCTACGAATAAATAAACTTGTATCTAACAATCTCGGTTTTTAATACTTTGTTTATTTATAGATGGATAAAGTTCAGTATTATGAGCAGTATTGCTTGCAATAGGTACAACTTCTATAAATTTTGTCCATGAGGGTATATATATGTTATAAAAATAAAATAATGAGATTTTCTTTAATTGAGCTAAGAAATATACATTAAAAAAATAATAATAATCTGATAAAAGTTCTGCCTGGATTAAGGCGAGTAGAACAAGGAAAACAAAAGATTATTTACATAATGTACAAAGGTTTGAGCCGGCCATCGGGAAACAACAACAATGAGTTTTTATAGAGGAAGCGTGATCTCTGGCGGTCGATTTAACAGAGTATTTGAATCTATGAAATATAATTTTAAATAAATTAATATTTTTATATAACATATATCTATCTAAAATAGAGAAATCTCACTTATATGATTAGATAATAAAAAGACATATATTGGATTGAGAATATTTATTTGCCAATATTTCTGTTGGCTGAACGCCAATCTTTATCAAGCATTACATTATGGCGTTCAGCCAACCGAAATATTGGCAAATAAATATTCTCAATCCAATATATGTCTTTTTATTATCTAATATATATATATCTACAGTAGAAGCATAGGACGCCTCTCCCGTCAAAATAAACGCCAAAACATGACGCCATCTATTGACCGTCGCCGAATCTATATATATATATGTGGTAACCGAAGGTCAAACCAGTAGTAACCGAGAGGGACAGTCAGGGCGTGGAGAGTTTTCCAGTTCCTCTCTGCACCTTGGAGGACCCTCAACAGTTCTCACAGAGTACAGGCAGTCGTAGTCGAGGCAGAGTGGAAAGCTTGGGAATGTCCACACACAAAAAAAAAACGAAGAGACACTGTTGTAGTAGGAAAGTTCCGTGAACAGATAGGAGTCGAGCTAAGAGCAAGATGGAGATAGAAGAGTTCTTACGGTTTTACATGGTCGATGAGGTGGATCTGGCTACAACCGACAAGGGCTCACGCCGATGGTGAAGAGACTGTAATTTCAGCTAAAACCGAGGTTTTATATACCTTTGCCGAGGGGGGAGACATGCGGGAATTTGGACTTTGAACGGGTGCAACGGGCGTGGGGCGTCTGCGCTATTCTGCACCCTTTGACCTTGATGGCAACGACTTGCCAAATTCCTCTTTAGGGTTGTTGGATTTCAATCTCGATCTCTTTCTTAGCTCAGCTCTTAATCTATTACATAGTTTTATTTATTCATCCTCAGTTTGTACAAAGTACATTACATATGGTGATGCAATGACACATGTCAATCATGCGTATAATTATTTATAGATGTGTTTCTATATACAACATGACAATATGGTTATAAGTATTATACAATATAGGGTTTTCGGTTTAAATTACCATATATATCTATCAATTTTCCATTTATATATCTATAGGGTGTGTGTAGTGTGATACACTGAATAGAGAAGTATAAGATGACTAACAATTATGTCAAGTTGTCAATTTAGGCAGCTGTCAACCTAGCTCAAGGACATTGTCACCTCACACCTTTGTTCTGGACTCTACGGAGCTGTGGGGAATATTGTTACTGTGAACTCCTTCATCATTTACTTTTATAAACTCAATTGTCATCACTATAATCTGTTTGTAAGACTCCAGGAATTAATATTGATTATACTAATATATATTTGTTATGAAAACAACAACAACAACAACAACAAAAAGCTTTATTAAGACAATTTAGTCTTACACGGATTCTCCAAGCACAGAAATGTAGGGTACATACAAGAATAACAGTAGTAACAACAACAAAAGTCCCTGTTATGACCTTTTGGTCTTATACAACTTATCCACGTAGAAGAGGGTATATACAATAGTTACAATAATTAGCAATGCTATTTACAATGTGTCAAGGGGAATAGTAGCAGGAAAGGGGCCGCTGGGGAACTAGAGTATTAACATGGGGAGATGTTATTATATCTCTTGAGGAAAGATTACGCGACAATGTTATGAAAACATATTTTGCGGAAGAGCTTTGCTCGATGCAACACTTTGGAATTATATGTATGTACCTCTACAGACCTATAAGCTTATGTCCATAGTTCACTAAACACCCCTAAGCTGCCTTCCATAGAAAATACAGGGTATATTCCAAACCAATCCAATACAAGGTGGACGAGTGTTTAATATATGAATAACCTTCACATATTATTCATTGTTTCAATTATCATAAACTAGGTTGTTCTTGTTGAGCGGTACCTAAAAGAGTGATTTTGGAACCGAATCCAATACAATAGTAGAGCGGTCTAGAGATTAATTTGGCGAAACCGCTGAGAGGGTTCACTACTGATGAGCCAAGCCCTCTCATTCAATAACTCATATCATTGCAGTAAGGTCTGTAGAGATAATATTTGATGATATTTAAAAGAGGCGCATTGCCAGTAAATTTATATGTATAAAATGAAAGGATTTAAAAGCACGAATGTTTCTTTTTTACATAATACAAACTTCTACTGCCCTTACTGCGATGAAAAAAAATATTGGGAGGGCTTGGTTTATCAGTGGTGAACCCTCCCAGCGGTTTCGCCAATTTAATCCACCAGACCGCTTCTCAGAGCTCTAATACTGTATTGGACGATTCTGCTTATATACGCAGCACTGAAGGATGGAATCTCAGAAATGGTTTTCAAGAAAATTATGGACATAAGCTTATAGGACAGTAGAATTACATTCAAATATTTGCATCGAGAAATACTTTTCCGCAAACAATAAAGACAAGGCCAGTTAGGCATAAATTAACACAAAGCAATAACGCGCCATCTATACATATAAAATGAAAGGATTTAAAAGCACGAATCCTTTCATTTTATATGTATAGATGGCGCGTTATTGCTTTGTGTTAAATTTATATGTGTAAAATTTAACGATAGATGGCAATTAAATTTAATTTACCAATATTAATTATATTAATTCTATAGAATAAAACCATTTGCACATCAATACTGAGTAACAATGATAACTACAGCCTGATATGTATTCCTTGCTTCCTTAGTTATGTCCTAGTGGCCTATATCTATCTATTTGTTTGTCCTCTTATTAGAGATATAAATTTTTAGAATATTTTGTCTCCATTTGTATAATAGTTAACATAAAATATTTCATATTGTTACATCAATTCTAATACGCCCTACATTTATTCAAAATATTCTATGATATTTAATATTTATTTAAAACAGAATACACCTATCCCCCGATTTACACGGTACTTTTTTTACACGTTTTCGCTTTTACACGGTTTTCCAAATAAGTTTTTTTTTTTTTTATCGCACTATACTAAATGCTACTGTGATTGAACACATGCGCTGTGTCAACATCTCACGAGGAATCCCGAGCTTATGTGCTAACTACATATTTTAACCTGTCAATGCATTTTATTTTTATTTCTGTGTACACCTATCCCCCGAATTACATGTTTTTCTCAGGAACGTATCTACCGTGTAAATCGGGGGATAGGTGTATTTAGAGAGAGATTATCATTATTCCTTTTTATAGTTTCATTCCTATTGTATTATTGTTATTGTACATATATCTTGATTGGTTATTGGAGCGAGAGAGGACCTAGACGAAGACTGCGGATCGCAACCTACGAGGAAGACAACGAATAAATAAACGAAATAACTTTGAAAGGTAATTTATTTTAATTCAATTTTATTTATTTGCTTTGACTATGGAAACCCGCTCGGTGTATAACACCAAGAAGGAAGAAACCAAGGTCGACGACCCTGCAAAGCTGCAACTTGGTGCAACAATATCTATAGAATTTCATAAAATTATGTAAAACAGTATCCGATTATATTTAACTCTTGTTCTATTGGCGTATTATTATACCAGGTTTTCTCCTGTTGAAGGACGTCCGTGCCAGAAAACTAGAAAACAATAAAAATGTTTTGAAAATACACTTTTCCCTGGAGGAAAGATTAATTTTACTCAATATTGATGATATTAATTGAATTTCACACTGTTGATTGACATTCTAATCTTTTCTATAGGAATGTAGAACTGGTAATACAAACAAAGTGTTCATCGGTCAATTTGAGTCGGACAAAAGGTCTGTAGAGTAACATACATATAATTCCAAGGTATTGCATCGAGCAAAGCTCTTTCGCAAAATATGTTTTCATAACAAATATATATTAGTATAATCAATAATAATTCCTGGAGTTTTAAAAACAGATTATTGCTTTGTGTTAATTTATTCCTAATATGGCCTTGTCTTTATAGTTTGCTGAAGAGCATTGCTCGAAGCAAATATTTGAATGTAATTCTACTGTCCTATAAGCTTATGTCCATAGTTTACTCGAAAACCATTTCTAAGATTCCATCCTTCAGTGTAGCATATAAAAGCAGAATGATCCAATACAGTATTAGAGCTCTGAGAAGCGGTCTGGTGGATTAAATTGGCGAAACCGCTGGGAGGGTTCACCACTGATGAGCCAAGCCCTCCCAATATATTTTTTCATCGCAGTAAGGACAGTAGAAATTCGTTTTATGTATAAAAGAAACATTCGCGCTTTTAAGTCCTTTTATTTTATATGTATAGATGGCGCGTTATTGCTTTGTGTTAAAAACAGATTATATTGATGACAATTGAGTTTATAAAAAGTAAATGATGAAGGAGTTCACAGTAACAATATTCCCCACGGCTCCGTAGAGTACAGAACAAAGGTGTAAGGTGACAATGTCCTTGAGCTTGTTGAAGGACATATGGAACTGTCAACTAGTTTGTTTCTATGTGATGTTAAAAGTAATTTTGCACCTAACTATTGTCTTTAACTAATAAAAAATTATCTCTTTATTATTCAACTGAAAGTTGCTGATGGCTTACGCCATCTGTCGGAATAAATATCAACTAAACGTTTATTTTTTAAATATTAGTTGATTATTAACTTTATTAACTTTATTAACATCATGAAACGCGATATCCCAAACTCAGGGATATTTGCGCCAATACATTTCACTGCATTACAGCAATACGGCTATATACAATCCTGTTCAATTCATTATTTTACATAAATTAACTAAAGAAAATTGTCCAAAGAGAAAAACAAACAACAAAGCAAAACACACAGAGCAAGCATCGCAGTTCTTTTTTTTTTTTTTCTAAGATTCCTTCTCTTTTTTCCAATTCAAGAGAAAGTTGTATATGTATTTAAAAAATTGATCAAAATTTTTATACTTTTCTTTTTTGTCTACAAATTCATCAAGCTGTCCAATACGACCAAATCTATTTTCCCTAAAATCCCGGAAAATTGGGCACTCCAGAAGTAGATATCTCGCGTCTTGAATTTCACCTCCGCAGAAGCATCCTGGTTCCTTCACGACGCCGATAGTTGCCAAAAATTTCCCAAAATTGCCATGATCTGTAATGAATTGGATATTATAAAAATTTGGACGGAAAAATCTTGGAATTCCTAATACGAAAAAGCTTCTGAAAATTTCATTAGTGTTCTCAAAAATTTCATTCATTTTTGCGTGTAAGAATGATTTGACTATACTTGGAGCATGGGGTTCGTAAGTAATTAGATCTTCAATGGACATTTGAGCTAGATCAAATTTTATTATTCTGGATTCTATATAATCTGTTAGGAGTGGAATTTTTGCCAAGCTATGCACACAGTTTGATGAAGTGGTTTTGTATGCTCTAACTGCCCATAAAATGATCTGGTACTGCATGGAGTTCAGTTTTTGTTTACAACGATTGTTTAAATATTTGAACCAAATTTCAGAACCGTATGTAAGTACAGGCCTAATGATTGTTTTGAATAAAGTTAACCTCTTTTCAGTGTCTAAACCCCACACATTGCCACTTAGTGAACATAATAAATTTTTCATACGTCCTGCCTTACACAGAATATCATTAACATGCGGTGTAAAGTTAACTTTGTTTTTCCATTTGTGATTAGAAAATTTTATTCCCAGAATTTTTACTTGCTTGACCGGCATTATTATATTGTTATTAACCTTAATAGGTATTTTTTGTCTGTTATGTAGGTATAGCATATTAGTCTTCTCTGTACTGAT
This sequence comes from Cordylochernes scorpioides, assembly GCA_030710605.1. Taxonomy (NCBI): domain Eukaryota; kingdom Metazoa; phylum Arthropoda; class Arachnida; order Pseudoscorpiones; family Chernetidae; genus Cordylochernes; species Cordylochernes scorpioides. The sequence goes on along the minus strand of CP092871.1, from coordinate 9,515,318 downwards.
CGTTAATTTATTTCTATTACACCATTGGATCACATAATTTAAGGTGTATTCACTTGCGGTTTTTAGTCCTTCAATAGTCTTATTCCAGCAAATTATTGTAACGTCGTCTGCATAACATATAATATCTGCATTCATTGAATCAAAATTTATCAACAAATCATTTAGCAAAATATTCCATAGAAGTGTAGATAAAGGTCCACCCTGTGGACATCCTTTAGTTAGTTTCTTATAAAAAGTTTCTGATTCGTATGTAAATTTCACCTCCCTTTCATTATTCAAATAAGATTTTATGATCCGTATTAAATCTGAAGGAACATCATCATTATCCATTCTTTTTATAATAGCAGGCCACCATGCATTGTCGAATGCACCCGCAATATCTATAGCTATCAAGGAATATAGGATTTAATTTTATCCATTCCAGTAATTGTTGATCTAGATTTCATAAAACCATGCTGCCTTGAGCTCATTAAATTATTCTCTAAATAATAGTTACTTAATTTATTTTTTATTATATTCTCAAATGTTTTAGATAGATTAGATGTCAATGATATAGGTCTATAACTTTTATTTATTTCATAATTCGTTTTGCCTGGTTTTGGAATTATTTTTAAGAATGATTTTTTCCATTCATCCGGATAATATCCCATTTCTATACATTTATTGAATAATTTATGCAGAATTGGGATTATATTTATTTTAGCCTGTCTAATCATATTGTTACTAATGTAATCAGGGCCCGGTGCTTTTTTAATACAGTCGAACGTGGATAATTCGAACCCCAAGGGACCATAAAAAAATTCGAATTATCCAAAAATTCGAATTAAAAACGTAAATTCTATTTATAGGACATTCTAGGGACCAAGATAAATATTCGAATTAAAGAGGTTTTCGAATTAAAGAAGTTCGAATTATCCAAGTTCTACTGTATTTGTTTTTAAAATTGTTTCCTCTATTTCCTTAGATTCGATATAAACACTACTTTTATTTTTATATTTAGGCGTATAATTTCTAATCAAAATATGATCATCTTTATCCAAACCTCCAATATCATCCTGAAATAGATCGTTCATTAAACTTTTTATTTTGTCGGTCTTTAAATGATCTGGTAAATTATCTATTAGTGGTAATCCTAAATTTCTATTTTTCGATCTCAATGACTTGAATATCCTATAAGCATTACCAAATGAGTTATTTGAATGACTTTCTTCTATAAAAATTCTCCAACTCGCTCTTTTTGCCTTTTTACTTTTATTTAAATATTTATTTCTCATTGATTTATAGGTCTTTTCAAGGACCTTTCCATGTCGGTAATACAAATTTCTAATATAGTGGAAATCGTTTTTCATTTTCTCCAGCTTCCCATCCCACCAGTATGTATTTGTTTTATGATTTCCGCTTCTTGTCTTGACATTTAGTGACAGATAAGCTGCCTCTTTAATTATTTGTGTGAGAGTCTTTACAATGTTGTCAATATCTTTGATGTTTGACGCGTGGTTTATCATGGTGATAATATTATCTACGTCTTGTATTGCTATTTTTTCGGTAAATGTTTTCCAATCAGCATCTTTTTCTATAAATTTCCATGTTGAGTTTTGAACTGTCCTTTGCCTGTTAAAATTGTGATAAATGTCAAAGGTTATTGCTATGTGATCTGAAATGTGCGTCAATATAGTCGTCTTCCAGTTTTGTACCAAACCTATTGATTTTTTGTTTGAAATCGTAAGATCTATAAAGCTAGAATTTCGGCAGGTGGGTATCTTAAGATTATGAATAAATAGGTTATGTTCATCTATGATGGAGTGGAATTTGAAACCATTGGAGTTTGTTGTCGGATCAAACCAGACTGGGTGTCTAGAATTAAAGTCACCACATAGTATAATAGGTTGTTGATTGTAGGTCTCCAGAAGCTCTTGGATAAATTTTCTATGAGTGTCATTAAATCTATGTGGATGTATATAAAAGTTTGCGATAATAGTATTTGATTTTGCTGAATTTAAAGAAGTGGTTGTACAAAAGGAGTTTGTGAATTTATTGATTTTATTAAATTTTAAACTCTTATTCATAAAGATCGTTGCAGTATAAATTTGTTCATCTGTCGTTGAATGCACTATTTGAGATTCCAAATCGAAAATTACATCTCTATCAATCAGATAAGGTTCCTGTATTAGGATGATATCTGGTGGGTTGTCTTTTATAGAAGCTTGAAGCTCATTCAGTGCCAAGATACTTTTTCTTACATTTTGTTGTAAGCATTTAATTCCTTTTCCCTGCATGATATTCAAACTAAATAAACAAAAATCTTAGCTGCGAAATTTGCCTAATTGTCGGTTGGATCATATCTCGTTCGTTGGATAATTCTGTCTATCTGTATTTTGTATAGAGGACAGTCCGAGGAATTAGCTCTATGATTCGGCGAGTTTCTAAATTTAGGATGTTTTAGACAGTTATAACAATTGCAAATTTTTGAACAGTCATGAATTCCTTGCGCGCCGCATAATTTGCATATCTCGACGTTAGTACAATCGGCCAATTTATGGTTGTGATTAAATTGAAGGCATTTCTGACATTGTTTTACCAGAATCTTATCTTCCACAAAACAGCGTTCAAAGTCAGAATATAATTTATTATTCATATTTTTAAGGATTCGGTAAACCTTTGGAGAAACCCTAAGAACTATGTTGTGGTGGGGCTTATTCGATTTCATGCTAAACAAAACATGGATATCATTTTCCATTTCGTTCAATTCAGGGTTCATACTGCAGATTATTTTAGTAAAATTAGCGGTTTCTGTAAGTTTATTAACATTTTTGACTATTACTGTAGGATCTCTTGGTTTGGGGATAAAAATTTTGCTGATATTTGCGAGTTCCTCTGCCCTGCCTAACTCATCATTTAGAGATTCCATGTCTGATTCTGTAGGGGTCTTTATTATTACAGATCTCCTAGCATTTATAATTTTGTTAATCTTTATTTTTTTTCCTTCGTCCCTAAGCTTTTTAACTTTGCCTGATATAGTTTGATACATTTTTGTATTATCTTCCACATTTATAGGTGTTGCCACTATTGTGAACTCCTTATGTAATTTTTTTTTTTTTTTTTTATGTAATCTTGTGATGTTTCTGTACGAGCTACTTGAGCATATGTTGGAGTTGTTTTGACTAATTCATCTTGGATCCCTTTCAGTTTTTGGTCCATAACATCTGTAATTGTTGTTTTCATTATTTCCAATATATCTTGGTTATTTATTTCTTTTAAAGTTGAAATACCATCCTTGGTTTGCCTAACCATAGTTGACAAAAATGTAATATCATTTTTAGTTAGATTTTTTTGATTTTGTTGAACCTTTTTGTCAAAATAGTTATAAATTTCATCCAACTTATCATTTAATGTTTGAATAATTATTTCCATATTCTATTTTTGCATATTTGTGCGAAAACAACAATTGAAAAGGCTTTCAAAAATGACTAAACTCTTAAACAGCGATTGCCAATTAAAAAAAGGTTATAATATTTTTAATTAAACAATTTATAAAACTTTTATAAATTATACAATAAGTAAAATGAATATTTAAAACAATATTTACCGGAACTAGCGGAGCCTAGCGACGCACGTCCGGTCAGTTTCGCCTCCTGGCGGGAAAGTTGATATTGTTGTTGTTGTGTCCAAAGAAGAGCCTCAGATGTCTCCATGCATCTCCATCACAGCAGCAGCAATGTCCACTATCTTGGGTGTGTAAAGATGCTGCTCTGGGCCCATGTCAAATTTCTGTAAGGCTGCGGCCATTGCTGGCATGAGAATATGTGGGTAGGCGTTAGTTCCACACCAGGACAGTTGTTGCATGTCCTATAGATTATTGTACCATCTGGATGTATTGCTATTCCTTTATAGTGTTTTGTTCTAAGTCTTGTTATAGTTCTAGTTGGTATTGGGAGTATAAATAGGTACGTGCAGTTGTGAGACCAACTCAGTGAGATCATTATAAACAATCAGAAATAACTTATAAATACATATTGGTAATTATTAATGGATATTGGTTAAATTGGGGATCTATGAACCAAAGATTCTAAGAAGGAGACTGTGTATATGTTTCTATAAGAGGATATTGTGTGGGCGACATGGAATTCTAAGCGGAGTCAGACAACAAATTTATCGTAAAATCGACTTTTAATTACATTTATTTAATACAAATTATCAGAAGTATTGTTGTATACTACATGTTGATGTTCTTTTTTATTTTGTGTGTAGTGATCAAATATCATTTCAAGAAGGATTTCAAACTTATAATATAAATATGAAAAGTTATTATTTGGGAGCCGCTACAATTGTCTCGCAGAAAATTATTATTTATTCCGATAGATGGCGTAAGCTATCAAATTTCGATTTCATTATATAAGCAGAATCGTCCAATACAGTATTAGAGTTCTAAGAAGCGGTCTGGTAGATTATATTAGCGAAACCGCTGGGAGGGTTAAACACTGATGGGCCAAGCCCTCCCAATATTTTTCATCGCAGTAAAGACAGTGGTGGGGGTTGGGTTTATATTAAAAAGAAAGATTCGTGTTTTAATGCTTTCGTTACTTATACACTATTTATTTATTTAGATTTGGTATTTTTATCTTTTCTTTCTAATCTATAATCTCTTATTTTATTTATAGACCTGTGTAATCTCAATATAAAATCTCACTTTTGTACTATGTGTTTTGTTGTCGTGTCCAATGAAGAGCCTCAGATGTCCCCATGCATCTCTATCACAGCAGTCACAATATCCTCTATCTTGTGTGTGTATACTGTATTGTTGTTGTTGTTGTGTCCAATGAAGAGCCTCAGATGTCTCCATACATCTCTATCACAACAGTCGCAATGTCCACTATCTTGGGTGTGTATACTGTATTGTTGTTGTTGTCGTGTCCAATGAAGAGCCTAAGATGTCTCCATACATCTCTATCACTGCAGTCGCAATGTCCACTATCTTGAGTGTCTATACTGTATTGTTGTTGTTGTCGTGTCTAATGAAGAGCCTAAGATGTCTCCATACATCTCTATTACAGCAGTCGCAATGTCCTCTATCTTGGGAGTGTATACTGTATTGTTGTTGTCGTGTCCAATGTAGAGTCTCAGATGTCCCCATACATCTCTATCACAGCAGTGTCCACTATCTTGGGTGTGTATACTGTATTGTTGTTGTTCTCGTGTCCAATGAAGAGCCTAAGATGTCTCCATACATCTCTATCACATCAGTCGTAATGTCCTCTATCTTGGGTGTGTATACTGTATTGTTGTTGTTGTCGTGTCCAATGAAGAGCCTCAGATGTCTTCAGGCATCTCTATTACAGCAGTCGCAATGACCTCTATCTTGGGTGTGTATACTGTATTGTTGTTGTTGTCGTGTCCAATGAAGAGCCTGTCTCCATACATGTCTATCACAGCAGTTGCAATGTCCTCTATCTTGGGTGTGTATACTGTATTGTTGTTGTTGTCGTGTCCAATGAAGAGCCTAAGATGTCTCCATACATCTCTATCACTGCAGTCGCAATGTCCAATATCTTGAGTGTCTATACTGTATTGTTGTTGTTGTCGTGTCTAATGAAGAGTCTCAGATGTCCCCATACATCTCTATCACAGCAGTGTCCACTATCTTGGGTGTGTATACTGTATTGTTGTTGTTGTCGTGTCCAATGAAGAGCCTAAGATGTCTCCATACATCTCTATCACATCAGTCGTAATGTCCTCTATCTTGGGTGTGTATACTGTATTGTTGTTGTTGTCGTGTCCAATGAAGAGCCTCAGATGTCTTCATGCATCTCTATTACAGCAGTCGCAATGTCCTCTATCTTGGGTGTGTATACTGTATTGTTGTTGTTGTCGTGTCCAATGAAGAGCCTCAGATGTCTCCATACATCTCTATCACAGCAGTTGCAATGTCCTCTATCTTGGGTGTGTATACTGTATTGTTGTTGTTGTCGTGTCCAATGAAGAGCCTAAGATGTCTCCATACATCTCTATCACTGCAGTCGCAATGTCCAATATCTTGAGTGTCTATACTGTATTGTTGTTGTTGTCGTGTCTAATGAAGAGTCTCAGATGTCCCCATACATCTCTATCACAGCAGTGTCCACTATCTTGGGTGTGTATACTGTATTGTCGTTGTTGTCGTGTCCAATGAAGAGCCTAAGATGTCTCCATACATCTCTATTACAGCAGTCGCAATGTCCTCTATCTTGGGTGTGTATACTGTATTGTTGTTGTTGTCGTGTCCAATGAAGAGCCTCAGATGTCTCCATACATCTCTATCACAGCTGTTGCAATGTCCTCTATCTTGAGTGTGTATACTGTATTGTTGTTGTTGTTGTGTCCAATGAAGAGCCTCAGATGTCTACATGCATCTCGATCACAGCAGTTGCAATGTCCTCTATCTTGAGTGTGTATACTGTATTGTTGTTGTGTCCAATGAAGAACCTCAGATGTCTCCATGCATCTCGATTACAGCAGTTGCAATGTCCTCTATTTTGGGTGTGTAAAGCTGCTCTAGGTCCATGTTAATTTTCTGCAAGGTTGCGGCCATTGCTCTTCATTGGAAAATGGGTGCTGTTGCCACGTTAGTCACCTTGGACCAGAATTTGGTCAAATATTCCAAGGGTCGAAATTTGTTCCAAAAATTCTGTCCAAAAGGAGAAAAGGGTTAATGATAACGCCTCAGCACACAGAGCTCTATTCGTAGGTGCTTTTTTGACTAAAAATATCATGTTGACAATGCCTCATCCCCCGTACTCGCCTGATATATCACCAAATGACTTCTTTCTTTTTCCTAGAATGAAGTCAGTTCTAAAAGGACATAGATTTGATACCGTTAATGCCATAAAGGAAAAATCGCTGAGCGTTTTGAGGGGGTACTGGTATGGTCAGACTTCTCCCCACTCTATGTGTTTCCAAATATATTTATAACTAGAGTCAGCCACACGTGTCATAGGAACAAAGCTCAGAAGGATTCCCCTCACTTATCAGATAATCCAGCTATCTGCTAGAAAATCCCAAGCTACACGGTAGAAACTGCAGCGTCAGACCGTTCGATCTGACGTAACAGCTCAGGAGGACTTGCTCGTCTGCTTATTTATTCTTGTTGTTACGTCACAGATATAGTTTTTTATATTACCTAACACCTTTCAAGATTCCCATCCCTGGACACTTTTATTTTTCCGTTTATCATTACTCTTCACAATTCATCCTTTCATACTTCATCCCTAAAGGTAGGAAATAATCGTTATTTCTCCTTGAAAATAAATTTTGATTTTTTACTCAAAAGAAACACGTGCGGTATAATTTTCAAATGACGTTTTACCTTTCAAGATTATTATTAATTTTTAGTATTATTTTTAGATAATTGCTTTTATATTTAGTATTTTATAAACACAGCATGTAAATATATGTTAATATTTAATATGAAAATTCGAAGATGAATTTATTTTACAAATATTTCATACTAGCGAATGTACCAGACTTCGCCCGGTTTTTACCCTAGTAAATGTTTGCCTAACGAACATTTGTTAAAACGATTTTATAAAATTTTCACGGTGAATGGATGTATGGTTTATGAATCTATCTAGTACAGACAGACACACAGACATATATAATATAAATGAGTTTTAAAAATTGTAAAAAAAAAATGCATCGGCTGGGAATCGAACCCGGGCCGCCCGCGTGGCAGGCGAGCATTCTACCACTGATCCACCTATGCTTAATAAAAATGGCCATATTCGGGTATTTATTCCATTCACAAAAGCAAACGATGACAGAATTGATTGTTGATGACTCTGATACTTGTATATTTCATATGATTCTCTCTCTCTCGGTTTCGGGACTCAAAGCTCCTCTAAGAGGGCACACAATAATTAAAACCGATGCGTCAATAGAGCACGAGTTATAATATCTATGTGGCCGGTAGTCTGTTTTTATAAGGAGAGAGGCAATTTTGTTCATACTTGGTTATCTCATGTCTTCAATAAATGTCACTGTAATATCTTTCAGAGTTATTGTCTAAATCCCGATATACATGGTAAAAGGTACAACTTCCTTAAGTATTGTCCATGAGTGTATCTTTCAGAGTTATTGTCTGAATCCAGATATACATGGTAAAAGGTACAACTTCCTTAAGTATTGTCCATGAGTGTATCTTTCACAGTTATTGTCTGAATCCCGATATACATGGTAAAAGGTACAATTTCCTTAAGTATTGTCCATGAGTGTATCTTTCAGAGTTATTGTCTGAATCCCGATATACATGGTAAAAGGTACAACTTCCTTAAGTATTGTCCATGAGTGTATCTTTCACAGTTATTGTCTGAATCTTTTGCTCGACTAATTGGCCATTATAGAATGGTCGTCTAGTCCTACCAACGGGCTGTATCAAGCAGAACGATCACTGTGGCAATGAACCAAGCAAGCAACAAGCCAACAGAGCTGCAACACAAGTAAGTATACCCGGGTCAGGGATGGAGATAAAGAAGGAAAGTGATACTGTAAAAAAAATCGTCCCCGGGTGGGCTCGAACCACCAACCTAGAATTGTTGTCTGAATGTTGTCAGTTGTCTGAATCCCAATATGCCTTATATCTTTAACTCCTGGACAAGTCTAAATTTCTAAATAAAAGACTTTATTTGTTGTGTTATGTGAGCGATATGAAAAATATTTTGAACACCGAGCCGGATTTTTTTTTATCGAGAAACGACAACGCCCCTTCAGCTGTGTCAATCGAGGCTACTTCCAGGAAAAAAATTTGCTACGTCATTTGAGACAACCAATTAGAAGCTTCCACAGCTGCGTCAATAGTCAATCTATACCTTTCCACATTACTATAACCATACGTTTCATTTATTGAAATCTGAGCTAACTTTCAAACCACGGAATCGGATCTGAACCAGAGGCTCTGTAGCCAGAGTCCACAATACATATTTACACATCATTAAAATATTAATGAAGATTTTTACATGAAGACCCTGATTTCAGCAAAAGAAGAGAAATCCAGTAAGATGATTCTCTAATGAGACAGTAACAAATCAACCACAACTTTGTACACTCATGAACAAAACTTATGGAAGTGTATGTTCATATTATATGAAAATTTAAAAATCTGTTTTACATATGTGATATGTATTTTTAAACTGTCGGTAACATTTTTATGTAGATGTTTTCTTCTGTTTTTGTCTTTACTGGATACATAACCTTTTAGAAATAGCATTAATTGTTTGTCTTTAAAATTGTTATAGATGATTTTTGAATAATCGAAATCTGGTATATGGTATTTGATTGGATGGTGGTGGTGGGGCTTATCTCTTTAGAGCATTATCTAGAAGTCCATTCTCTTCTCTATCCAATGAGGAGAGTATAATTCATACGGAGTAATTGGGTATATTTCTTGTTGATGGGAACATATGAAATACACAAAGGTAGGACTTTGTTAACATTTCGCTGGTCTTAGTACGGCAGTCTTTATATGCCTTGTCAATATATATTAACAAACATTTTCAGTTTTATCTTACCTCAGTTTTTAGCAGGAATAAGGTTGTTTTTGTTTGTTAGTGAACAAATCTTTCATGTCTTCTCATTGGACGAATGCGGCCATGTTTGTATATAAGAGGGAGCTAAGGGAATGCGAGGGGGTAAGTGAGGATTATTATTGTGTGGAGACGCTTAAAATGTTCTCTGCGTGCTTTATCCATGTCTGGTGATCTCCTCGCATACCTGTGTGACCCCGGTCCGATCCCTACCAACGCTGCAATAAAAGATAAGTACTTTTATATACATATAACAGATAGTGAGTTTTTATTTAACTACCTTTTATTGTTGTTGATGTACTCTTGAGTGTAGGCTTTTCTGTGTGTTAAGTTACTCTTACTTTAGGCTCTAGTAAATTGCACTTTGTGTGTTAACCCGTAAGAGTTTACTTTTGTCAGCTTAAGGTGACCATATCAGGAATACATGACTCCAGACATTCTGTCCTGTCTAGTGTCACCTCCACGCCATGCTGAGATATTAATCAGTAATTGTACTTAGAAATGTATGGCTTAATCTTTCACACAAGACTACTGGAAGGATCAACCAGGTATCCAGTCTCTGCCGTCCTTGCTGGAACCATGCTTAGGAACGCAGCGTCCGCACTTTTCACCCTTCCGCTAGATAATTAGAGTTTAACAGTACTTGGTCTTAGACATGTATGGCTTAATCTTTGACAAGACTACTGGCAGGGTCAACCAAGTATCCAGTCTCTGCCGTCCTTGCTGGAACCATGCTTAGGGACGCAGTCTCCGTCACCTCACCGTTTTATCCCTCCGTTAGATAGTTATAGTTTAGCAGTACTTGGTCTTAGACATGTATGGCTCAATCTTTGACAAGACTACTCGCAGGATCAACCAGGTATCCAGTCTCTGCCGTCCTTTCTGGAACCATGCTTAGGGACGCAGCGTCCGCACCTTTCACACCTTCGCTAGATAGTTAGGGTTTAGCAGTACTTGGTCTTAGACATGTATGTGGCTCAATCTTTCACACAATACTACTGGCAAGATCAAACAGGTATCCAATCCCCACTGTCCTTGCCGGAACCATGCTTAGGGACGCAGCGTCCGCACTTTTCACCCTCCAGCTAGATAGTTAGGGTTTAGCAGTACTTGATCTTAGACATGTATGGCTTAATCTTTCACACAATACTACTGGAAGGATCAACCAGGTATCCAATCCCCACTGTTCTTGCTGGAACCATGCTTAGGGACCTGCGTCCGCACTTTTCACCCTTCCGCTAGATAGTTAGGGTTTAGCAGTACTTGGTCTTAGACATGTATGGCTTAATCTTTGACAAGACTACTGGCAAGATCAACCAGGTATCCAATTCCTACTCTTCTTGCTGGAACCATGCTTAGGGACGCAGCGTCGCCAACGCACCTTACACCCCTCCGCTAGATAGTTAGGGTTTAGCACTACTTGGTCTTTGACATGTATGGCTCAATCTTTGACAAGACTACTGGCAGGATCAACCAGGTATATCCAATCCCCGCCGTCCTTGCCGGAATCATGCTTAGGGACGCATCGTTCACCATCGCACTTTTTACCCTTCCGCTAGATAGTTAGGGTTTAGCAGTACTTGGAGAGATGGTCCATCTTTATACAAAAGATATTAAACCATCCTGTGAGTTACTAATCCACTCCACGCCCGCTATAAGTTAATCTGTGATGCTGGAGTTATCACTCCCTGGGCAAATGCCACCGTAGAGGAAGCCTTGCTGTAAATCTTGTTTATCATCTGTTTCATCTACTTTATGGCTGACGTCTCTCCCTTGTTGTAAATACCAAGTTCTTTGTGTGAATTATATTTACATTGGATATCTGTGCTTGGCATAATTTATACATAAGGTCACGCCCTCTATCTACACGAAATGAAACTAGTAAGCACGATTTTTGATTAATTTTAAATATAGAACAAACATTTTACTGTCCGCTTTTTATAGTTCTAATACTGTATTGAACGATCCTGCTTATGGGTCCGAGTCAGAATCCCGGCACCCGAAATCCCGGACAACCCAAAATCACGACAGAACAAAATCTTGGGAGATCAAAATGAGACGAATTCCAGACTGACCAAAATCCTAACAGGTTCAAAATCTCGTCCGAACAAAATCCATAGAAAATAAATAATTTCATATTTAGCTAATGTAAAATAAAATAGTTTACATGAGCATTCTATTCCAAACCCAGTAAAATGATTAACTTGGACGAAAAAATGTATATACAGTTAAACCTGTCTATAGCGCCCTCTATAAATAGCGCCTTCCTCTCTATAGCGCTCGATTATAAATACGCAGTACGATGCGATTTACATTAAAAGTGAACTGTCTATAGCACCCCCTCTCTATAGCACCCTATTTTGGTGAGTCCCAAGAGGGGGCGCTATAGAGAGGTTTAACTGTATATTTTTTATAGATGTAAATTATTCCGGGAGGATATTGACCTAAAAAACAAAGGTCGCCTCTCCCATCAAACTAGACGCCATCCATCTTTAAAATAATTTTTTATTTGTTGAATTTTATGACTATGTCGGGATTCCGAATGTTGTGATTTTGTCCCTGAAGAGATTTTGGATTGCCAGGATTTCGGCTATAGAGACTATGCCCGGAACTCCGTGATTACATATCCGAAATTATTAAGGGAATCTTGATTATGGTATTTGAGCAAACTGATTAAAAAACGGCATATTAGATTGAACTGCCCAACCATCTGGGAAGGTTTATCACTGATGAGCCATGATTTGTTGATAGCAGTAAGGACATCAGGAATCTGGCTTTATTTAAAAAAGAAGATATAATTGTACTTATGGTTAAAATAACGTTTATCTTTATATATCAGGGTTACTTCTCATCATTTCTTGCGACATTCAAACTTTTGCTCCAAGTTTGAAGGAAAGAATGTTGGTCATCGCTTGAGATACGAAAACTAGAGTTGTACCATCAAATAAATAACTTATTACACTCATGGACGAAATTTAAGGAAATGAAAGTCTTTGATATCGCCAGTCATCTATTTTGTTTTAAGGAGACAAAGTTGTTCACACTTGGTTATCTCGTGTGTTTTCAATAAAGGTCACTGTAGTATCTTTCAGAGTTAATGTCTGAATCCCGATATACATGCTGAAAGGTACAACTTCCTTAAGTTTTGCTCATGAGTGTATCTTTCAGAGTTATTGTCTGAATCCCGATATACATGCTGAAAGGTACAACTTCCTTAAGTTTTGCTCATGAGTGTATCTTTCAGAGTTATTGTCTGAATCCCGATATACATGCTGAAAGGTACAACTTCCTTAAGCTTTGTCCATGAGTGTCTATCAATAGACTCTTTTTTTCAATTTTTCAAAAGACATTTTTAACTTCTTAACTATGAGAAATTATTTATAGTTCGGGATATAGGAGCAAAGAAGTCCAATACAATAGCAAAGGTGTGTGGTGAGATGAATCTATGCAATCTCTAGGAGGGTTTACTACTGATGAACCAAGCCCTTACAAAATTTCTTATCATAGTAAGGGCAGTAGGAAGGAGTTCTATTTATAAAAGGTAAAATAAACCGCGCCCAAAAAGTGTTATTTACAATGAAATATTGTAGCTACGGAAGATAAGTACATTCTCAGTAGCTGGCTACCTGTTGGGATACGTTTCATGCTTATCTGTCCTTCTTATCTCTGTTTATGACGGAGCACTTTGTTGTCGCGGTGGGTGTCGCAATCGGCACTCTCAACCCTTGAATTGGATCTCTAGTGATTTGTGTTTGAAGAGCTTGATACTATTATGGCCAATAATTTGCTTCCTTTTCAAAGAGAACAAACTTCCTTTTGTCCTTTCTGAGATTAGACAATTTGAGAGAACCAGGACTCATCAGCTATGAACCATCTCAGTTGTTTGGACAGGTTAATCTATGGTTCCGCTAGTACTTTCGCTATTTTTTCTATTTCAGTAAGGGCAATAGGAAGTTTATGTTTTTGATAAATAAAACAAAATCATACTCAATAGTTGCACATCGTTTTTATTATTACGTCGCTGCTCTGATAGGATGGTCAAATGAATACGCGGGATAGGTAAGGATCTCTGTTCGACTCCTATTTATTCACCTTCTTGTATTATGGAGAACAAGTAACAGACAGGGAACAACAGACGCCGTTAATAACGGGGAAGATGACCTCACTCCTGGCTAGATGGGCTTCTTCCTGATTGGTTCAACCATCCGCCCCTCGGTCTACATGTGGTGGACGGTTTTCGCCTCCTTTGGAGATTGTCTTAACACATCCCGAAAGATGAACTTTGTAAATGTTTTGAAGCATGGGAAAAACGATGGAAGCTGTGTATAGATAGGGTACGGGAGCATTATGGAAAACACCGATAAATGTTTTTTACACGTTTTTTACGAGATAATTTTGCCTTTTTGGAGAAATTATTTGACAGACCTAATATACAAAAAAAAAGCCTTTATTTAGGGTCACTGACCCTATACAGGATTCACCAGAGGTATGCATAAGAACAAAGCAGTGAGACAAAGGAAATAACGATATATACAGAGTAAAAAGAGAAAGAAAAAAAACAAGAAAAGGAAAAAAAATAAGAAGAAAGAGGGAAGCAAGAAATCAACACAAAAAGAGTAGCAGTAAGAAAGTGAGGAGTGAGTATCACTTGGCCTTCTTCTGAGATATGGACTTGTGGAAACCATAAAACGCCGTAGCAATATACTTATTCTGGGTCATATTGTCAATTATTGATGGAAGTGAAGCACAGAGTTGCCCAGTTTTGAGCATAAGGGTTCTTCTTTCTTCTTTCAGAGCAGAGCAATCAAAAATATAGTGAGTGATTTCATTTTTTAGTTTTGAATTACAGAAGGTACAAGTCGGGTCCTCACCGCAGAGCATCTTGGTGTGGTTTTCTCTAAAAAAACTTGAAAGTATTCTAACTTGTGCGAGTAGTCTTACAACCGGGAAAGGAAAATCCCCTAAAAGGTATCCCTCCGTCATGAAAGATATGTGAATGTCTTTGTAGTGAGAGTATAGCTTAGATTTATCCATTCTTGTAAGGTCGTTTTGTATAGATTGGTCTGCCGCTGTTTTTAAGAGCCCTGTAATCGCGCTCCTCAGCGTTTCAGGGTCATCACAGGAAACAAGTGCAGGGGATCCATTATCGTTAAGCAGATTAGTGAGCTTTTTAATGAAACCGATGGGTGTGCCCGAAGCATTAGACAGTTCCCGTGTTCTATTAAAACATATACGTGGCAATCTGTCACTGCTCATATTCAACACCCGCAGCCAATACTTTCAGGGTTAATTTTAAGGCTGTTACACTCAATGAGATACGACCGGTTTCTAATCTAATTAGGTAACCTGGAGTGTATCTGGGCAGATTCAGGAACCTACGGATAAATATGTCTTGTATATTGTCCAGTAAGTCTTTATGCTCTGTTGCCCACAATGGAGCGGCATACATCAGGACAGCTCTCACTATTGTATCAAAGAGTTTGGTTGATAAATTTATTGACTTTGCTTTTGATTTTATTAATATTGGGTGTGTGGCATTAATTGCTGTAAGTGCTTTTCCTTTAAAGTAATTTGCCGGGTGAGTAGTTGTTATTGTTGGTGTCAGAGGGAATCCCAAGTATGTATATCTTGAAGTTATTGCTATGGGTTTATCATTCCAGAACCATCTATCCTTATTTGAGGGTTTACCTCCATTACGGAACACCATAATCTTTGACTTGGACTCATTTAGTGTCATTAAGTTCTCATCGAGATATTCTTTCAGTATTTTGATCTTCTTTTGGAGGTTCATCCTGGACTCACCTAAAATTGCTATGTCGTCGGCGTACAGCAATAAATGGATATCTCCAAATTCTGGCAAATTTACACTCGGCAGGTCTGAGTTATTATAAATTTCGATTAAGTCCGTGATAAATAATATAAATAGCAGTGGGGAAAGTGGTTCTCCCTGGAGGACTCCCGAGTTTATCTTAATACTTTCCGTAAATGATCCCTTCCATCTGATAGCTATAGTTGCTTGTTCGTAGTAACTTTTGATCGTACTTATGAATTGGTAACTTATGCCTAGGTTGTAAAGTTTTTTCCAAAGTAGTGAGTGGGGTACAGTATCAAATGCCTTCCTTAGATCGACAAAAAAGACATATAGTTTTCCCCTCTTTTTTCTTAATGATAGTTGGATTAAAGTAGTTAGTGTAAATATGTGGTCAATACATGATTTTCTTTTCTAAATCCCGCTTGGTTTTCGGGTATAAGGTTACTTCTCATCATTTCTCACGACATTCAAACTTTTGCTCCAAGTTTGAAGGAAATAATTTTGGTTGGTCATCGCTTGAGATACGAAAGCTAGAGTTGTACCATCAAATAAATAACTTATTACACTCATGAACGAAATTTAAGGAAATGAAAGTCTTTGATATCGCCAGTCATCTATTTTGTTTTAAGGAGACAAAGGTTGTTCACACTTGGTTATCTCGTGTATCTTCAATATAAGTTACTGTAATATCTTTCAGAGTTATTGTCTAAATCCCGATATACATGCTGAAAAGTACAACTTCCTTAAGTTATGTCCATGAGTGTATCTTTCAGAGTTATTATCTGAATCCCGATATACATGCTGAAAGGTACAACTTCCTTAAGTTTTGTTCATGAGTGTATCTTTTAGAGTTATTGTCTGAATCCCAATATACATGCTGAAAGGTACTACTTCCTTAAGTTTTGTCCATGAGTGTATCTTTCAGAGTTATTGTCTGAATCCCAATATACATGCTGAAAGGTACAACTTCCTTAAGCTTTGTCCATGAGTGTCTATCAATGGACTCTTTTTTTTCAATTTTTCAAAAGACATTTTTAACTTCCTTAACTATGAAAAATTATTTATAGTTCGGAATATATGAGCAGAGAAATCTAATACAATAGCAAAGGTGTGTGGTGAGATGAATCTATGCAATCTCTAGGAGGGTTTACTACTGATGAACCAAGCCCTTGCAATATTTTTTATCACAGTAAGGACAGTAGGAAGCAGTTCTATTTATAAAAAGTAAAATAAACCGCGCCCAAATAGTGTTATTTATAATGAATTATTGTAGCTACGGAAGATAAGTACATTCTCAGTAGCTGGCTACCTGTTGGGATACGTTTCCTTTCATGCTTATCTGTCTTTCTTATCTCTGTTTATGACGGAGCACTTTGTTGTCGCGGTGAGTGTCGCAATCTGCACTCTCAACCCTTGAATTGGATCTCTAGTGATTTGTGGTTGAAGAGTTTGATACTATTATGATCAATTATTTGCTTCCTTTTCAAAGAGAACAAACTTCCTTTTGTCCTTTCTGAGATGAGACTATTTGAAAGAGCCTAGACTCATCAGCTATGAACCATCTCAGTTGTTTGGACAGTTTAATCTATGGTTCCGCTAGTACTTTCGCTATTTTTTCTATTTCAGTAAGGGCAATAGGAAGTTTATGTTTTTGATAAATAAAACAAAATCATACTCAATAGTTGCATATCGTTTTTATTATTACGTCGCTGCTCTGCTGGGATGGTCAAATGAATACGCGGGATAGGTAAGGATCTCTGTTCGACTCCTATTTATTTACCTTCTTGTATTATGGAGAACAAGTAACAGACAGGGAACAACAAACGCCGTTAATAACGGGGAAGATGACTTCACTCCTGGCTAGATGGGCTTCTTCCTGATTGGTTCAACCATGCGCCCCCTGGTCTACATGTGATGGACGGTTTTCGCCTCCTTTGGAGATTGTCTTAACACATCCCGAAAGATGAATTTTGTAAATGTTTTGAAGCATGGGAAAAACGATGGAAGCTATGTATAGATAGGGTACGGGAGTATTATGGAAAACACCGATAAATGTTTTTTACTCAGTCTCACCGTTTTTCTTATTTTTGCCTTTTTGGAGAAATTATTTGATAGACCTAATATACAAATATATTCATGATAAAATTGTGAACAAAGTATTAAAATTACAAATATATTCTCACAATGAGTATCTTTTTTATTTAAAAAAACGCTAGCTTTCAAGCGTTAATCGCTCTTCAACGAGCTTAGTATAATATCGACTTTATCCCACCAGAAATATTTACAAAAACAAACGCACGCAGCGTGGATATTTATAACTGAAAATGTTTTAATTGGTTTGTAATTTAACAATTTTATGGAATATGTCTATTTTAATTTTTAGGGCATCCAGAACCTATAAAATTGATCTATTGATTTCTTCTGAGATATCGGTATTGTGATATTAAATCTATTTTCCTGTTTATGCTGTTATATCGTGTTCAATTAAAGAATCTTACCACGTTACCTTGTTTTTCCTTTGAATGCTGTTATATTAATTGGAAGCGAGAGATTCTAAGAGTAACCGTTGAAATTTGTTCTTAATGTTTTTGTAGTGGCATTTCGTTTGTGTTATGTTAAATTGGTGACCGGTCTGTGCAATATGTTGATAGATCATTGAACGTTGGTCTTTTGTTCTGATATTTCTGTTATGTTCGTTTAGTCTAACTTGTATCGATCTTCCTGTCTCACCTATGTATGTAGCATTGCAGTCTTGGCATTGAATTGAGTAAATTGCATTGATTTGAAGTTTAGGTTCCAGTTGTTTTTCAGATTTATTTTTGGATTTCTAAGAAGTTGACCTATGGATTGATGGTTACTAAAATACGTTTGAATTCCTTGTCTGCAAAGAATATGGGCTATTTTTTCATTACATTTTGAATAAGGGAGAATGCATCTGTTTCTATATACTTTAGCTGTTCTATGTATCAAAATGCCACTACAAAAACATTAAGAACAAATTTCAACGGTTACTCTTAGAATCTCTCGTTTCCAATGAATATAACAGCATAAACAGGAAGATACCATCACAAAACCTTAGATATCTCAGAAGAAATCAATAGATCAATTTCATAGGTTCTGGATGCCCTAAAAATGAAAATAGACATATTCCATGAAATAGTTAAATTACAAACCAATTTTTAAATTTTCAGTTATAAATATCCACGCTGCGCGCATTTGTTTTTGTAAATATTTCTGGTGGGATAAAGTCGATATTATAGTAAGCCCGTTGAAAAGCGATTAACACTTGAAAGCTAGCGTTTTTTAAATAAAAAAAGATACTCATTGTGAGAATATATTTGTAATTTTAATACAAATATATATCTATATATTTAGGTAATAAAAATGCATATATTGGATTGTAAAGTCTTGAACTTCGTAACAATCCAATATATGCCTTTTTTATTATTCAAATATTTGAATATGGATTATTCTATATTCAGATATATGTAAATATAGGTGTGATCATTGCTAATTAGATAGGTAATTAGTTAATTAAGAAGGTAGAGAAGGATCTTAAAGCTCCATTCGACTTGTCATATTTATCTAGATGTCAGTTTATACCTTGTAACTATGATGTTTCCATTTCCCAATTCGCTGTTTAGTTCTCCAGAAACAATAATGATCAGTTACAATCAGTGAATTATCTTTGTTGTTGTATCGCTAGATAGAGAGTAGCCAGGATGAGGCATCTATCAGGCCACGACCTTAAGAAAAATAGTTTATTAGAAATAAACATTCCTTAAAAAAGATAAATCCTACTGACTGACTAACCAAATTGTGCTGCTATTTATATACAAATTTCTAAAGCAACAATTGAGTATGCAAAGAGGATATTTGCATTTCTAGAAATATACAAGCATGCAAATACACTACACTTGTCATTCGCAGCTATATTTCCAACCAAAATGTCGAATGTACCAGTGTAACGTATACACGGAGATGTAGATAACTACAGAAGTTACATGTACCCGGCTCAGTAAGTTGACGCACCGAGTGGCGTGACGGCACCACGCTGCCATCACATAGAACCAATTGGGAAAGTTAGAGGAATACTGTTTCTGCATTTTACGGTATAAATGGTGTGATTTGGAGCATTGTTTTTCACCATTGTGGTCTGTCTGGTACCAATTGTGGTCTTTTTGTTCTATTGTGATCTGCTGGACCTATTGTGGTCTGTTTGGTCGGTCATATTGTAGTATGTTTTGTTCAAGTGTAGTCTGTTTGGTCCTATCGTAGTCTGTCTGTTCTTGTTGTGGTCTTTTTGGCCTTGTTGTGGTCTGTCTGGTCATATTGTGGTCTTTCTTGTTCTATTGTGATCTGTCTGTTCTTCTTGTGGTCTACCGGACATATCATGGTCTGTCTGGTCTTGTTGGGGCATGTTCGGTCTTGCTGTGGTCTGCTTGGTTCTATTGTAGTCTCTTTGGTCTTGTTGTGGTGTGTGGGCCTATCGTTCTTATCTGAACCTATTGTGGTCTGTTTGGCTTCATTGCGGTCTGTCTAAACCTGTTGGGCTCTTTCTAATCTTGTTGCGGTCTGTCTGATCCTATCGTGGTCTGTCTGGAACTATCGTGGTCTGTCTGAACCTGCTGTGGGCTGCCTGTTCTTGTACCGGTACGTGGTTAGCTTTTCTTGATTAATCAAGAAGGGATATTTGGTCAATTCTGTAATAGTTTTAAAAAATCAACAATTAGTTGATATATATTCCAACAGATGGCGCAATCCATCATCTAACTCAGTTGCACGATCAGGAGATGCCTTTTTATTAATACATTTTTATGCATTATATTGTCTTATAATTTTTATAAAAGCGATCATCAAAGCAAGACAGATGGGCTCGCGTCCAGAAAAATGCATTTTTAAACGTTCCCACATGTAGAGACCTGTGAAGAAAAGACCTGTAGAAATGTATTGAACTCGTAAAATGTTTGCAAATTTTACACAATTATTGAGAAAACACTTTTATATATTGAGAAAACGGCATCTCCTTATCGTGCAACTGAAGCCATCAGCAACTTTCAGTTGTATGAGATAATAAGATGCCTTTTTATTTCAATTTATTTACCTTAACCCAGTAAAATTTCACATTTGTACTGTTTTTTCACTTATATAGTTCGTCGATCATTATTTTAATAGAATTTCTACATTTTCCCACTGCACGGACCGATCTGATCTGCTCCATGGACAAGACATCACCACCTCAATTGGCCGGTATTGTGATCAGGGTGCACGGACCGATCTGATCTGCTCCATGGACAAGACATCACCACCTCAATTGGCCGGTATTGTGATCAGGGTGCACGGACCGATCTGATCTGCTCCATGGACAAGACATCACCACCTCAATTGGCCGGTATTGTGATCAGGGTGCACGGACCGATCTGATCTGCTCCATGGACAAGACATCACCACCTCAATTGGCCGGTATTGTGATCAGGGTGCACGGACCGATCTGATCTGCTCCATGGACAAGACATCACCACCTCAATTGGCCGGTATTGTGATCAGGGTGCACGGACCGATCTGATCTGCTCCATGGACAAGACACCACCAGCTCAGTTGGCCGGTATTGTGATCAGGGTGCACAGACCGATCTGATCTGCTCCATGGACAAGACACCACCAGCTCAGTTGGCCGGTATTGTGATCAGGGTGCACGGACCGATCTGATCTGCTCCATGGACAAGACACCACTAGCTCAGTTGGCCGGTATTGTGATCAGGGTGCACGGACCGATCTGATCTGCTCCATGGACAAGACACCACCAGCTCAGTTGGCCGGTATTGTGATCAGGGTGCACGGACCGATCTGATCTGCTCCATGGACAAGACACCACTAGCTCAGTTGGCCGGTATTGTGATCAGGGTGCACGGACCGATCTGATCTGCTCCACGGACAAGACACCACCAGCTCAGTTGGCCGGTATTGTGATCAGGGTGCACGGACCGATCTGATCTGCTCCATGGACAAGACACCACCAGCTCAATTGGCCGGTATTGTGATCAGGGTGCACGGACCGATCTGATCTGCTCCATGGACAATACACCACCACCACCTCAGTTGGCCGGTATGGTGATCAGGGTGCACGGACCGATCTGATCTGCTCCATGGACAAGACACCACCAGCTCAGTTAGCCGGTATTGTGATCAGGGTGCACGGACCGATCTGATCTGCTCCATGGACAAGACACCACCAGCTCAGTTGGCCGGTATTGTGATCAGGGTGCACGGACCGATCTGATCTGCTCCATGGACAAGACACCACTAGCTCAGTTGGCCGGTATTGTGATCAGGGTGCACGGACCGATCTGATCTGCTCCATGGACAAGACACCACCAGCTCAGTTGGCCGGTATTGTGATCAGGGTGCACGGACCGATCTGATCTGCTCCATGGACAAGACACCACCAGCTCAGTTGGCCGGTATTGTGATCAGGGTGCACGGACCGATCTGATCTGCTCCATGGACAAGACACCACCAGCTCAGTTAGCCGGTATTGTGATCAGGGTGCACGGACCGATCTGATCTGCTCCATGGACAAGACACCACCAGCTCAGTTGGCCGGTATTGTGATCAGGGTGCACGGACCGATCTGATCTGCTCCATGGACAAGACACCACTAGCTCAGTTGGCCGGTATTGTGATCAGGGTGCACGGACCGATCTGATCTGCTCCATGGACAAGACACCACCAGCTCAGTTGGCCGGTATTGTGATCAGGGTGCACGGACCGATCTGATCTGCTCCATGGACAAGACACCACCAGCTCAGTTGGCCGGTAGTGTGATCAGGGTGCACGGACCGATCTGATCTGCTCCATGGACAAGACACCACCACCTCAGTTGGCCGGTATTGTGATCAGGGTGCACGGACCGATCTGATCTGCTCAATGGACAAGACACCACCACCACCTCAGTTGGCCGGTATTGTGATCAGGGTGCATGAACCGATCTGATCTGCTCCATTGACAAAACACCACTAGCTCAGTTGGCCGGTATTGTGATCAGGGTGCACGGACTGATCTGATCTGCTCCATGGACAAGACACCACCACCACCTCAGTTGGCCAGTATTGTGATCATGGTGCATGGACCGATCTGATCTGATCCATGGACAAGACACCACCAGCTCAGTTGGCCGGTATTGTGATCAGGGTGCACGGACCGATCTGATCTGCTCCATGGACAAGACACCACCAGCTCAGTTGGCCGGTATTGTGATCAGGGTCCATTGACCGATCTGATCTGCTCCATGGACAAGACACCACCAGCTCAGTTGGCCGGTATTGTGATCAGGGTGCACGGACCGATCTAATCTGCTCCATGGACAAGACACCACCAGCTCAGTTGGCCGGTATTGTGATCAGGGTCCATTGACCGATCTGATCTGCTCCATGGACAAGACACCACCACCACCTCAGTTGGCCGGTATTGTGATCAGGGTGCACGGACTGAACTGATCTGCTCCATGGACAAGACACCACCACACCTTCTTATGCGATCAAATATAATGACGCTGTAAGAAATAAAGTTAAGATAAATTCCATGTTTTGTTTTCAGCTTCTTCT
>CP092871.1:9409459-9492252 GCA_030710605.1 Cordylochernes scorpioides | reverse complement strand
CTCAACATTACCATCTTTTCTAAAAAAAATGCATTAAAATTTTTGCCAATTTTTATCAAAGCTATATATATATATATAATTGAATGTTTGTCTGTCTATCTGTCTGTCTGTCGGTCTGTCTGTACTCTATAGATTCAAAACCCATACATCCAATCGCCGTGAAATTTTGGGATATTATTAGGTATATCCCCGGGAAGGTTTTTGAAAAATAATTTCTTGAATATCTTGAATATCCTTAGAGTTATTTGCAGATTTGTATATTTAACTCGAAAGCAGCGCCCCCATTTCGACGATGATAACAAGTTTTTTTTATCTATAAGTTTTATTATCACTAAGTTTATTATCTTAAAGATTATTTATCAAAAGTAAGATATTCCTTTAACTTGCAATTACCGAGGAAACCAATTAATAATGATTTTATTCAACTTATCGAGTATTTTTCAAGGGACCGGGAAAAATATTCACTTTATCGAGATTCAAATTTACGAGTTTCAAATTATCAAAATATATCTTTTTTTTTGTTTTATAAGTTTATAGAGAATTGTTTTAACAAATTTTCGTTAGACAAACCTTTACTCGGGTAAAACCCGGGCGAAGCCGGGTACATCCGCTAGTTAAAAATATAAATGAAAACTTCCATTTCAGAGCTTTTTTATAAAAAAAAAAACTTTAAAATAAGTTTAATCCCGATACCAAATGTACGTGGATGATTTATCAAACCACGGACTGGGCATACAAACTGAAGAGGAAAAATCACGATTTCCAATACCTTTACTGGGTTTCAAAGTAATGTCACTCAATCTCCTTTCTCTCTATTTGTAATAATACATCTATCCCCCGATTTACACGGTAGATACGTTCCTGAGAAAAACGTGTAAATCGAAAATTAAATATTTTCGCGAAATTTTTATGCGAAGAAATACAGACACAGTGTGCGTGTGCAGCAAGTCACCACATAAGCTCGGGATTCCTCGTGAGATGTGTACACATCGCATGTGTTCAATCACAGTAGCATTTAGTATAGTGCGATAAAAACAACAAAAAAACTTTTTTGGAAAACCGTGTAAAAGCGAAAACTTGTAAAACAAGTACCGTGTAAATCGGGGGATAGGTGTAGAAACTTTCTGGAATTCCATCCTTGACTGATATCGTTTAACGTATGGATTTACACTATGTAAATAGATATCTTTGTGATATATGCAAATTAAAGTTTCCAAAAACACTACTAAATCATCCTCAGTAATACGTGGGTAGACGACTGAAGAATCCTGGTATTTTTGGCTTTCCTTCTCAACAATTATTTGATTTACGGATATTTTCTCCGCCTTTGCCGGTCCCAAGCCCGGAAGAAAAAGGAGGAGGGGGAGCAGTAACAAGCTCACTAAAACAAGCTCACTCAGCTGGCCTGGCTGATAGTACCCTGTAAGGGCTCCTGATCCAAGGATACAGGATGAGTTTGTACTCAATGTTAGAAGCGGCTGTACATGGTGTATGTAAGAGAGGGTCATTTCATATTGGAGCTAAGTCGGCCTGCCACTGAGTAGTGCTCCCAGTCTTAATGACAAAGGCAGACGCATTCTACTTCAGATATAAGAAAGAAGAGGGTATTTTAAAAAAATATTATTTCAAGTTATTCTCAGAGATTTAAGGAAATTAACTACAAGAACAGCTTTCTTAAGTTTTGTCCATGATTCCATTAGCAGAATCGCCCACTAATAGAATTCTAAAAAGCATTTTGATTTCTTTAGCTAGTGAAACCGATGAAGGGGTTCATCACCGATGAGCCAAGCCGTCCTAATTCTTGGGTCATCGCAATAATGCGACTAGGAAGTTTGTTTTACTTTTAAAATAAATATTCGTGCGAAATGTTATCTGAATTCTTATATAAAATTATGAAGAATACTTCTATATATATATACTACGCTGATGAGGGCCAACAGCCCGAAACGCGTACGTGGTTAGCTTTTCTTGATTAATCAAGAATGGGTATTCGGCTAATTCTGGTATAATTTAAAAAATCAACAAATAGTTGATATTTATTCCGATAGATGGCGCAAGCCATCAGCAACTTTTAGTTGTACGATAAGGGGAGACTCCTTTTTCTTAATATATGTAAATACGAGTAGTCAGAGTTTCTATCCAGAAAGACACAAGAAAGGAAGGAAGCCATCGGTAAATGACAGCACTGTAAGGGTGAAGACTGTGAACGAATACTAAGTGACATTTGCCCAGGATGACTAGCCCGCAGACGATAGTTGCATAAGTCGTCTGCAGTTTTAGGTCATCACCGTCTGCCATTGTTGAGGTTTACCAACAAGAGGAAGGTCGGAGGAAGCCTATCGGTTCCAACCGGTTTAAACCGGAATTTCCGAGATAGGATGTCTTGTCACACCTGACAGGACAATGGAAGTTTGCACGTTGACAAATTGTTGACTTTATTGGATTATAGGAGAGAGAGTTGTTTATCTTAGATAGCTACAGGTGTTGTCTGATATGTTTTAAGTAAACATATGGTAGGCCTTATATGTAAATATGTATTTTCATTTTGACGGGAGAGGCGCCATATGCTTCTATATATTTATTTATATTGGATTTGTAAAGAAAGTTCGGGTTTATTCGACAATTTTATTTAAACAAAAAACTTCAATATATAAAACACGGATGTTTCTTTTTTTTAAAACATAAAACAAACTCTTCTACTGTTCTTACTGCGATGAAAAAATATATTCGGGAGGGCTTGGCTCATCAGTGGGAAACCCTCCCAGCGGTTTCGCCAATTTTATCTACCAAACCGCTTCTCTTAGAGCTCTAATACTGTATTGGAGGATTTATATATTGAGAGTAAAAAAAAGGCACATGCTGACTCCTCAGATGAGCATTTTAGATTGGCGCTTTGCTAAAAAGCTCATGTGAGGGGTAAGGAAATGTCTTTTTTACTTTTAATATCAACACCTGACCTTTCTCTTTATTCCATACTCTTTTCACATATTAGAATTAATATTAAAAAAGGAATATCCTGACCAGGAACACATGTGCTTTACAGAAGGCACAGCGCCATCTGGTGGAACAGAAATCAACTAAACATTGATTTAGACTGTTCCCTGATATTTGACCAACCCAATTTCTTGATAAAATCAGCGCGAAACGCGTTCGTGGATGGCTTTTCTTGATTTATCAAGAAATTGGGTTGGCCAAATATCAGGGAACAGTCTAAATCAATGTTTAGTTGATTTCTGTTCCACCAGATGGCGTTCTGCCTTCTGTAAAGCACATGTGCTCCTGGTCAGGATATGCCTTTTTTAATGTTAATTTCAACACCTGACCTTTTTATCTTTTATTTTTTTCTTTCGTTTTTTCATATATTAAAATTTAAAAAAATGGCCCTCGTCAGCGTGGTGCAAGCTGTACCTCTATAACCAAAAATATTCTCGGCTATAAAGAAATTGCTATGAAAGTAGGGGCTGTAACCAAGGTACTGTTGTAAGGATTTGGTCAGTGGTCAGAGGAAGAGAAAATTTCAAGAAAACCTGGTTCGGGTCGTCCTAGAGTAACAACAGAGAGAGAGAGAGAGAGAGAGATTTAAACACTTTTTATTGACATCTTGTCAATTATGTTTTACAAAACTAATGAAGAATAATGGGAATATTTTCAATGATTTATGAGTGAGGAAGGCTCCACCATCTCGATAGGGTCCTCCTCCAGACCAGGAGAGAGTCCTCTTGGACCCCCCGCAACTCCAGGGCCAGGAAGTATTTGTAAATGCGGGTCTTGGCAGATGCCATGATGGCCAAGGCGTTGTCCTCCAGCTCATGACAACAGAGAGAGAGAGGATAGGAAGGAAGGTTGTAGCAGATAGTACTGTACCAATACAGCTCTTTATATACAGAATGGACCATCTCTGAACACCATTGATAACTACAGTCATAGTATAGCCACGCTTGATAGATTAAAACAGGAAGTAGGTGAATAGCGTGGTAAGTTTCTTTATTCTTATTGAAGCATAACTCGGCAGTCACCGGTCTTTATTAACAATTCCATTCTCTGCCAGACACAGAAGTGACAGGCTCAGCTAGCGTGAAGAGAGACTTCTTTGGGCTCAAGAATGGCATTCTGTCTTTTTTTCTAATGAATTCAGAGTTAATTAAGGAAATTCATGATGGCAGGATTGTCAAATTATTTGACAAACATACAGTTTTAATCTTCTCATTTATTTGAGAAGAATGTTGTTTATTTGTTAAGTGAACTGATCTCCCACGCCTTTTCATTGGACGAATGTGGCCATGTTTGTACATTAAAGAGGGTTGAAACGGAGGAGTCGTGGAGTGGTGTTCGAGTGGAGACGTTTAAAGCGTTTTCTGTGTGCTTGTCTGGTGATTCTCCTCGCATACCTGTGTAACCCCGGTCCGCTCCTTATCAACGCTGCAAATAAAATGTAAGTACTGTTTTTATTTTATTTAACAAATCGTGTTTTTTACCCCCTTTTTGTTGTTGGTGTTGTACTCTTGAGTGTACCTTTTTCCGTGTTTAAGTTACTCTTACTGCAGGCCCTAGTTTATTGTTTTTAGTGTGTTAACCCGTAATAGTAACTTTTATCATGTTACACGTAGTCCCTCAGTAAAATCCAATCAGAAAAGTCATACAGCAAGAACTCCTGTCTTCATGGTGTGGGGTGGAATCAGCTATGGAAGTACTACACCTATTGAAGGAGGAGAGCACGACCTGATCTTATTCCAAACAAAACAAAACTTTATGTCCCTTTGCAGGCTTATCCAGAAGATTATGTGGGACCTATCACCCATCTGGAGGTTCTATATCAACCTACCATTTAGGTCCAATAGCACTGGATCAAATTTGGTCAATATTGCCACGTGGAAAATTAGGGAAGACAAAAAAATCAGGAGGAGACAACAATTTATTTCAAGCAAGGACAAAACTATGAATGGTAAACAAAATATAAACTACGAGGGAAATTTACAGAGTAGCAAAATATAAACATAAAAATGACCACTCTGTTAATAAAAATAATAAAATTAATAAAAACTTTGTTACAATAGGGTTCAATATTTGGTTTCTCCCATCCAGCACCCAGCTTGGGATCATTAAAACTCTCATGTAGGAGGGATGTCTTTCCCACTATGGCTTATCGGGAATTTTCAAATCTATTCTATTATCGGAAATGTTAGAAAGAAGAAAATTATTCATGGTATATCTCTCTGCCTCTTATTTGGAGATGGTCTTAGCATTTAAAAATATACAACAACAAAAGCCTTTATTGAGGACCTCTCGTCCTATAAAGTATTCGCCAGTTTACAGAGTAATCAAAGAGACGAGAACTAAGAATACAGAGATATATGTAGTAGGTATAGTATAGTATTTTCTACACTGTGACTATATACAACAGCAGCAACAAGCCTTTTACTGGAATCAAAGTCCCATACAGGATTCGTCATTCTAATCCTGACAAAGATTATTTACATATAATTATTTACATCAATTAGATTATCTATATAGCTTCCCCTTCTCTTCAGCCGTCTTCCAAAATTTGAACAACGCAAACGCTCCAGCTCTGGCATTTAAAAATATATAGAAAGATAAATGTCTACAATGTATTTTGGGTGTCATCCGGAATGAAGGCATCCCTTAGATAGAAATTATGTCAAAATTCTATTATAAATATAATGAAATCCTATAATTCAAGAGTTTATCGTCTAATTTGTTTATTCAAAAAACTTTATAGGTTTCAGAATGTTTACCTGAGGATGGTATAAACAGAATGAGATGAAAACATTGCGGAAGAACAGTGTGACAAGTATTATGGGGGAGTGTTGCGTAAGTTGAGAGATCCCCAGGTCGCAGACAACAATACAGATAGCTCGTCAGCTTATCAACATGCGGGCCGTTACTTCCTCTGGGACTGTAGGAATGGATGAATGAACTGTGGGTCGGCTAGGAATCTCAGAATCTCCTTTCCAACTTGTACATCATTGTGTCTTCTATAAATTCAGAAACAATACTTAAAATAAGAAAAAGGCATCTCCTTATCGTGCAACTGAAAGTTGCTGATGGCTTGCGCCATCTATCGGAATAAATATCAACTATTCTCGTTGAATTTTAATTATTCCAGAATTGGCCAAATACCCATTCTTGATTAATCAAGAAAAGCTAACCACGGACGCGTTTCGGGCTGTTGGCCCTCATCAGCGTGGTGCAAGCTGTACCTCAACGACCAAAAAATTTGCTCATTAAGGCATCCTGAAAAATCATGAATGGGTATTTGGCCAATTCTGGAATAATTAAAATTCAACGAGAATAGTTTATATTTATTCCGATAGATGGCGCAAGCCATCAGCAACTTTCAGTTACACGATAAGGAGATGCCTTTTTCTTAATTTACGCACCTTATCCCAGTACAATATCATATTTGTATTATTTTTTCACAATACTTAAAATAGTTTGGATCAGACATACTTTAGCCACGAGAAAAGCGTTTTGCTTGAAAGCTTGTATTTTCAATAAAAAGAAACTCACCACGTTATATTTTTGTTTTCTCTTTTAAAACAGTTTGTCGAGGTGTTCAAACCTCTGATTTCCCGGCCAAGATTATCTTCTCCAGAATATGTACAAATCAATAAACTGACTCTCAACCAACAGCTCTGTCAAATCCTGTAGATAGAGGCTGCCTGGCCGGCATTCATAGTTCTATGAAACATAGATACTTCGGCCAGTTAGAGTTTTTTTATTTTCTCAACGTTTTAACAAAAATCGTTCGTCTTCGTCAGGAGAAGTAAATAAAATGGGAATTTGGCAATTTTTATTATTTAGATGTTGTGCAGAATTCGAAGAAAAACGTGAGAACGCTCTTGCAGCTTCAGAATAATTTTTATTGCCTTGCCAAATGCTTTATTTACTTCTCCTGACGAAGACAAAAGGATTTTGTCGAAACGTTGAGAAAATAAAAAAACTCTAACTTAATGAAGTGTCTATTTTTATAGAAATAACTCTGTCACAGTATTCCAGCTCATTTTGGAATTCCTGGAAATGAAATAGTAGACTCTCTAGCCAAATCTGGAGTTCTTGGTTATCTTGAAACCAGATACTCTACTAGTCTTCTGAATCAAAGATACTTCCTTCGTCCCATTAAGGATTAGGCATTTCTAGGGACGGCATCGGTCTCATCCAGCGACTGGTACAGAGTGGAACGAGCCAGCACCAAGTCTTTCCATACAAGAGGACATCTTATATCCAGACTTAAGTCATCTACGAACAACGACAATGACAATACAAAATATTATATTGACACTTAGACAATGGTTATAAAAGTAAATGAGAGAAATAAACAAAGGAATGGTATTGTTTACAATTAGATGATAAACTATTTACTGTTGTTCTCAGGAAGGGAGATTTCTCCATCTTGTCCTCCTCCAGACAAGGACAGGATCAACGTTCATTGTTGTTCAATGTTGAGATGATACTTATAGAGACATGTCCTGGCCGACGCTAAGCTGGGCAGAGTGTCGTCATCCAGGCCTCGCCTAAAGACCCAGCTCTACAGGTCAGATGGTCGACTGATAATGGTAAAGGCCTCCAGCATGAAAGGCCTGATGTAGCGGCAGGACCAGTACTGGTATACGAAGAACGATCTTCCAGAGATGTAGCGGCAGGACCAGTACTGGTATACGAAGAACGAGCTTCCAGAGATGTAGCGGCAGGACCAGTACTGGTATACGAAGAACGATCTTCCAGAGATGTAGCGGCAGGACCAGTACTGGTATACGAAGAACGATCTTCCAGAGATGTAGCGGCAGGACCAGTACTGGTATACGAAGAACGATCTTCCAGAGATGTAGCGGCAGGACCAGTATTGGTATACGAAGATCTTCCAGAGATGTAGCGGCAGGACCAGTACTGGTATACGAAGAACGATCTTCCAGAGATGTAGCGGCAGGACCAGTACTGGTATACGAAGATCTTCCAGAGATGTAGCGGCAGGACCAGTATTGGTATACGAAGAACGATCTTCCAGAGATGTAGCGGCAGGACCAGTACTGGTATACGAAGAACGATCTTCCAGAGATGTAGCGGCAGGACCAGTACTGGTATACGAAGAACGATCTTCCAGAGATGTAGCGGCAGGACCAGTACTGGTATACGAAGAACGATCTTCCAGAGATGTAGCGGCAGGACCAGTACTGGTATACGAAGAACGATCTTCCAGAGATGTAGCGGCAGGACCAGTACTGGTATACGAAGAACGATCTTCCAGAGATGTAGCGGCAGGACCAGTACTGGTATACGAAGAACGATCTTCCAGAATAGATGGGAATATTTTCTTATCATGTATCTTTGCAACTTACCACGTGCAACCCCAAACCATATTTCCGACTATATCGAATCATTCATCGATGAGCTCTACTCATCGCCAGCAAAAACCATTAGATATTCAAGATCCATAGCCATGATACCATGATATTGAAAATAAAAATGTTAATACGCGAATGCTTTTTTCACATATGAATATATTATAAAAACCTTTTTGCCTTTTATATAATTGAATATATATTTATACAGAGAGAGAGAGAGACATTATAATATTGGGACTCAAAAATCATCGATTCTGGTTAGCAGCCCCGTAAATAAAGATTCCGAGAGAAACATTTAATTAGAAAATGAGAAATTTTGTTGGGATGGTTTGTCTGATTATAATATAATAAATAATTTTTGATAAACCAGTGTAATGTAATAAGGTTTATGCAAAAATGCTTACGTAATATTTTTTGCTGTATTTATCCCAATACCAAAAAAAAAAAAAAAATGCTGTCACGCAAAAACCATGGGTGATGGAAAATTTCGTATTTGAATTTTGAGTTCAGTATGAAAAGTTACACTAGAAATACCATCAGGTTCTCTTGGGCAAAAATGTTGTTGACCAGTGTTATTTGTCAATTCTCTAATCATCAGTTTCGTCAATTTAACTATCAGATTATTTAAGGAGAACGATATTCTGAGATTCCTAGCCGTACGACAGTCCATTCATCCATTCCTTACAGTCACAGTGGAAGTATCGGCCTGCATGTTGATAAAGCTGACACATTCTGTATTGTTGTCTGCGACATGAGAAACTCTCTCAACTTATGTAATACTTCTCCCTAATCTTTGTCACTTTCATATTTTATCATTCAGAGCCATTTATTGATGGCTTATTTTCAACACATTTACTATAGAACCCCTCTGTAAAAGACAACATCTAATTACAGAGTCAAAATGTCTTTTAGGGGAATCAAGCAAAAATATATGGAAATTTTGCAGGGAAGATATTCATCCATAAAATGATGGTCACTTTTGAAATTTTAGACAGATTGGCTTTTGTTTCTATTTGCTAAAATTGGTTCTGTAACTCAATCTTTATTACCACCCTTTAATTTTAATTGGGGTGATAAGCATTGCATTGTGTCAAATATGCAATATTATATATATATATATATATATATATATATGGTAATTTAAACCAACAACCCCATACTGTGTATATAACTTATAATAAGATTGTCATGTTGTATATAGAGACACATCTATAAATAATTATGCGCATGATTAATCTGTGTCATCGCATCGCCCTATGTAATGTAATTTGTACAAAGTGGATAAATAAATAAAATCTGTAATAGATTTAAGAGTTGAGCTAGGGCAGAGATCGAACATATAGTATTGCCAAAACAACAGAGTCTAAAGATGGAAGTCATAAATCAGGTAGATTCACAGTTCCCACGACAGGCCACCCACACTGTCACATGTGGTGGAATGCAGAGACCCCTCTCACACCTGGACAGGTAAAGGCGCCTTTTCTCAAACGCCCCTGTCACATAAGGTCGCCCCGTCTTTAACCTATAAATCATCACCTTACAGTCTCTTGACAGTTCAGTCAGTTCAGTTCAGTTTAGTTTAGTTCACCCTTAGTGCAAGCCGCGTCGGTCGTATGTTATGTCGATCTCATCCAACATGTAGTTAGGAAGAACTCGTCTATCTCCATCTTTTCGCTCCTTAGCTCAACTTTTATCTGTTACGGGACTTTCTTAGTGCAACTGTGTCTTCGTTTTTGTGTGGATATC
Source organism: Cordylochernes scorpioides (assembly GCA_030710605.1). Classification (NCBI taxonomy): domain Eukaryota; kingdom Metazoa; phylum Arthropoda; class Arachnida; order Pseudoscorpiones; family Chernetidae; genus Cordylochernes; species Cordylochernes scorpioides. The sequence continues at coordinate 9,482,146 of CP092871.1, read as the reverse complement.
CCCAGCTTTCCACTCTGCCTCGACCACGACTGCCTGTATTTTGTGAGAACTTTTAAAGGTCTTCCAAGGTGCAGAGAGGTACTGGAAAACTCTACATCCTGACTGTTCCTCTCGGTCAACACAGTACAACAAGAGCTACCAGGACTTCATCAACATTATTTCAGTAGTCGACAGGATGACCAAAACGAAGGATGACACAACGAAGAGGTAAGAAGACTGTTCAGATAGGAAGCGAGAAAGAGCGAAGATGGAGGAACAAGCCCGACCATTCCAACGAAACGTCCAAGCAATCTCTCCCCAAGATATTTACGGAAGAAACGCCGCCCCAACGGACTTCCGCATACCCGCTAACCGATCGCCAACGCCAGGAGCAAGCTGACCACCCCAACGACACAGCCGAAAATCCCACACGACATGGAAACTGAGCAGCGATGTACCCAAACCCTGTGACAAGTTCCACACCTTCGACCTGACATCGTCGAGACAATGCTCAAGGCAACAAGCCACAATCAACTTCACAGAAGCTACAAGCGTCTACAAGCTCTACAGGGAGCGTCTTCAACGTCAGCAGGAATACAAGCCAAGACCAAGTTTCCTGACTGAACTTTCATCCAAACTGTAAGTTTTAAAATCTTACATAACTTTATCCTCAAGTTCACAACTTGATTCAACCTAAATTTTGTATTTATATTTTCACTTTAAGCATTTAAAATCAATTTTTACCTTTTTTATATCATTTTATTGAATTTTTAAAACTCTCACACTCTCATTTATCAAATTTATTTTAATTTTTAATCAGATTATAAATTTCAAGTTATTACTCTCAATTTTACTTAAAAAAAAAACAAATTCGCCCATCACGCATTTTTACAAATTTGCCAATCTTACATGTCGTTCTTAAATTCACCTATAATAATATTATCCAAATCTACAACTTAAAAAAAAAAAATCATTATTATTATTTCTTAAAATCTCTCATTCATCATAATACTAAACTTATTTTTGTTTTACTTATTAGTTATCTTTATACCAAAAGACCAATATCTTTATCAATTCTTAAAATTTGGTAATGTTCACCATTTCAAGTAAGCGCCCAATTCAAATTATTTGTAACTCTCACGACATTGCCTTTTTACAAGGAACATCTTCACGCTACCATAATCAACGATCAAAAATATCAATTTTTAAATATAAATTAACGTAGGTGAAACACATTTTTTTTTAATTGCAAAAATCGGAAGATACAATATCTTCAAAAACACCACTAGGGAAAACAACTATCTTTCCCAAAACAAGTTGAAAATAAAGATTCCCTCCACTTCATCGCCAGTAGCTAAATTAGGTCACAACCTACCAAACTTATTAACAACATTTTATTCTAACTTAGATACACTCCCTCGTCTCTACTTTTTACATGCATAATTAAGCATCAATAAATCTCTCTCAACAAATGTTACAACACTCACACATCACTTTATACAATTGGCAACCATTTTTAGTGCGCGACTTAACACACAAATCCAAATCTTGAGCCAAACAAGCCTCCACTTAACTCTATATCGTCGCCACAATAAAATAATTTCACATTAAACTTGCCAAATCCACTAACAGTCAAATATTCTCTCGATGTGTTTCATACAACAACCACCCATGACTTTATTAAATTTGTTATTCATGGTGAAACAGGTTAGATTTTGTGCCAAACTAAGACTTCACGTGACACCTTTTTATTCACATTTCTCACTTCGTGTCACAGTGCCACACCACAAAACTTTTTCACTTTTCAGGCCAAAGACGCCTTCACGCCTGTGACACCACATCTCAACTCAAAGCGTGTCCACGTTGAAAGTCGAACTTTCACCACACATCTAAACCTGACATCACCTAATAACATTTTTTCTAAGTCTAAACTAAATTCGAAACACAACAACTACAAAACACCGAGAAAATCATATCTTTCAATTATAACAGTAAATTGCCAACTCAACAAAAGAGAGAAAGTCAGTTTCGAGTAAATCTCAAACATAGCAAGCCATCCCACATGTGTGACCACCCCAAAAATAGAATTTCCGTGAAAAAAAAAGGGAAGTGGACGCCCTTTTTGACGTCACTCCATTGGTCACTACTATCTTTTGAGAATATCTTTGGACATGCCCTCTCTTCCCCCTCAAGGCAGATCTTCTTGACCGCTAGCTTCATGACGCCATTTTGAACACATGTGTCACACTACTCATTTAGATTTCCTCGAGAATCTCACAAATCTCACCAACGAGATATCACAACACAACATACTTTAAACATTTTACATGTTAATTGATAACACCAATTAAAACAATTTGGTTAAGTCTTATATAGACTTTTTAACGCGAAAGAGAAATCATTCTCTACATACCAGCATTGAGGACAAACGAAAAGATCATTTCACATATTCCCAGTTTCAGAGTCATAGAAACACCGATGTTACCAAAGGGATATAATCTAGTCACACACCACAACTGTAACTTTTCGTCAAAAGAGACAATTTTTGTTCAATTTTACACTACTTAAAATTTATCCAATCATTAATAACCTTCAATTATATTATAAATTTTGTATAAAATCTTGAATAATTATTCTTATTCTTACCTTTCAATTATATAAACAAATTTTTTAATCCAACATTTAAAAAAATAATAAAAAAAAACCTTTAATCAAATTTACTTTTATTTTTCATGATATTATTTTAATATTGTAAAACATCTAATTGTTTCAAAAATTATTTTTATTTTATTATTTATTATATATTTTATATATTACAGGTTTAATTTTGTCCACTTACACTTTTTGTACCCGCAATCATATTTCTATATTTCTATTCACTATATTTTATTTGTTTAAATACCTTTATTATCTGACAAAGTTTATCATCCACTATCGGGCATCTACAACAATCGTTTTCAACAATCATATTCTTTAACCAATTCCCTATATTTTTCATCACTATCTTTTCAGTCATTGCGTCACATCAAAGTAGAAAAACGACAGCACTGCTTGACAATTTATTTTTTGATTTCGTAATTCAACAAACTCTTTGAGAACACAGTTCCCCAGACTTACAAATCCAAACTTCTGGTCTGAACACGCTTCAAGAGTTTATTTCATTTCATCCGCAGAGCAAATCACCAACGCATACACAAAGCGTTCACTTTTTTCAACTTTCAACTTTTTTTTTCAGCTCTAGCGGACCACATTCAACCTTTGATTTCGAGTCAAGTCAGATCACCTACTGTCGCTACAATTTTACTTATCGCATGGCTCTATTTCACTCCTTTCTCAATCATATTAATAAGCAACTTTTCTTCAACAACTTTTAACCCAATAATCCTAAAATTGTGACAAAACACTGTAACCCTTATATAGGATCGCAAGTGAAACATAGTCCATATCCTCGCTTTGCACCTGGACCTAAGTATTTGATTGCATGTGTAAATCTCACAATTGCTTATTCTTTAACTACTAACCCTGTCCAACGCCCACCAATATTCTCTTAGAATGTGAATTTTTATGTCATAATTTTATTTTAATCATCTTTTTTTGTTAATCACACAAAATGTCATTTTTATTTCACTTTTATATATCCAACAAATATCATCTTGTTATAGCCCTTTTTAACCCTCACAGTTTAAATTAATTAAAAGAAATTTTAATTACTTACCAGTGTTAGAGAGGCTTTACCCGCCTAAACCCGGATAAACCCTTTCACTCCCGGGGCCCATCTATGGTAATTTAAACCAACAACCCCATACTGTGTATATAACTTATAATAAGATTGTCATGTTGTATATAGAGACACATCTATAAATAATTATGCGCATGATTAATCTGTGTCATCGCATCGCCCTATGTAATGTAATTTGTACAAAGTGGATAAATAAATAAAATCTGTAATAGATTTAAGAGTTGAGCTAGGGCAGAGATCGAACATATAGTATTGCCAAAACAACAGAGTCTAAAGATGGAAGTCATAAATCAGGTAGATTCACAGTTCCCACGACAGGCCACCCACACTGTCACATGTGGTGGAATGCAGAGACCCCTCTCACACCTGGACAGGTAAAGGCGCCTTTTCTCAAACGCCCCTGTCACATAAGGTCGCCCCGTCTTTAACCTATAAATCATCACCTTACAGTCTCTTGACAGTTCAGTCAGTTCAGTTCAGTTTAGTTTAGTTCACCCTTAGTGCAAGCCGCGTCGGTCGTATGTTATGTCGATCTCATCCAACATGTAGTTAGGAAGAACTCGTCTATCTCCATCTTTTCGCTCCTTAGCTCAACTTTTATCTGTTACGGGACTTTCTTAGTGCAACTGTGTCTTCGTTTTTGTGTGGATATCCCCAGCTTTCCACTCTGCCTCGACCACGACTGCCTGTATTTTGTGAGAACTTTTAAAGGTCTTCCAAGGTGCAGAGAGGTACTGGAAAACTCTACATCCTGACTGTTCTTCTCGGTCAACACAGTACAACAAGAGCTACCAGGACTTCATCAACATTATTTCAGTTATATAAATATATATATGCAATATGCAATATTTTAAGGGAGAGGAGTCTCTTTTGATACGTATGTTGAATATTTTACACTACATGACACTGAATTTGTAACACCAGGAATTAGAGGGCTGTCTTAGTGACCTAAATACCAATATAGGTGATCTGCTATCATAGGCGATGGCTTCCTAAACCATAATGTCGGGTTGTCGTGAAGTGCGACGTTCCACAGTTGCGGCAGGATAGGACCTGTCACCAAGACGACGCCAAACTCTTACTCGGTGACTATCATTGCTAAAACAGAAGCGAGATTCATCTGAGACCACTACTCTGTACTATTCCTCTGTCCATTTAGCTCTATCCCGACAAAATTGCAAATGGAGATGACTGTGCCGTTGGGTCAGTGGCAGTCTTCTTAACAGGCGCCATGAGTGTAGGCCGCCGGCAATAATCGGCGTGTAATGGCTCTGGTCGGTATATTAGAATCAAGAGTGTCCTCCACATTATGAAATAATGGCGACAGAAGTCGACTGTGAGGCCGCCAACGCCATCTGGTGAATGCGTCGGTCTACGCGTGCTGACGTCACTCTGGCCGCACCAGCACCCCTAAATCGTGCCACATTTTTTAAATTAAAACAATATTAGGCAGAGCCGGTGTACTGTGGACGCGTCAAGGTGTCTGTCTGAAGGGATTTAACGTATGAACCAACGGCCCTTCTGAGTCCAATCATCTCTCGTGAAATTGTCTGTCTGATGGAACTGACATTCTCTGGCATTCTCCGCTACTGAGCGTCAGAGTCCAAAATACAACTTTCAAATGTTTTCCCTGTCAGACAGAGAAGTTAGAATATTGTCAAATTTGAAAGTTCCTTCTCATATATCTCCATCAACATTTGCGAGATAGCTGTACAGTTTGCATCATTTACAAAAACTCGGTGAGTTAACTTTACCCTGACATTTGCTTCTTTTCTGCACAGTAATTCATAGTTTTTCTAATTCGGAGTTACGCAATGCCTATTTTTTGAAATTTTTAAAATTTTCTGTGGCGATTTATAGAACGGAAGATATAAAAGTCCACAGAATACATCACAATGTGGAATATAAGAATTTGAGATTCCCAGGGGTGTGGGGCAATGTTGTAAGGGATGTTCCCAGACAGTTGCCATGGTGGAGTTAGATGACGGCACAGTGATGGATTGAGCCGAGACATCTGTCATCAGCTGGTGTCATTTGTAACTCCGCTGTGTCACGCCGCATTAATCTTAACTCTCAGGAGACGTTCATATGCTAGCAGCGTTTGTCCCAGATCTTTCATGGCTAATGATCTTTCTCCGTGTTGTAGATCTACACCATTCATGCATCTACAACATATAGCCCAGTAGACGTTTATATGCTAGCAGCGTTTGTCCCAGATCTTTCATGGCTAATGATCTTTTTCCGTATTGTAGAGCTCTACCATTCATGCATCTACAACATATAGATGGCCTAGTAGACGTTCATATGCTAGCAACGTTTGTCCCAGATCTTTCATGGCTAATGATCTTTCTCCGTGTTGTAGAGCTCTACCATTCATGCATCTACAATATAGCCCAGTAGACGTTCATATGCTAGCAACGTTTGTCCCAGATCTTTCATGGCTAATGATCTTTCTCCGTGTTGTATAGCTCCAACATTCATGCATCTACAACATATAGCCCAGTAGACGTTCATATGCCAGCAGCGTTTGTCCCAGATCTTTCATGACTAATGATCTTTCTCCGTGTTGTAGAGCTCTAACATTCATGTATCTACAACATATAGATTGGCCCAGTAGACGTTTATATGCTAGCAGCGTTTGTCCCAGATCTTTCATGACTAATGATCTTTCTCCGTGTTGTAGAGCTCTAACATTCATGTATCTACAACATATAGATTGGCCCAGTAGACGTTTATATGCTAGCAGCGTTTGTCCCAGATCTTTCATGGCTAATGATCTTTCTCCGTGTTGTAGATCTACACCATTCATGCATCTACAACATATAGATTGTCCCAGTAGACGTTTATATGCTAGCAGCGTTTGTCCCAGATCTTTCATGGCTAATGATCTTTCTCCGTGTTGTAGAGCTCTAACATTCATGTATCTACAACATATAGATTGGCCCAGTAGACGTTCATATGCTAGCAGCGTTTGTCCCAGATCTTTCATGACTAATGATCTTTCTCCGTGTTGTAGAGCTCTAACATTCATGTATCTACAACATATAGATTGGCCCAGTAGACGTTTATATGCTAGCAGCGTTTGTCCCAGATCTTTCATGACTAATGATCTTTCTCCGTGTTGTAGAGCTCTAACATTCATGTATCTACAACATATAGATTGGCCCAGTAGACGTTTATATGCTAGCAGCGTTTGTCCCAGATCTTTCATGACTAATGATCTTTCTCCGTGTTGTAGAGCTCTAACATTCATGTATCTACAACATATAGATTGGCCCAGTAGACGTTTATATGCTAGCAGCGTTTGTCCCAGATCTTTCATGACTAATGATCTTTCTCCGTGTTGTAGAGCTCTAACATTCATGTATCTACAACATATAGATTGGCCCAGTAGACGTTTATATGCTAGCAGCGTTTGTCCCAGATCTTTCATGACTAATGATCTTTCTCCGTGTTGTAGAGCTCTAACATTCATGTATCTACAACATATAGATTGGCCCAGTAGACGTTTATATGCTAGCAGCGTTTGTCCCAGATCTTTCATGACTAATGATCTTTCTCCGTGTTGTAGAGCTCTAACATTCATGTATCTACAACATATAGATTGGCCCAGTAGACGTTTATATGCTAGCAACGTTTGTCCCAGATCTTTCATGGCTAATGATCTTTCTCCGTGTTGTAGAGCTCCAACATTCATGTATCTACAACATATAGATTGGCCCAGTAGACGTTCATATGCTAGCAGCGTTTGTCCCAGATCTTTCATGGCTAATGATCTTTCTCCGTGTTGTAGAGCTCCAACATTCATGCATCTACAACATATAGATTGGCCCAGTAGACGTTTATATGCTAGCAGCGTTTGTCCCAGATCTTTCATGACTAATGATCTTTCTCCGTGTTGTAGAGCTCTAACATTCATGTATCTACAACATATAGATTGGCCCAGTAGACGTTTATATGCTAGCAGCGTTTGTCCCAGATCTTTCATGGCTAATGATCTTTCTCCGTGTTGTAGAGCTCTAACATTCATGTATCTACAACATATAGATTGGCCCAGTAGACGTTCATATGCTAGCAGCGTTTGTCCCAGATCTTTCATGGCTAATGATCTTTCTCCGTGTTGTAGAGCTCCAACATTCATGCATCTACAACATATAGATTGGCCCAGTAGACGTTTATATGCTAGCAGCGTTTGTCCCAGATCTTTCATGGCTAATGATCTTTCTCCGTGTTGTAGAGCTCCAACATTCATGCATCTACAACATATAGATTGGCCCAGTAGACGTTCATATGCTAGCAGCGTTTGTCCCAGATCTTTCATGGCTAATGATCTTTCTCCGTGTTGTAGAGCTCCAACATTCATGCATCTACAACATATAGATTGGCCCAGTAGACGTTCATATGCTAGCAGCGTTTGTCCCAGATCTTTCATGGCTAATGATCTTTCTCCGTGTTGTAGATCTCCAACATTCATGCATCTACAACATATAGCCCAGTAGACGTTCATATGCTAGCAGCGTTTGTCCCAGATCTTTCATGGCTAATGATCTTTCTCCGTGTTGTAGAGCTCCAACATTCATGCATCTACAACATATAGCCCAGTAGACGTTCATATGCTAGCAGCGTTTGTTCCAGATCTTTCATGGCTAATGATCTTTCTCCGTGTTGTAGAGCTCTAACATTCATGTATCTACAACATATAGATTGGCCCAGTAGACGTTCATATGCTAGCAGCGTTTGTCCCAGATCTTTCATGGCTAATGATCTTTCTCCGTGTTGTAGAGCTCCAACATTCATGCATCTACAACATATAGATTGGCCCAGTAGACGTTTATATGTTAGCAGCGTTTGTCCCAGATCTTTCATGGCTAATGATCTTTCTCCGTGTTGTAGAGCTCCAACATTCATGCATCTACAACATATAGATTGGCCCAGTAGACGTTTATATGCTAGCAGCGTTTGTCCCAGATCTTTCATGGCTAATGATCTTTCTCCGTGTTGTAGAGCTCCAACATTTATGTATCTACAACATATAGATTGGCCCAGTAGACGTTTATATGCTAGCAGCGTTTGTCCCAGATCTTTCATGGCTAATGATCTTTCTCCGTGTTGTAGAGCTCCAACATTCATGCATCTACAACATATAGATTGGCCCAGTAGACGTTCATATGCTAGCAGCGTTTGTCCCAGATCTTTCATGGCTAATGATCTTTCTCCGTGTTGTAGAGCTCCAACATTCATGTATCTACAACATATAGATTGGCCCAGTAGACGTTTATATGCTAGCAGCGTTTGTCCCAGATCTTTCATGGCTAATGATCTTTCTCCGTGTTGTAGAGCTCCAACATTCATGCATCTACAACATATAGATTGGCCCAGTAGACGTTCATATGCTAGCAGCGTTTGTCCCAGATCTTTCATGGCTAATGATCTTTCTCCGTGTTGTAGAGCTCCAACATTCATGCATCTACAACATATAGATTGGCCCAGTAGACGTTCATATGCTAGCAGCGTTTGTCCCAGATCTTTCATGGCTAATGATCTTTCTCCGTGTTGTAGATCTCCAACATTCATGCATCTACAACATATAGCCCAGTAGACGTTCATATGCTAGCAGCGTTTGTCCCAGATCTTTCATGGCTAATGATCTTTCTCCGTGTTGTAGAGCTCTACCATTCATGCATCTACAACATATAGATTGGCCCAGTAGACGTTCATATGCTAGCAACGTTTGTCCCAGATCTTTCATGGCTAATGATCTTTCTCCGTGTTGTAGAGCTCTACCATTCATGCATCTACAACATATAGATTGGCCCAGTAGACGTTCATATGCTAGCAACGTTTGTCCCAGATCTTTCATGGCTAATGATCTTTCTCCGTGTTGTAGAGCTCCAACATTCATGCATCTACAGCAGTGTCGGGCAACCTTTTTCGAGTTGAGGCGCACTAAGCTTAATTTCTTTTTTTCGCGGCGCACCTGTGGTTATCACTATAAATTTCCTCGTAGGTAATTAAAATACAACAATAAATACTAGTAAAAATTTAAACATATATATCACATTTTATTAATTTTCAATATTAAATTAACATAATCAATGCGAGCATTGCGATTGTTTTTGAGAGCATATCAAATCATCATATCAATCAATAAATTTTTATAATCGGAATCCATTGCTTCACAAAATGTTGAAAAAATTCTCGATCGAAGAGCGTTTGATTTGATGTAATTGACTACTTTGACAACTTCATCTAGAGTTGTGACAAGGATTAGAGGAACCGACTTTGACACTAACATTTCTCTATGAATCATACAGTGAACAAATTTGATATTTGGATTTTTTTATGACATGTGCTATCAATCCCTTTCTTGAACCTTTCATAGCTGGAGCTCCATCCGTACAGACGCTAACACAATTTTCCCATCTCAAGTTATACTTCATAACATTTTCATCAACTAATTCAAAAATGTCCGCACCAGTCGTTCTTTGTTTTAATTCTTTACAAAAAAAGTAGTTATTCACAATTTTTCCTGTATCGACGAACCTCAAAAATGCCAGCAATTGAGCTTTATTACTAATATCTGTGGTTTCATCAAGCTGTATAGCCCATTTTGTTGAAGAATCATTAAAAGATTGTTTTATTTGCAACTCAATATCTTCTGACATATCTTCAATTCTTCTCGCAATAGTTTTTGATGATTGTGGAATTTTCGTAACCTTCTCCATAGCATCATTCGTTAACATACATCCAGCCACAATTTTTAAAGCAGGCAAGATAATTTCCTCTGCTTCCGCGTGAGCTTTCTTCTTTCGAGCGATGAGTTGAGCTATCATGTAACTAGCTGTTTGAGCTTCATCTGAGGTGGTCATAAATTTATTGAATTTTTTTGATTGCTTTTGAAAACTTGATCGTATATTTTCAAAGTAGCTTATTGGATTGTTCATCTGCTCCTGATGATTTGTCTCAATATGTCGAAGTAGTTTACTTGGCACCATTGTTTCGTTGCTGAGGGTTTTTTGGCAAATTAAGCAAAACGGCAGTGATGGATCATTAACAGATGGTATAAATCCATATTTGAGATAATCTTCAACGTATTTCCTCTTATTTCCAGTTGATTTTACTATTTTCTTATCTTCTTTATTTTCGTTTTGATTTTGTTTATCACTGGCACACCTTCTCTAATTAGAAATCTCTCCATCTAGTTTTGAGAGAATTTAGAAAACACACAAATATAATAATAAAATGTTTTTCCTTTTTTAACCAACAGATTTTACGGTGTACAAAACTTATTGTGTGAATGTGTGTGTGTTTTACAACATGCAAAAAAATGAAGAATTACTACAGCAATACTTTGACGAAAACTCCGAATAAATTTTTAAAATAAATTTATAAATTTTTTTGTTTTCTTTTTTTTAAGCTTTGTAGCTTTGAGTCTCTATTAATAAACAGCTGTGACAAAGATTGTAAATGACGGTTAAGTTTGGACATATTATTTTAAAAATTAGGTATTTTCCCGCAGTATGTATTCAACTTTATTAAATAAAGTTGTTTTCGCGGATTGTTTTTTTTTTAACTTATGATTTTAAATAGGTACGTACCTATTTGCATTTTTATTTTTTAATAATGGCACGTGCCAGTTATGTACGTCAAGATTATGTACATACGTTATATGAAATATAAAATTATGCAAACTGTTGTAATTATAATACCAAAATAAGTTTTATATAAAATGAAATTTTCTTTTTTTTTAATTTCATTTTTTATATGAAAAATTTTGAAAAAAATTATTAAAATTGAATAAAAATTATAAAAAATATTTTTTGAAACATTATTTTTAAATTTAAGCAAAAGTTCTAAATACCTACAAAAATGTTCGCGGCACACCTAGAATTCTTCGCGGCACACCAGTGTGCCACGGCACACCGGTTGCCCGACACTGATCTACAGCATGGCCATAGAAAAATCTTAATAAAGACTTATGCATGCATTTATCATATGTGAAAACCAGTGCTTTATTATTTTATTAATTTTATATATATTTTTTCTTTCTCTGAATTACTCAAACCAATCTGTTTATGAGCTTAATTGTCTTAATTAAAATTTTCTGTATATACACATTTCATTTTTAACATTAAATGTGAATGGCTTATTTTATTATTTACATTTGTAGATTCCGTAGTAAATCAACGTATAATAACGACTTTTGTGTGTATGTTTGTGTGAATGCGTGCGTGTACGTGTGAGTGTGTGTGTGTGGTTACGGTGTTCATGAAAACTCTAGCCTTAAGATCCGAGAGGTCAGTATATACCTCCATTAGAGGGTCGGTGGAAGGATGGTCTAAACCGTTGGTTTTTCACCGTTACGACCCGGGTTAGATTCCCGCATTTGGTGCTTTTTTTTCTGATTTAAAAAAATAATGTTCCAATGGCCCCCGATTCTTGTAAAAGTCCAATCCCACCAGTGAGTGCAAGTAACCAAACAGGGCTCTGGCACATTTGTAAGTGCAAAGTCGAACTGCTTTTCACATGTGTAGACATGTAGAGAACTTAAAATAAAAGCAGTCGTCTACTTCTACCCACCATGATTATCATGACATGTACCACGTGTACTTGAGATAAACAAAAAAAAAACCTTCATTGAGAAAAGTACTCTCTTCCGCAAGTACTCCACAATAGGAAAAGAGTTTAGTAGTTTGAACCGGGCAAGAGATGGTACACAGAATTCCACCAGAACGTGGAAGAGATAAGTCCTCTGGAGTAAATCCATCGGTGGGATAAGCCGACTTCTTTATAAGGGGATCCTGCGTCATAAACCTGGGAGTATCTAATCTGGTGCAGCTTCTTATCTCTACGTATTAAAGAGAAGAAAACAATTCCCAAGCCTTCCTAAATACCACCAATCTGTCACCAAGGCACAATCGCAGTTACCTGGGGCTGCTATTTGTCTTTCTCCAAGACCTGTACATCGTGGGTTTGACCTTTGCCCTTCATCAGTATAGAACGGTTAGCTTTTCCTTAACATCCTCCAAGTGGAGTTCTGAAATCCAATGAACCAATCAACCAAGTACCTTAGCTGGTAAATTGTGGTGATTACTTTAAGTCAGAGCTTATTTAGCGACTCTCAACAAACACAAACGGAGCCTCTTATTAATACATTTCGTCCTACCTACACTCATGAAGACAAAACTTAAGGGAGTGGAATATATCCAGTCGGCTGTTTATTTGAAGGAGACAGAAGCTGTTCACACATATTTATCTCGTGTGTCTTCAATAAAGGTCACTGTAATATCTTTCAGAGTTATTGTCTGAATTCGATATACATGTTAAAAGGTACAACTACCTTAAGTTCTGTCCATGAGTGTATCATTCAGAGTTATTGTCTGAATCCTGATATACATGCTAAAAGGTACAACTTCCTTAAGTCTTGTCCATGAGTGTATCTTTCAGATTTATTGTCTGAATCCCGATATACATGCTAAAAGGTACAACTTCCTTAAGTCTTGTCCATGAGTGTATCTTTCAGATTTATTGTCTGAATCCCGATATACATGCTAAAAGGTACAACTTCCTTAAGTCTTGTCCATGAGTGTATCTTTCAGATTTATTGTCTGAATCCCGATATACATGCTAAAAGGTACAACTACCTTTAGTTCTGTCCATGATTTTATTTTTCAGAGCTATTGTCTGAATCCCGATATACATGCTAAAAGGTACAACTTCCTTAAGTTTTGTCCATGAGTGTATCTTTCAGAGTTATTGTCACAATCCCAATATACATGGTAAAAGGTACAACTTCCTTAAGTTTTGTCCATGAGTGTATATTTCAGAGTTATTGTCTGAATCTTGATATACATGCTAAAAGGTACAACTTCCTTAAGTTCTGTCAATGAGTGTATCTTTCAGAGGTATTTTCTGAATCCCGATATACATGCTAAAAAGTACTACTTCCTTAAGTTTTGTCCGTGAGTGTATCTTTCAGAGGTATTTTCTGAATCCCGATATACATGCTAAAAGGTACAACTTCGTTGAGTTCTATCCATGAGTGTATCTTTCAGAGGTATTTTCTGAATCCCGATATACATGCTAAAAGGTACAACTTCCTTAAGTTTTGTCCATGAGTGTATCTTTCAGAGTTATTGTCTGAATCCCGATATACATGCTAAAAGGTACAACTTCCTTAAGTTTTGTCCATGAGTGTACCTTTCAGAGTTATTGTCTGAATCCCGATATACATGCTAAAAGGTACAACTTCCTTAAGTTTTGTCCATGAGTGTATCTTTCAGAGTTATTGTCTGAATCCCGATATACCTGCTAAAAGGTACAACTTCCTTAAGTTTTGTCCATGAGTGTATCTTTCAGAGTTATTGTCTGAATCCCGATATACATGCTAAAAGGTACAACTTCCTTAAGTTTTGTCCATGAGTGTATCTTTCAGAGTTATTGTCTGAATCCCGATATACATGCTAAAAGGTAAAAATTCCTTAAGTTTTGTCCATGAGTGTATCTTTCAGAGTTATTGTCTGAATCCCGATATACATGCTAAAAGGTACAACTTCCTTAAGTTATGTCCATGAGTGTATCTTTCAGAGTTATTGTCTGAATCCCGATATACATGCTAAAAGGTACAACTTCCTTAAGTTTTGTCCATGAGTGTATCTTTCAGAGTTATTGTCTGAATCCCGATCTACATGCTAAAAGGTACAACTTCCTTAAGTTTTGTCCATGAGTGTATCTTTCAGAGTTATTGTCTAAATCCCGATATACATGGTAAAAGTTACAACTTCCTTAAGTTCTGTCCATGAGTGTATCCTTCAGAGTTATTGTCTGAATCCCGCTATACATGTTGAAAGGTACAACTTCCTTAAGTTTTGTCCATGAGTGTATCTTTCAGAGTTATTATCTGAATCCCGATATACATGGTAAAAGGTACAACTTCATTAAGTTTTGTCCATGAGTGTATCTTTCAGAGTTATTGTCTGAATCCCGATATACATGCTAAAAGGTAAAACTACCTTAAGTTCTGTCCATGAGTGTAAATGTAAATCGTTTATTTATTAAATATTAAAGAATAATAAAAAATCAACGAATAATTGTTACATATTCCTATAGCTGATGCAAGCTATCAACAATAGTAATTTGTGATATCAAAAGATTCTTTTTTATTAATTTAATCACCTGACCCCAGTATAGAATTCCACTTTTGTGTACAAGATTTTTCTATAAAATTAGTTATATAAGCAAACATCAATATTTATTGAATAAATTAGAAAATCTCCAGTAGATGGACCTTCTTCAAATCTCTCCGAAAGTTGATCTCTATTAAATATGATCTTGAATGTAATTTATCATTTGATAGGTAAATTTTCAAATTTATAATGAATATTAGTTTTTATTGATTATAGAGCAATAACGTGCCAAAAAAAAAAGTGTCTTTTACACATAATACAAACTTCTACTGTCCTTACTGCCATGAAAGATATTGGGAGAACTTGCCTCATCAATGGTGAACTCTCCCAGCGGTTTCACCAATTTAATCCACCAGACCGCTTCTTAGAGCTTTAATACTGTATTGGATCATTCTGCTTATATATGCTACACCGAAGAGTGGAATCTTAGAAATGGTATTTAAGCAAACTATGGATATAAACATTAAGGACAGTAGAATTGCATGGAAATATTTGCATCGAGCAATTCTTTTCCCTAGACAATTAGGACATGGACAGTTAAGATAAATTAATTATAAGGGAATAACGCGTCACCTAAACATAAGAAATGAAAGAATTAAGACACTAATGTGTCTTTTACATATAAAACAAACTTATAACTATCCTTTGTTTTATGACAATTAAAACAAATTTATTAAGAACTCAGTCAATATTTACAAAAGGAGGAAGAAATCACAAAAATAATTAGAGAAAATAAAAAGATAGCGTGTTCGAACCAGGGACATCAGGTTCTAAAGTCTAAAGCTTTCGCAGCTAGGATATTTTGCCTTTTTATATAATAATTTAAAGAAGAATTAATATTTACAAATTAAATTTTCAGCCGGGGTGTCTTCCCCACCGTGTCCTCTTCCAGGCGATGAGGGGGTCCTCAATTTCAACACCTTTGTTTTATGTGTAAAAGAATATTCGTGTCTTAATGTTTACATTTCTTATATGTTATTTATATCTAGTGTTTTAAAATTATCTAAAAACTTTACCTAATAAGTTTCTTTATTACAAAAACATTGCGAGATTTCGAGTTATTGCTCTTCCACAGGCAACATTACAATCGTGAGTGAGCACGGAGATTTAGTAAATCTCGCCCACCATGCTCATTCTCAGTTGTAACTTCGCCCGTTAAAGGGCGAAAAATCAAAAGCTCGTGGTGTTTTTGTAATAAAGAAATTTATTGTGCTTTTTTCTGGATATTTGGCAAACCACCGCTGAGAACTATTTCAGAAAAGAAAAATATAGCAATAGAACTCTATAATTTATACAGATCAATTGTAAATAGATTCACACACAAAAGAGGTAGTGAGGAAAGTTTTAGAACAGATATGTAAATAAATCCCTTTTCAAACAAAGGCTCGCGTGAACATGGGGAAAGGGAGAAAATAATTGCTGTATTATTTTGTTGTTTTATGGCGAATCCATACAGGGTAATGGGCCCTAATAAAAGCCTTTTTGTTGTTGTTGCTGTTATTGTGTAAGGTTTTTAGTTGTTCTTTTAAAAGTAAATCGCGTAATTTCCTTATATCTGAATATATAGTGTTGAAAGGTCATCAAGATGTCTATCAGCATGTTTCACCAGACTTGTCTAGCGGGAAACCAATTATCTCCAACAACACCATCAACCTTGGAATCCTGGAGCACCACTTCACTCTTGCAGCGTCTAGATAACATCCATGATAATTCTAGCGTCGTAGTGGAGCACAAACTCCGCCTTTGTCGGTCCCAAGCCCGGATAAAAAGGAGAAGGGAGAGCAGTAACAAGCTCGGTAAAAAACCTGGGCTCAGCTGGCCTGGCTGATAGTACCCTGTAAGGGATCCTAATCGAGGGATACAGGATGAGCAGCGTTTGTACTTCATGTTAGGAACGGCTGCACATGGCGCCAGTTCCTCATGTCAGAGGCGACCATTTCATATTGGAGCTAAGTTGGCCTGCCATTGAGTAATGCTCACAGTCTTAATGACAAAGGCAAACGCATTCTACTTCACCCAGTCATGATGGTTGTTAAGTCTCAAGCTCTACAAGCTTGATACCCTAATATGATTGAGTGGAGATAAGAAAAAAGAAGAAGAAGTGGAGCACAGATTATCAATCTCTATATCACCATATATATTCAGTATTTTAAACTACAAACTCATTTTTATATAAAAAGAAGAATATACAAGTATAAATTACTTATCGTAAAGATAGAGGCTGCCTGGCCGGCATTCATAGTTCGTAAAATTAAAGATACTTCGGTCAGTAAATCTTTTTTATTAACTCGACGTTTCGACAAAAATCTTTTATCGAAACGTCGAGATAATAATAAAAAAATTATTATGGCCGAAGTATCCTTAATTTTATGAACTATGAATTACTTGTTATAAATACTTGTATAGATTCGCCATACCGCAAGATTAGCAATACATAGGATAAAAAAACACGGAAATATTAAGTTTATATTCTTACCTTTAGAGTCTAAAGTTTAGACGATTCCCTTGTCATTGTTGGTTACTTCGCCTCCTTGGTAGTGACTCCTCTTTCTTTGAGCTTTGCTGCTGGCATCTTGTCCCTGGTTCCCTTCCTCCTCCCCTATGCCCCCTTCTATCACATAACTGGCACTCTGAAACAAGAAAATGATTATTCTTTGAGCGTGAAAGCTTGTAAAAAATAGGAACTTACCCTCTACCATTGATTTGTTATTTTCTTTGTTGTCTTTTTTTGCATAAGTTTAATCTGGTTAGAACGATGTATGTAAATAAGTTAATATTTTGTTGCCTTAAATACGTACTTTCCCTCTAAATCAATGTTGTTGTTGTTTCTTATTCCCTTGTGTAAAGATTACACAAATTCCATGAGTTCATGATCTCACCATCAATACCACCATCAAAACCATCAATTTGGGTTTTATTTTAAAATTATTTTGCTTTTTAGAGGGATAATAATAAAGATACATTAAGAAAAAGGCTTCTTCTTATCGAGCAACTGAAAGTTGCTGATGGCTTGCGCCATCTATCGGAATAAATATCAACTATTCTCGTTGATTTTTAATTATTCCAGAATTGGCCAAATACCCATTCTTGATTAATCAAGAAAAGTTGATATTTATTCCGATAGATGGCGCAAGCCATCAGCAACTTTCAGTTGCTCGATAAGAAGAAGCCTTTTTCTTAATTTATGCACCTTATCCCAGTACAATATTACATTTGTACTATTATTTCAATAAAGATACAATTATATATTTTTGAATTTATTTAGACTTAGAGCGCTATATCCCACAAAGGACACTTGCACTTTAAAGGTAAACTAAACATAAAAATAAAAATATCACTTGAAATATGTACAAAGGGTTGGTATACAAATTAAGTTAAATGGAATCAACAGTAAAGTATTCGAGGAAACCAATTTACAGATTGAAGAAAATTTTAAAGGTAATAAATAACATTTAGTAAAGTATTTTCCATTGGGAAAACATTCACTCGGTGAGTACTCAGGCGAAGCCGGGTCATAATTTATAATTTGTAAAATATTTATATATAAATAATTATATATATACTAGCGGATGTACCCGGCTTCGCCCGGGTTTTAACCCGAGTGAAGGTTTGTCTAACGAACATTCGTTAAAACAATTCTCTATAAACTTATTTAAAAAATAATATATATATTTTGATGATTTGAAACGTAAATTTGAATCTCTCGATAAAGTGATCATTTTTTTCCCGGTCCCTGTGTGCCGCGTCATCCTGAATTTTGTCTTTCCTAATTTTCTACATTACAAAATCATCGTTTTATCTAGTGAACATTTTTTCCCGGTCCCTTGAAAAATACTCGATAAGTTGAATAAAATCATGGTCGTTTATGGAAGATGGACGAAGTTCCCGGAGGTCATCTTGGACAAGCCCCTGAGAGGCTTTTTTTCTTGTCTACTTGGCACAGCTGTGTCACCAACTCTGTCCCCGCGCGCCAGGACCTCTTGACCCCTCTGATTGGTCGGTGGGTACTTGGACTGTCCATCCGGCAGGGGGACCAATAGGCAGACCTAAGCCTATCTCCGTCGCAAGGTGGCGCTGCTTGCGAGTTAAAGCTACAAATCTGCAAATAACTCTAAGGATATTCAAAATATTCAATAAATTATTTTTCGAAAACCTTTCGGGGGATATACCTAATAATATCCCAAAATTTCACGGCGATTGGATATATGGTTTTTGAATCTATAGACAGACAGACATTCATTTATATATATATACTAGCGGATGTGTACCCGGCTTCGCCCGGGTTTTATCCGAGTGAAAGTTTGCCTAACGAATATTATTGATAATAATATTCGGGAACACACAGAATATTGTTATAATAATGATAATTATATTCGTTACGTCATATATTTATATAATATATGAAATTTATTTTTCGAGCAAACATATCCACTCTCTACTGAATAGATTTTTAAAAAGATATACATAAATAAAAATATCTAGAGATATACTACATGATCTTAGCCAAAAGGCCGAGAAACGATATTTTATATATAGAGATGACCTGGCTTCTTGTGTCTTCTGCTCGAGTGAATGTTTCTCTGGTAGAATTTTGTTCCTGCCTACTATTAATCATTATCTGGCTTCGCCCGTGGTCTGCTTTAGTGAATATTCTCCAAAAGATTTTTTTAATGCAATCAAGCATGATTCGGCAATATTGTCATCATCATTTCTGACTCAAAAATATTGTTGCTCAGTACTTGGTTAAATATAATTTTTCTTGGTTAAAGTGCGACAAAAAACTCTTCCAGATTTAACTCTCTGTCCTGATTAAATGTCAGCGAGATTAGTTGCATATTGAGGGCTTGCATAGCCGACAAACATATATATATGTTCCCGGCTTCGCCCGATTTTTACCCGAGTAAAAGTTTGCTTAACAAACATTTGTTAAAACGATTCTAGCAAACATCCAATCCCTACTGAATCTATACTTGTCTACACTCTCGATAATTTTTTCCCGGTCCCTTGAAAAATACTCGATAAGTTGAAAAAATTCAGTATTAATTGGTCCACTCGGTAATTTGAACTTGAAGGAATAGTATCTTGCCACAAACGAAGATTTGTAAATAACTGTATTTAGCGAATGTACCCGGCTTCGCACAGTTTTTATCCGAGTAAAAGTTTGCCTAACAAACATTTGTTAAAACGATTCCAGAAAACATCCAATCCACCTATATATTGATTTATAAACGTATATAAATATATATATTGTTATATGCGTTTAAATATATTTTTGAAACACATAATTTTTTGAAAACATTTATTATATTTTAAATAAGATATTGTCACTTTTGTGAATTAGATAATTAATTATTTCTTTTTTCTCAATGAATTATATATATTAATTTAAAAATTCATTTTTGTTATCATCATCACACACAATCAAATTTTTTAATATAGACAAACGATAATAAACAACAACAATTAGGGGCTCAAAAATAATTTATTATGGTTAGCAGCTCCGTAAATAAAGATATTTTCACAACAACAATTAAAGTTGCATCATCATTTTTATAAAACAACAGCAAATTAAATTAACAATGTAAAAATATATTTTAACATTACATTTTAACATTTAACACAAAAACGTTACAATTTTTTCTTTAAATATATATTAATATTGAAATGCCAAGTATTTTTTACGTCATTGGAATATTATATTACTAAATTCTCAAATTAAATTTATTATACTTGGAAAACATTTTAAGCATTGTTACAATTTATAAATATAATTTCACCAGACGCCTCTAGAGGCGCTGCTTGCGAGTGAAAGTAGAAAATTTGCAAATAAAATTGCAAAGAATATTTATTTCAAATCAAATTCAAACCAGAAATCTTCCCAGTAGTATAGTAAATAACTTCCTAAAGTTTCACGGCGATTGGATAATCTTACCTTTTAAAAACATTCATCGTGTGAACAAACTAACATTCATCGTGTAAACAAACCACGTGTTAATTATTAACCAATCAAATTCATTTATCGTCGCGACCAGTGCTGCGCCCAAGCGCTAAAAGGCTGGAACTAACGTTTTTTGGTTTTTTATTAAAAAAAAAGCACATTAACTTTTTTAATTTTTTGAATAGCCTATATGTTAAACGAAATCTTCAGCTACCTACATGCGAAATTTCATAAATATTTATTCTGTAGATTTTGCGCAAGGCGATAACAAACATCGATTTTGGATTTCATTTTTATAGAGATAAACCCGGGTAAATTTGCACTTGAGTAAATCCCTGGCATTGCCTGGGTTACATTCGGCTAGCAATAGCAATAAAATTGTTTTTAAACAAGAGATGGGGAAAAATTAATTTTCAAAATAAAAATTTAACGAGTGTACATGATAGGTTTATTTAAACAAGTAATAAAAAATAGAGGGTTATAAACAAATGAAGTCGACTGCGATTTGTATTTTAAAAATCTTTGGTAAAGAGAGAAATATATCTGGTTCTGGAATTTCTTCACAGAATTTTCTTATTTTGCACTCTTTAAAAATTACTATATGCAAATCAATCAATTAATATCTGGAATGCTAGCCATATATGCAACTAAGTGCAGTAATTGGGACAAATAGTACCGTGTTCTAATAAGAGATTCTTATTATATGCAAATACTTGTATTATTTTCTTCTAAAGAATATTCACTATGCAAATCAACATTTAGTTAGGGAATGTAATTCGTAGATATGCAACATAGTGGTTTCTTTTTTGCTTATCCATAGGAAACGTGGTACAGGCCATGATATTCATAATGGGTAGAAGTAGGCGACTGCTTTTACTGTAAGTGCACCACATGTCTAAACATGTGAAAAGCAGTTCGACTTTTGCACTTACAAATGTGCCAGAGCTCCCGTTTGGGCAGCATAGTGTAATTAATATGACAAGAAATTTTGCGTGTCATTCATAAATTTTTTATTAGAATCTCTTGAAGAATACCATATGCAAATCAAGCCATTTAGATATGGAAAGCAAATCAGAGATGTAAAGATTTCAGTATATATGACAACATACATGTTATGCTTGTTTGTTTTGTTGTTGAAAAAGATAAATTTAGGTTGCAGTCGTGAAAAAAGGAAATATAATTATTTACTTATCAAGTAGTTTTTATTTTGAATTACTTGAAGCAAATTATATATAATTATTTATCATAATAATATAGAATTTATAAAATGAATCCGATATTCGTGAATTAAAAAAAATAGGTAGGTTAACTATATTTACAACAATATTCAAAGTATTCTAAATCTATGGTCAAAAATAAAAGAATAGTCAATGAATGAAAATAAAATACATTTAAAAAATATATATATATATATTTGAATTTTAGATTATATAATATTTAAATTATTTTATTTTCAAAAGAATCATGCGCGTCTATAATAGTTTCGAATTTTCATAACAGATAATGCGCTAATGCATCATAAATAGGACTAGTAACGTTTGATGTTGTCCAGACTTAAGTTACACTGTTTCACATCTCGAACAAAACTTTAAATGACAAAAAGAAGTCCTCAAGAAGTCAATCAAAGACGTCACAAAGGGTGTTGAGAACAAAACAATTCAGTCTCTGGGTCGTCCTATCACAGCTTGTGTTTATCCCGTGTCAACACTGGTCCCGTTCTTTCTTCAAACTTTGCAGATAGCAAACAGCTTATCTGTGTACATTGATACGTACCACAGAACCTTTCCATATTGCTGGTTTACCTATTTATTACCAATCCTTCTAATTGCTTATTGAAACTTATGGAATTATGAGAGGGAAAGATGAATATTGAGAATGATATTAAATTTTCGTAATTAGCTACATGGTAAGATGGTGTCTGATGAAATGAAGAAGATTAACATCTCTGTGTGACTTGATATCTGAGAAATTCCTAGAAAAAAAAAGAGAGGCCATTGACAAATAAGATGATGACATAGAGTTCACCGACCCAAGTTGGATTTGGTTTTTCTGAGGGTTTTCCCAGGCGTCTGGTAATTTATTGCGTTTTTTTTGTGTATATCTTGTAGAGGGCACTGGTATCTCTGCTAGAACAATGTTGCTGAATAGTGCAGCGAAGTATTTATCATTCTATGTATAATATATAATCTAAAATTCAAATATTTTATTTTTTAAAACATGTATTCTATTTTATCATTGACTATTCTTTTATTTTTGACCAAAGATTTAGAATAATTTTAGAATATTGTTATAAATATGTATAGTTAACTTATTTTTTATTAAATCATGAATATTGGATTCATTTTATAAATTATTTATTACTGTGAATAATATTTAATGTGTAATTCTTTTCAAGTAAATGAAAATTAAAAACTACTTGATAAGTAAATAACTATCTTTACTTTTTCACGACTGCACCTCCAGTTCTCTATCATTCCAACATCAAAACATTAGAATCATATCATGTATAGAATTAAATTGTGATATTTATAACTTGTTATTCCGTATACCTATCTCAATGCTTCTCTTGTACTTTATAAATTTCAGTTTGTGCCATAAATATATTGCTGTGCCACAGCCTGAAGTTTGTCTTTCCTAATTTTTTACGTAACAATATATATTTGCATATATAAGTGTCAATATTTCTATATTCTGATTGATACATAATATATATATATATTAATCCACCATTTATTGTAATTATTTTTGGTATTTATGTTTCTTATATATATATAAAGTATATTTTATTCATCTAGAGCCAGACATCAGCGGCTAAGCACGCGATCTACGTATTCTTCGTAGATCACGAAATACGTGGTGTCGCTGGAGACCCGCTGGTGATTCTCCACCAAACTCTGCAGCGGTGGCGCCATGTACATTATACATAGTATTCTATGAAAAAATGAAAGAAAAAAATAAAAGATAAAAATTTCAGGTGTTGAAATCAAAAATAAAAATGGCATATCCTGACCAGGAGCACATGTGCTTTACAGAAGACAGAGCGCCATCTGGTGGAACAGAAATCAACTAATCATTGATTTAGCCTGTTCCCTGATATTTGGCCAACCCAATTTCTTGAGAAATCAAGAAAAGCCATCCACGAAAAGTGTAAAGCACATGTGCTCCTGGTCAGGATATGCCATTTTCATAGTGTTATATGTTGTTATTGTTGTCGTGTCCAAAGAAGAGCCTCAGATATCTCCATGCATCTCTATCACAGCAGCAGCAATATCCACTATCTTGGGTGTGTAAAGCTGCTGCTCTGGGTCCATGTCAAATTTCTGCAAAGCTGCGGCCATTGCTGGACATGAGAATATGTGAGTAGGTGTTAGTTCCACACCAGGAGTGTTATATATAACCATCATTTTAAAATAGTGCAGACTGTGCACTTTTGCATGTACTGACAAGGTGCCAATAAAATTATTTTAATTGTCAATTGTCTAGCCAGACAAAGATATTTTTATACAATTTCACTCTATAATATTCCAAATTTTGAATATTTAGAATATCATAGAGTGAAGCTTTATGAGAAATCCCAGTTTAGTATATTGTGAATTTAATTGTGAATTATTTTTCACAGATATATTTTAAAGCTCAAGAGCAAGATTCCCAAGGACCTGAGGACCCACACAGAGACACCAATATATATAAGATATAAGTGTAAATTAACCTTTCTATATATCCACATCCCCCAATTGACTTGAGAGTTATAAATGATCCAACATGTGAATTCTGTCTAGATGTTGAAACACCAGAGTGTTGGCTTGCCCTCTAACTAACCAAATTGTACTTGCTTACTTTGACATAATGCCATCTTTCTGTATATACTCAATCTTATGAACACTTTGGAAAATTTAGAACAATTTTTACACAGATTTATAAATCACTACTAATTCATCGTGTAAATAATTAAAGATATATGTAAATAATTCTAATATAGTACAATAGTCTGATAGACTTCGTGCTTCTGTAATAATGAAATTAAAAAAATAAAAAAATAAACATCCCACATTGTAAATATGATGATCTAGGTTGCTCTTTTTGAGCGGTACCTAATAAAGTTATTTGGAACTTGTAACTGGAAAATTTGAAAGAGCGATTGATTGTGATTATCTTTTGCTTTTTTACCTTCATTTACGGTTAATCCTTCGTAAATCCATGTATAATAAAATTATTTTTCTCCAATTTACCCAGACTAATCTAATAGCTTGATTGTCTTTATATAATTTTTCCTGTATATAAATATCATATTACCATTAAGGTACTATTACTTTTTCCTGTATGTATCCTACATTTGTACTTGGAGAATCTGTATAAGACTAAAGGGTTTTAATAAAGCTTTTTGTTGTTGTTGTATTTGAAAGAGTCTTTTTTTTTCAAATTATTCTTGTCTATATAGTTCACTACTTTACATTCCTATGATTAAAAATGCTCCAATGGGCCCCAGATTCTTGCAAAATTTCAACCCCACCAGAGAGTGCAAGTAACTAAACGGGGCTCTGGTATATTTGTAAGTGCAAAGTCGAACTGATTTTCACATGTGTAGACATGTTGCACTTACAGTAAAATCAGTCGCCAACATTTACCCACCATGATTATCATGGCCTGTATCACGTGTACTAGGGATAAGAAAAAAAAAAAGACATTCCTATGATGGCATGTGGTGTGAGATTTGACCACTTCTGGGAATGGAGGCATCGAGGTGAAGACCTTTAGACCATTTCAACTCTTCGAGGAGAATGAATAAAACGACGATAAAAACGTAAAATCATAAAAATCGTAAAAAGTAAAATCATCTGCAATACATAAAAATAACAAAATTGCTTCTGAGGGTAAGTTTATTGTTTTATTTCATATTCATCCCGATACCACTAAGTTTGAGGGACATAGCCTTTACATAGTACTTGAGCGTGTTCACCCAATTGTATACTTCCCTCTTTTTCCGCTGTTCCTAAATCTGTTTAACCACAGGTCCTGGACGTGCCCCCTGACTCTCCTATACACCTCTTTCTTGGTTATTGGGAAATCCAATGATATTCCTTTCTGGCATCCATCCTTCGCGAGCCTTATATTCATATAAAATTTATCACAAATCTTTCCACAGGGGTATAGGTGTGTGAAAGAATGAAATTTGATATTTACATCTTATACTCCTGTTGAATATAAAATAAAACAACAAACTCATTCTCCGAAGCCGTTTTTTTGATTATTTATTTTCTCTTGTATTCTATAATAGAAACTTGTTCAGAAGAGGTGCTTTATACAAGTGATATAAAAATAAAGTTGAGGAACCTTTTAAACAGCAACCTGGTGTAACAATATATATATATATGTGAACAAACAATATAAAAAATAAAAAGATCAGGTGTTGATATTAAAAATAATGAAAGTATATCCTGACCAGGAGCACATGTGTTTTTTAGATGTCAGAGCGCCATCTAGTGGAACAGAAAACAACTACACATTGATTTAACCTGTTCCCTGATATGTGATCAACCCATTTTCTTGATAAATCAAGAAAAGCCTTCCACGAACGCGTTTCACACTGTTGGCGCTCGTCAGTGTGGAGCAGGCTGTACAACTTCGACCAAAAGGTTTTCTGGTTCCAGAGGCTTTTTGAGAAACCAAGAAATGAGTATATAAGGCCAAACTTGCGTAAATTCGCATATATATAAAGAGAGAGATTTTTCTTCGACTTCAGAGATATAAAAGCCATGTGCCTATAGAACAAATATGTTTAAAGTTGTATTCAAAGAAATATTGTGATTTTAAGCTTTTTAATGCTCTACAATATATAGCGTTCTAACGCTTTATTCCTTTAATATTCTGTAATAGTAAATTTTAACGGTGTAAGAATTCGTTCTTATTACATCGACATATTTTTTGTTTTAATTATTCTTGAAATGTCACTTGTGGAACGATCTTATGCTCTAGTTTTAAATATAATTAGAAAGAGATATACTTTAAAATATAAATAATATATTAGGAAAATATATAAAATATATTTAATACATTTTATGTATTTAATATTATATATAATAATTAATATATTTAATACATTCACACAAATTTCGCGCATTTTAAATATGTTTAAACTTTAATAAAATAACTTTATGTTATAGTAATAAAAATTAAAATTATTTTAAAAGGATATTATTCGATTATAAACATAAAAATATTTATTTTACTAAAATTTATTTAGTCTAAAATAATATTTTGTAAAAGATTGTCAATTATGGTTAAATTTAATCAAAAGATAAAAATGAATTGCCAAAATAAATTCGCTTGGAGAGCTTTAAATTGTTATGAAAATTAAATTTGAAGTAATGAATATGTTAATTAAAATGTCTTACACAAGCTGTCAAAGTAATTTTTGAATATTAATTTTGTTAGTTTATTAAACGTGAAGTGTGCTAAATATTAATAAATAAATTTTAGTTGAGAAATAAAAAAAAGGTTATTTGATATATAATTATATCCAAACCTTTTAAAGTAAGATAATATAATACAAACAGACATTTTTAAATTTTATTATTAACTTTATTCTTTAAAATATGTTTATTATAAAATTTCAAAACATACGGTAAAAAGACTTTTATAATGATTGGATGAAAACGTTAGGTACGTGTATTTCAAAATGCTAAACTATCCAAGCGAAAATTTTAATTTAAAAAAAAATCATTCCCCAATTCTGCAATAATAAAATGTTGGAAAGACCGATATCATGCAATTAAGTGTATTTTTACGCAAAATTACACTATTTATATAAAACTATTTTTACGACTTGTCCCTGCTATATAATTTGATATGAATTTCTTATAATATAAGAGAGAGAGAGAGAGAGAGAGAGAGAGACACACACACAAAAGCCTTTATTAGGGATTTGCCCCATACAGCTTCTCCCAATTGGGTAAGGTAATAATCATCTTGTGTTATTTACATAGAAATTGAACTGGCTTTACTCTTCGTCTCAAAATCATTCACTTGTTGACTGGTCCTTACATAATGATAATCTAAAATATTTATAATAAGCTATTGCCTTAGATTTGTTTGCTGATATTTTTGAAAGCAATATGTAGGGTGAAGCGTTGGTACATTTAATTTGTTGATATAGGGCCTTCCTTCCTCTCTGCATCATGAGCTGTACAATTAAGCAGGTAATGGGGGAGTTCTTCAGTAATTTCCTTGTCACACAGTGTACATATTAAGTTTTTGGCCTCAAACGTCAGAACGTGTTTTTTGAAGACTGTAAATAGTATTCTCGATTGAGCTCTACATCGTTTGACATCGGTTAGGTAGCATTCTGTTTCTATTGACGGATAGAAATTAATTTCTTATAACATAAAAATAATCAAAAGATGTTTTCTACGGTGGTTATTTTGATAATTTATACCATAAAAACATTAATAATAGTAAAATAAACAAATAATCGATTGAAATCAATCTATAATAATAATTTAACTTTTTTTTGTTTATCAAAATATTAATATATCATCTAATTATAGTTTATTTTGCCAATATTTCGAGTTGAAATGTGTATTTTGATGTGAAAACATATTATTTAACGATAATGTATCTATAATTATGAAATTTGGGGATCCAATCTATATTTTACATAGTTTGTTTAATAACAAATTTATTATTCTATCATCAAAAATTGTTTATTTCACCAATATTTTATAATAAGAATAAAAACATATATCAACAATCTATATAGAAAAATATTATATAGAATATCAAAATATTAATGATATACAGTTATCAGCGTCATAATCAAGCAACAATTCTTAATCAATTCTGTCACCGTTTCCTTTGTGAATGGAATAAATACCCAAATATGGCCATTTCACATAACCATCGGTGGTTCACTGGTAGAATGCTCGTCTGCCACGCGGGCGGCCCGGGTTCGATTCCCGGCCAATGCATTTTTTTTTTTTTGTAATTTGTATACTCATTTATATATTATACAAGAATGACATCCACGGCGCCAATTTATAATTGTAACGAATAGTATTTGAATAAAAGCATTTAAACGGGTAAAACCTGGGCGTTGCCCGGGTCATTCAACTAGTTAATGATATTTGTATTTTTGTTGAACTATTATATATGCTTTTATTTTAAGCTAGATTTCATTTTATTAACATAAATGCATTAGTGCGCCATCTGTTATAGGAAATTGTAACTATTTTAGACACGTATGTTTCTTTTTTATTTAAAACACATTTCTACTACCTTTACGACAATGATAAATTAATAAATAAAGAATATTTTGGATCGTTTTTGAAGATAATTCTCAGATTTATAAAATTAATTTAATAAACTTTCAACATTTTTAGATATAGAGAGAGAAACGAGTTAATTACCTCGTATTTAAGGCAACAAAACAGACGACAAAAGAAAAATAAAGAAAATAAATGGAAGAAGGTAAGTTCCTATTTTTTTTACAAGTTTTCACACTCAAAGAATAATCATTTTCTTGCTTTAGAATAGTATAATTTTAAAAAAGTCTTGTTTACCTTGAAATGACATTTATCTCAGTCAAAGAACAAAAATCATCTTTAATAATTCATCCTCTATGATAAAATCGCGTGGATTTTATTGAATTTGCTTTAGCACCAACTTTTAAAAATTCGGAAAATCTTATCCTGTAGCATTAAAGCTATAAAATGAATTCTTAATAGTTATACGATGTCTGCTTTATTTTCGACCTCTGATTGGCTCTATACGATCACGTGATTTTAAATAGCCAATCAGCGTTGAGTTATTTGGTAGTTATTTAGAGTATGATTTCTTAGCTCAGTGGTTGTTGCATTTAGGCAATGACTTACTTATTATATAAAAGTTACTGAGTTTAATTATTAGAATTTCTTTTTAATTTTTGCTGTACATAAAAAAATGGTTTCATTTTCAATTTCAGTTATTTTCTTTAAACCTTTTATATAAATAAATGTTATTTTAAAGTTGTATTTGTGAATTATATTAATGAAAATTATAAAGATTTTTAACCCTACTTTTCTTTTAACATATAGCCTGCATTGAATTGAAATTCAAAGAGGAAGGGTATGATTTTTTTGGAAAAAAAGGAGGAAACTGTGTTAAAATATTAAATCAATGATCTTGAAATACTTTTGGACTGACAACACTGTAATATAAAAACGAGAACAAAGGAGTTTTTTGTTTTGTTTTAAAAAATTAGTAATTGTAATGTAAATTGTTAAATGTTTTTTCTCTCTCTCTTTGAAAATAATGAATTTAAAATACTTTCTTAAAAGGTAAAATCGCCTAATTCTTTAAAACCAATTCTGCTGTAAGTAAACTTGTTATTTGTTGTTTCATTGTCTGAACCCTAAAAGATTCCCAACATGGTTCAGTGGTGAACCCTCCCAGCGGTTTCGACATTTTAATCTTCAGACCACTTCAATAATGTATTGGACTGATTTTCTAATATACCCTGTACTTGCTATTGAATACAATAAATTGGTGTTTTGAAGTAAGGTTGTGTTTTATAATAAACTAGCGGACGTACCCGGCTTCGCCCGGGTTTTACCCGAGTAAAGGTTTGTCTAACGAACATTTGTTAAAACAATTCTCTATAAACTTATAAAAAAAATAATAGATATATTTTGATAATTTGAAAATCGTAAATTTGAATCTCTCGATAAAGTGAACATTTTTTCCCGGTCCCTGTGTGCCGTGTCATCTTGAATTTTGACTTTCCTAATTTTCTACATTACAAAATCATCGTTTTATCTAGTGAACATTTTTTCCCGGTCCCTTGAAAAATACTCGATAAGTTGAATAAAATCAATATTAATTGGTTCCCTCGGGAATTGGAAGTTAAAGGAATAGTATCTTTGCTTTGGAATTGTATCATTATTCTTGTCTCAAATAAATTGCCGTGTCATCCTGAATTTTGTCTTTCCTAATTTTCTACATTACAAAATCATCGTATCATCATGATAATATTTAGAGCAGATTGTTGAATTATAACAGATAAATTAGAATATTTATCTTGATTATTTTAAGGCGAAAAGTTTTTTCAAAAATTTTATTTGCTAGAAACCTTCCCAGTACTATACTAAACAACTTCCCAAAGTTTCATGGCGTTCCAATGAGTGGTTTGGTCAGGCATAAAGGACAAACAGACACACATACATTCATTTTTATATATATATATGTGAAATTTTCTTATTTTCATATCGTTTGTGTAAGATACATACAGTTTACATCATTCTGAATATAGAGCCATCTATAATAACTGTACTTTAAACATTGGGTTTATATTGGATTCACCACTGATGAGCCAAGCCCTCTCAATATATGTTTCATCGCAGTAAGGATATTAGAAGTTTGTATTATGTATAAAAGAAACATTCCTACTTTAATGATTTCATTTCTTATTTCTTCAAATTAAAGACACTTCACCCAGTAAATCTTTTTATTATCTCGACGTTTCGACAAAGCGTTAAAAATTATTTTCTTATGTTACAATCTTAATTATTTCGATAGAGACAAATTGATCATCTTTTGGCTCGTGAAATTTGACGAAAGGTCCATCTAAATATTAGAAAATAAAATATTTGTTTAAGCCCAATATTCTTGAAGTTTTAATTGTAAAAGAGCAGAGAGGATATGCTAATCACACATATATGCAAATAAAAAATATGTATTTAAAAGAAAGATATATATATTTTTTTAGCAGGTATATTATTTATAGATTCACTTTAATGTACAAGTTAAATATACAGTTAAACCTGTCTATAGCACCCCCTCTTAATAGCGCCTTCCTCTCTATAGCGCCCGATTTTAAATACGTAGTACGATGTGATTTACATTAGAAGTGACCTGTCTATAGCACCCCCTCTCTATACCACCCTATTTTGGTGAGTCCCAAGAGGGGACGCTATAGACAGGTTTAACTGTATTTCTAAATATTACGCTTTTTTGTTTGTTTATTTTTCTATACCAAACATTATAATTCAGATTTGTTTTTTTTTTTAACGTATTTGCATTTATTTATTTATTACCAGTTGCGACACGCTATATCCTATCTGGATAATTGCAGGACGTGAAACTATTTACAATAATTATAGTAGAGTAGGTAACAGAATTGTCAAAAAAAAACAATTAAGAAAAAGAGCATTGAATAAACATATACATTGAACAAATAAGCAACAAAATAAGCAGATAGAAGAAATCACAATGTAGTTATTTACAATATGTTAAGCAATGATGGAAGTTGATTTAATGAAGTTATCTGTAATACAAGGTGAGTTCATTAACTTCCAGGACTGGTTAAAAAATAAAATAAATAAAAAAGCTAAAGAAAAAAAATTGTATTTACATTTATTGAATCTAAAAATAGTAATAGGATCTAAATTATTTTCAAAATTTGAATTATTTCAATTATATATATATATGTAAATTGATAAATTTTATTTATATTTATATACTCTCTATATTATATTTTAAATATTATAGAAAAAGTAGAGCCCGATATATTTAAGAATAGTTAAACTTTCTGCTCATAGATGGCAGCATGTGTTACGCTACACTTCCAAGTAGCCAATCGATGACCTAGATTTATTCGGCTGACTTTAAAAGGATTAATTTTAATAATTGGATTTGACATTTTAATTAGTCAATTTTCTCTGCAATTAAGGGTTATTGTTTGTAAATTGAGTTACACAGAGTGCTTTTCGGCATGTAAATATATTTTTTATAAACCATTTCTTATTAAATATTTTATATAGAGCGTTTATTTGAAAAATATTTATTTAAAAATGGCTCTCGTTCTTTATTGATCTATTTACTTATCTTTTGGAAAAAAATATATTTTGTTTCTTTTTCATTTATTTTATATTGCGAAAAAAGTTGTTTTCGAAATAAATTTATATCATCAAAAATATAATTTTATTGAAACTTAATATTTCGTCTCTTTAGTTTGTATAATTTTATTATTTAATTGTATTTTCACGAAATTGTGGGAAAATATTTTGAGTTACTTTCAAACATTTTTTAGATGAAAAAAAGTAAACTTTGAAAACGTTGAAACTTAATCATTAGAATGAAGTACACCATTTTCAACAATATCTGTTAACAAATTGCTACCAATCTGCCTGAAGAACACTTGTGTTACTTATGCATCTGTACATAATAAGGATGTTAAAGGATTAACAAATGTCGAGTGTTTGTGTTGGGAAAAATATATATAATACAATATAATATGGCTTGTGATTGTAAAACGACATTTGAAAATTATCCCGCATGTGTTTCTTTTCAACGAAAAATCAAAATTTATTTCGAGGAGAATAACGATTATTTCTAACCTTTTGGATGAGGTATGAAAGGATGAATTGTGAAGAGTAATGATAAACGAAAAAATGAAAGTGTCCAGGGATGGGAATCGAACCCACAATGTTCCGCTTACCGGACAGATGCCATGTCCACTAGGCTACCCTGGACATATGGACATAGCCTAGTGAACATGGCATCTGCCCGGTAAGCGGAACATTGTGGGTTCGATTCCCATCCCTGGACACTTTTATTTTTCTATTTATCATTACTCTTCACAATTCACCCTATCATACCTCATCCAAAAGGTTAGAAATAATCGTTATTTCTCCTCGAAATAAATTTTGATTTTTCGTTGAAAAAAATATATATTCGGGGAAGAAAGAAGGCTGATAATTACGAAGATCCTTCAGCACTTGAAAGAGATTTTATAAATAAGGAAGGACAAGAGAATAAAGAAAACTTAATAAAATTATATATACACTAGAAGCTCTCTTTTTCTTTCTTATCTCCACTCAATCATATTAGGATATCAAGTTGTGACCCTTAATGGTGTCTGTTTGACAACCATCATGACTGGGTGAAGTAGAATGCGTCTGCCCTTTGTCATTAAGACTGGGAGCACTACTCAGTAGCAGGCCACTGACATAGCTCCAATAGAAATGGCCGCCTCTGACATGAGGAACAGACACCATGTACAGTTCACGTCTATCAGTGGCCTGACCTATCCAAGAATCTAACTAACTAATCTAACAAATAATTTTAACGTCTTGTGTGTGCCAAATGTTTATTTTTTGTTCGCTCCTGACGAGGACAAAATATTTTTGTCGAAACGTGGAGACAATAAAAAGATTTACTGACCGAAGTATCTATTATTCTAAGAACTATGAATGTCGGCCAGACACAGCTCTATCTTTACGATGATCTAACAAAGCTGCGATATATAGGCAGATATGCAAATTTCAGCACAGACGACATTAAAACAATATGCAAATTAGTCGCAAATGCGCGTTGTTCTTTTTTAGTAACCTTACCAAATAAAAACGTCATCTTTGAATGACAACTCGACCTGGTTTATTCTGCATGGCAATGAAGACCTGTGAACAAAAACCATCAACATCCTAAAATGGAGAGGTGTATTAGTATAAATCAAATTTTAAATAAACCAATATATGGGGTGACATTGAAGTGATATTCTGACACTCAGTAATATTGACAAAAACGTAATGGCACCGTTTTGCGGTTTTACTTTTTGACCTGTTGATTATCTTAAATACACATCATGCATTTGCTAAAAGGAAAAAGAGCAAATATTGGAATATTAGTAAATTAAATTTAATTGCCATCTATCGTTAAGATTTTACACAAATAAATTTACTGGCAATGCGTTTCCTTTGAATATCATCAAATATTATCTCTACAGACCTTACTGCAATGATAAAATCTCTGTAGAGATAATATTTGATGATATTCAAAAGAAACGCATTGCCAGTAAATTCCAAGCCCTCTCATTCAATAACTCATATCATTGCAGTAAGGTCTGTAGAGATAATATTTGATGATATTCAAAAGAAACGTATTGCCAGTAAATTTATTTGTGTAAAATCTTAATAAATATTGGAATGATTGGAATTTAATTTCTAAATATTATTACACATGTATTAACAATGTAGAAATAAGATAGTATTAAATGGTTAAAATAACCTAGAATTTCCACTTTCAGCTGTTTGGAAGGTACGACGTCCAACGAATACGCATCAAGAGATCAAAGTTTAGCTTATTGGCGTGTTCTTGTATTTTATTAAGGGACTTGAGACTGGAAGGTTGTCTCTGGGGCAGATTGCCTTTCTTCTGAAGAGAGGAGAAAACTACTCGAGAAATGTTTGAAGAACTGAGTTTATTGATTCTCTCTTGTGACAATTCCTGGGTATTGTCACTATAGCTTCCACACATGGACATTTTTTATCTTGTCGTTATATAAATAAATATTTAATTAGAAAGACATATATATTGGATTAAAATAAAAATTATTCATCAATATTTCAGTTGGCTGAACGCCAACCTTTTTCAAGGTATTACAACATATTTATGAAAAATAGAAACTATTTTAGAGGCGTAAGATTCTTTTTGAAATTAAACAATTTCTACTGCCCTTACTGCAATGGAAAAATTAATGGGAGGGCCTGGCTCATCAGTGGTGAACCCTCCCAGCGGTTTCGCCAGTTTAATCTACCATACCGATGTTATATTGCATTTTTCGATCTTCCTTTTATAGTGATACTGTTGTTAGACTCTTGGAATGGGTATTTCAGATGAACTATAGACATAAGCTTTGAGGACAGCAGAATTACATACAATTATTAATATATAATATGCATCGAGCAATTGCTCTTCCGCAAATATCAAATGGAGTCTTTTATTAGAACATTTATATTACGATATTTAAGTCAACAACAAACTCAGCGCCACCTAGCGCAGCTAAATTGTATTATGATTCAATATATGCCTTTTTAATTAAAGATCCATTCATGGTTGCTCTTTTTTCCAAATAAATGAATCTATTCAAAATTTTGATTTGTTTACAACAATTTTCTCCCCTTTTGATCATTTAAATATATTATTCATTTGAATTTCCATATATATATTATTAAAAAATGAGATTTTCTGTTGATTTTAGAATTGTTGTGATTATCTTGATTTTGTTTATCTTGAGAATTAAGCTATTGTGGTGCAGTCGTGGTTGAATAAAAATCTTGAAAATATAAAGTCTTGATCAGAGATTTCTTTATTTGAGCTAAGGAATATATATGAAAAACATAATTTGATTAAAGTACTGCCTGGCTTAAGGCGAGTAGAACAAAGGAAAAACAAAAGATTATTTACATAATGTACAAAAGTTTTGAGCCGGCCATCGGGGAACAACAACAACGAGTTTTTATAAGGGAAGAGTGACCTCTGGCGGTCGATTTAGCAGAGTATTTGAATCTATGAAATTATAATTTAAAATAAAATAATATTTTTATATAACATATATACATTCATGGATAAAATTTGGGGAAGTGGAAACTTTTAGCTTGCATATCGGGATTCAGTCAATAACTCTGAAAGATATTACAGTGACCTTTATAAACAAAAAAAAAAAGGCATATCCTGACCACTCTCACGTGCATTTTAGATGGTGAAGCGCCCTTTAGCGGAACAAAAATAAACCAAACGTTTATTTTTACTTGTTCCATGATATTTAGCCAACCTATTTTATGGGTTGAAGACACACGAGATAACCAATTGTGTGACCAAAATTGTCTATGTCTCTTTTGAAAAAAAAAAAAAGACCACCGCGGTGACATTAAATACTTTCCCATTTCGTAAGCTTTCTCCATGAGTAGATATACTAGGTAATTGATAGGAAAGTTTAGTATTTTCTTGTTAGAGAACTATTATAAGGGTATGCTTTCGCATGCCGGTTTATGCACCGAAAGGTCTGGGTGGCCATTGCTCCAAGGATGTTAGAGAACTATTGTTCATGAAATTCAATAGCTGATGAAAATTTAAAAAAATCAAATAAAAATGCTATAGGCAGAATTAGCATAATTCCAGAATAATATATTTCCTTAATAACATTTATATTTCAATTATAATTAATATCCGAAACAGATAATAAAAATGGCGTCGAGATATCCAAAAACATTAGCATAATAAAGCTCTTTACTTTATTTTCACATTGGGTATACATATGTAATCATAAATAAAAATGGCATATCCTGACCAGGAGCATGTGTGCTTTACAGAAGGCAGAGCGCCATCTGGTGGAACAGAAATTAACTAAACATTGATTTAGCCTGTTTTCGTTTTTTCATATGTAATAATATTTAGAAACTTCTGAATTATTCCAATATTTGCTTTTTTTTTCCTTATAGAAAATGTATGATGTGTATTTAAGATAAACAAAAAGTAAAACTGCAACACGGTGCCATTATACTACGTTTTTGTCAATTCCACTGGAAGTCAGAATGTCACTTCAATGTAAACCATAGAATTTTTTATTGAAAATTTGATTTATACTAATATACACGTCTCCATTTTGGGATGTTGATGGGTTTTGTTCACCGGTCTCCATTGTTCTAAAATATAAACCAGATCGAGTTGTTATTCAACGATGACGTTTTTTATTTGGTAAGTTTATTATAAAAGAACAACGCGCATTTGCGGTTGAAACAATTTAGCTTCTGAAAGAAGCTTTCTTGTAATTTTTCAACAATGGTGGCACTGCTGGGAGATGTTTGTGGACTTCCAAGGAGACTACTTTGAGGAGGATTAAGTTTCCAGTACTCCAGGTATTAATTTTTTCCGCCCGAAGGTCGGATACTCTTCTAACAGACCTCGTATGTGAAAAAAATCAGGATGCTCCAAACACCAACTTCTTTTAGTCGTTGAGGTACAGCTTGTACCACGCTAATAAGGACTAACAGCCCTAAATGCGTACGTATCTAATTTTTCTTGATTAATCAAGAAATGGTATTTAGATAATTCTGGAATATAATTAAAAAATCAAAACTTAGTTGATATTTATTCCGACAGACGCCATCACTAACTTTAGTTGCATGATCTGGAGATGCCTTTTTTCTTAAGACTTCGTATGTGTTAGCAAATCTTTAACAGAATAATATTAATATGTTTAATAGGTGAAATAAATAAATGAAGATATTTTTATGTTTCTAAGTCGGGTATGACAATATTCAATGGTCAATCTAGGCAACATGGGAATGGGATCCGCTTAACGACGAGACTTCGCATTAAGACAGACTTAATTAGTTTACCTGACAAATTGAAAACAACTTTTTAAAATCATCAATTCTCAATATTTACTAAGATAAACAAGTATGAATTTATCTTTAAATTGTGTTGTGATATGATTATAATAAATTATATCCCTGCTTATCTAAAATATTCATAAATATTATATCATTTTAAAATATAAATATTATTTAATATTAAAATATTATTTATTTTCATTCATTATTAATTATAAATCTTTTGACCATAATTTTAGAAGACGCTATTTTCGAAATTTTGTTGTCAAAAAGTGTAATTAATTGATCTATTATATAATTCACTAAATACATTTTATATAACTATGGAAGCAATAAATTATCAAATAGTTTTTTTGTATTAAATATTACTTAAATAAAATATATGACAATAACATAATTTCCCAGTTATATGGGATTTATAATCCTATATTTAGTTAATTATTTAATATGTCAATAAAAAATATTACACATATACACAATATCATTATTAATATAAAAATGCGGTCTTCCAAAATTATGAGATAAAAATTATAATTATTAATGAATGAAAATATAATATATATATTTAAAATTTTATATAATATATATGGTAATTTAAACCAACAACCCTATATTGTATAATACTTATAACAAGATTGTCAAGTTGTATATAGAAACACATCTATAAATAATTATACGCATGATTGACATGTGTCATTGCATCACCATATGTAATGTGCTTTGTACAAACCGAGGATGAATAAATAAAACTATGTAATAGATTAAGAGCTGAGCTAAAGCAAAAGATTGAGAAGAAGTTCAAAGACGTCTAAAATCGTGATAGAAATCCAACAACCCTAAAAAGGAATTTGGCAGGTCGTTCCATCAAGGTCATTGGGTGTAGAATACCGCAGACGCCCCACGCCCTTTGCACCCGCTCAAAGTCCAAATTCCCGCATGCCTCCTCACTCGGAAAATATATATAAGATCTCTGCCCTAGCCGAAAAAAAAAAAAGTCACTTCACCATCAGCGTGAGCCCTCGTCGGTTGTACCCAGGTTCACCTCATCGACCATGTAGAAACAGTAAGAACTCTTCTATCTCCATCTTGCTCTTAGCTCGACACCTATCTGTTCACGGAACTTTGCTACTACAACTGTGTCTCTTCGTTTTTTGTGTGTGGACATTCCCAAGCTTTCCACTCTGCCTCGACCACGACTGCCTGTACTCTGTGAGAACTGTTAAAGGTCCTCCAAGGTGCAGAGAGCTACTGGAAAACTCTCCACGCCCTGACTGTCCCTCTCGGTTACTACAGGTTTGACCCTCGGTTATCACAGCTATAGCGAAAGTCGACAGGATCTCTCATCACAGATAAGCCGACAGGATACCTCATCATAATATATATTTTATATAATTAAAATATAATTTTATATAATTTCATATTATATATGTTATATGAAAATATTATTTTATTTAAAAGTTATATCTCATAGATTCAAATACTCTGCTAAATCGACCGCCAGAGGTCACGCTTGCCCTATAAAAACTCATTGTTTTTGTTTCCCCATGGCCGGCTCAAACTTCTGTACATTATGTAAATAATCTTTTGTTTTTCCTTGTTCTACTCGCCTTAAGCCAGGCAGTACTTTTACCAAATTATGTTTATATATATTCCTTTAGTTTAATTAAAGAAATTACTGATCAAAACTATTTTTATTATTATACCTCAAGATTTTAACCACGACTGCATTAACATAGCATAATAATCAACACAATCAAAAATCAAGCAGAAATCTCATCTTTTATTTATAATATATATATTCTCATCATATAATATATAAATTCAAAACAATGGAAAACTATGCTAAAGTTCAAGTTCATCATTATATTAAAATATGAAAAATGAAAGAAAAAATAAAATATAAAAAGGTCAGGTGTTGACATCAAAAATAAAAATGGCATATCCTGACCAGGAGCACATGTGCTTTACAGAAGGCAGAGCGCCATCTGGTGGAACAGAAATAAACTAAACATTGATTTAGCCTGTTCCCTGATATTTGGCCAACCCAATTTCTTGATAAATTGATGGACATTCAAGTCGAAGCTATATTCTGTATGGATATCTTAACATTAATCTTTAATTAAAAAGACATAATGGATCAAAATATAATTTATTTTACCAATATTTCAGTTGGCGGAACCTTTTTCAAGGTATTATAACATATTAATGTTTAACGACAGTGATAATCTTCTCGGTATTGTTTATGCGATAAAACGGAATAAAAGAAGAAAAGTATCTTTAATAGACAATTATAACGGTGCGAGCTTTCGGGCAAAAAACCCTTCTACAGGCGTGGTAGACGTGACACTATAACATAGGTAATGTGGCTAGAAAGAGAATATATACACATGATTATTTACCTATTAGCGGAATATGCTATGCAAATGGGGATTTTTCATTTGTTATGACTATTGTAATATACAAATGCCCTATTTGCCTACTATCTCTTTAATTACAATAGTCATAACAAATGAAAAATCCCCATTTGCATAGCATATTCCGCTAATAGGTAAATAATCATGTGTATATATTCTCTTTCTAGCCACATTACCTATGTTATAGTGTCACGTCTACCACGCCTGTAGAAGGGTTTTTTGCCCGAAAGCTCGCACCGTTATAATTGTCTATTAAAGATACTTTTCTTCTTTTATTCCGTTTTATCGCATATTAATGTTTGTCAACATCAAACTATGTTATAATACCTTGAAAAAGGTTAGCGTTCAGCCAACTGAAATATTGGTAAAATAAATTATTTTTCTCTATTTTCAAAACAATATCTTAACATGTTCATGGTAAACGGTTTGCGGATTTCGACAAATTAGAAAGAAGGAATCATATATCGCCGCAACTCTTTTTATTATTATAGCGGTTAAGGAAGCTTTCGGGCAAGCCCTTCTTCAGCTAATTATATTAAACAAACAAAGAGAGATTATATATCGTTTTTAATATAAATCAAAATAAACGAAAATAAATTTACCACGCCCCTATCGCCCTCGTTTCAATAGCACCGCGTGGCCACGTTATGTCTGATCCTAACTTCAAATGTAATATGGTACAAAAATATCTTAAAAGAAAGTTACCCAATTGAACAAATATAAAGAATCAACTATAAACAGTTCAAAGGATTTAGTGGAGATTTTTAGGATAGAAGGGGAACGTACTGTGATGGCAACTGTATACTTTTGTTTAATGGTTTAGGGTGCTTCATGGTTTCTATTGCTTCAAGAATGAGTCTTTGGGTTTTAGTTTTGGCATTTGTATGGAGGATTCTGGTATTATTGAAGTCTGGAGTGTGTCCGGTTTCTCTGACGTGGTCAACAATTAAGGAGTTTGGGTTTAGTTTAGAGATGTTTCTTTGGTGTTCTTTGATTCTGATTGAAAGATCTCTTGATGTCTCACCGATGTAGACACTATTGCAGTTGAGGCAGGGAATTTGGTAAACTAAATCTTTTTTCTGTTTCTGGTCGGTGCTTTTGGTGATTGGGTTTCTTAGAATCGAGCCCATGGAAGGTGAACCTCTGAAGATGGTTTTTATGCCAAAACTTTTGAGTTTGCGGGCTATTGTAATTGTAGATTCTGTATATGGTAAGTAACAGGTGGAGATGTACTGATTGGAGTTATTTCTGGGAGTCCCTGGTTTATATCTATTTCTTTTATTGAAAGGAAGCGGGTATCCAGATTTAAGAAGCTGGTTTTCGATAGATTTAAGTTCCTTATTGTATTCTATTTTGAAGAACAGTGGGTGAAAGCTCTTTTCGTCAAGGTACGTACAACTGTTATTTTGTGGGAGATGGGAGAATTGGAGGCAAAGTGTAGGTACTGCGTTGGGGAGGTAGGTTTTCTATAAACTTTTGTTGTAAAACCGGTTCTATTTCTGGTAAATAAAATGTCAAGGAATGGCAGGCTTCCGTTATTTTCTTTTTCTATTGTAAATTGAATAGATGAGTTGAAGCTATTGAGGGTTTCAAGGATGTGATTTTCACTGTTTTCTGTGATTATGCAAAAAATATCATCGACGTATCTTGACCAGATTAATATTTCAATGGGTTTTATTTCAGTGATCCACGAGTCAATGGTGGAGAGAACTATTTCGGCTAGAATTGTAGACAGTGGGCTTCCCATCGGGGTGCCTTTTATTTGGATGTAGTATTCTTCGGTAAATTTAACTGTTGTGCTCTTTAAACAGATTTCAGTGAGTTTCAGGATTGCAAGGTGGTCCGGGTATGCTTCTTTATGTTTGATTAGGATGGTTTGTAGGGAGTCCATTATTAAGTCGTGGGGGAGGCTTGTGTATAGGTCTTTGACATCATATGAAACGATTCGGTGATTGGTTTTCAATTTGAAATTCTTCATTTTTTGTAGAATTTCTTCAGGATTTTTAACAATGTGAGGTAGATTTTTGGTTATTTCAGAAAGTCTATTGGCTAGATGTTTGGAGAGAGAATATGCTGGTGATTGGTTATAGGCGACTATTGGTCTGAGGGGGGTGTTTTTCTTATGGATTTTAGGAAGGCCGTAAATATATGGGTGGGTTCCAGGATTTTCAGGATTTTCCAGATGATGTTAAAGACCTATACACAAGCCTCCCCCACGACTTAATAATGGACTCCCTACAAACCATCCTAATCAAACATAAAGAAGCATACCCGGACCACCTTGCAATCCTGAAACTCACTGAAATCTGTTTAAAGAGCACAACAGTTAAATTTACAGAAGAATACTACAACCAAATAAAAGGCACCCCGATGGGAAGCCCACTGTCTACAATTCTAGCCGAAATAGTTCTCTCCACCATTGACTCGTGGATCACTGAAATAAAACCCATTGAAATATTAATCTGGTCAAGATACGTCGATGATATTTTTTGCATAATCACAGAAAACAGTGAAAATCACATCCTAGAAACCCTCAATAGCTTCAACTCATCTATTCAATTTACAATAGAAAAAGAAAATAACGGAAGCCTGCCATTCCTTGACATTTTATTTACCAGAAATAGAACCGGTTTTACAACAAAAGTTTATAGAAAACCTACCTCCCCAACGCAGTACCTACACTTTGCCTCCAATTCTCCCATCTCCCACAAAATAACAGTTGTACGTACCTTGACGAAAAGAGCTTTCACCCACTGTTCTTCAAAAATAGAATACAATAAGGAACTTAAATCTATCGAAAACCAGCTTCTTAAATCTGGATACCCGCTTCCTTTCATTAAAAGAAATAGATATAAACAAAGGACTCCCA
Source organism: Cordylochernes scorpioides (assembly GCA_030710605.1). Taxonomy (NCBI): domain Eukaryota; kingdom Metazoa; phylum Arthropoda; class Arachnida; order Pseudoscorpiones; family Chernetidae; genus Cordylochernes; species Cordylochernes scorpioides. The sequence continues at coordinate 9,438,877 of CP092871.1, read as the reverse complement.
GAAATAACTCCAATCAGTACATCTCCACCTGTTACTTACCATATACAGAATCTACAATTACAATAGCCCGCAAACTCAAAAGTTTTGGCATAAAAACCATCTTCAGAGGTTCACCTTCCATGGGCTCGATTCTAAGAAACCCAATCACCAAAAGCACCGACCAGAAACAGAAAAAAGATTTAGTTTACCAAATTCCCTGCCTCAACTGCAATAGTGTCTACATCGGTGAGACATCAAGAGATCTTTCAATCAGAATCAAAGAACACCAAAGAAACATCTCTAAACTAAACCCAAACTCCTTAATTGTTGACCACGTCAGAGAAACCGGACACACTCCAGACTTCAATAATATCAGAATCCTCCATACAAATGCCAAAACTAAAACCCAAAGACTCATTCTTGAAGCAATAGAAACCATGAAGCACCCTAAACCATTAAACAAAAGTATACAGTTGCCATCACAGTACGTTCCCCTTCTATCCTAAAATTCTCCACTAAATCCTTTGAACTGTTTATAGTTGATTCTTTATATTTGTTCAATTGCGTAACTTTCTTTTAAGATATTTTTGTACCATATTACATTTGAAGTTAGGATCAGACATAACGTGGCCACGCGGTGCTATTGAAACGAGGGCGATAGGGGCGTGGTAAATTTCTTTTCGTTTATTTTGATTTATATTAAAAACGATATATAATCTCTCTTTGTTTGTACAATATAATTAGCTGAAGAAGGGCTTGCCCGAAAGCTTCCTTAACCGCTATAATAATAAAAAGAGTTGCGGCGATATATGATTCCTTCTTTCTAATCTTAACATGTGTTTAACAAATTAAATAACGTGAATTATTCACTATTCAAAAATCAAGATGATATTCAATGATATTCAATGGTCCTCAGTCAAAGTTTAAATAATTTTATGGGCAATATTTTCAATTTTCTATGTGTCGCATAAAAATATTTAAAATATCTTACCTCTACGATATTTTATCAAAACAAATTTTAGTTTTTCTTTATTTCAGAGAAAAACTCTGACAACGTTCACAATATATCTATATTTTCTTAAATTTAGGGAATCTATGAATAAATTTATAAATGAATTTGTTCCATAAAATATATTGAATTTGCATAATCCTATGGAAAAACCTATTCAAAATATATCCAATAAAAAGCAAAAAAATTCTTCGGTGAATAACCATTATTTTTGAGACCACACACACACAATTTTAAAATTCTATTTTATACAAGAATAATTTTATTATTATTATTCATTTTTCATAAAAATAAATAATGTATTTTAAATTTACTATTCAATATTTTATAGTAATATATGCGTATCTCTATAAAAATATTAATGGAAATATATATTTTAGATAACCTTTTTATCTCTTTTCAATATATCAACGGATAAAAAAAAATATATTCGAAATTATTTTTCAAGTAATATATAATATAAATTTAAAATATATCAATAATTCACTAAAAGAATAAAAAAAAATAAATATATATTTAATAAATTTCAAAAACGATAAATAAAGTTCATAATATAAAGTTTATTTTGTAAATTTAAAATACATTATTTTTAAAGTCTAAAATAAATCAAATATACAAACCAAAAGGAATTGTCAACTCTATAAAAGATGGAAATAATTTTTCTCTTTCAGAAATAACAAAATTCATTTGGGAAGCATTAGCCCAAAAGAAAATAGTTTAGCAAAAGATTTATTTTTATGGCGGGCAGAAAAATAATGCTAATGGCGACTAACAAATAAACTTGCTATTATTTGTAAAGAGGCCTTGTTAAACGAAATAATACTTCTTACTAAAAGGATTTTCTAAAGATAAATTCTTAACTATCAATCTTATATCTTCTTTTAAACTTTATTTATTTAAAAATTTGCTAGCCTTCCTCTCTAAATTACGATATATTTAATTCATTAAATAATTATTTGCTGTTCCATTTAATAATTTCCTTGAAAGTTTGTTCTGCTTTTTTCACCATTAAATTATATAGCGAAATAACATTTAGTTTAAAAGAGTTTTGTTTCTCTGTGTATTATACTATAATATTTAATGATTCAGTTTAAATTGTATTTTATTATTATCGAAATTGGTTCTAAATATATTTATAATTCCTGATCTATAGTGTTATATATTGAAATAATTTTGAAAATAGAGCAATCCATAAATAAATCTTTAATTAAAAGGCCTATATTGGATCAAAATATATGCCTTTTTAATTAAATATTGAAATATATTATACCGTTGGAAATATGTATATTCAAACACTCTTATGAATATTTAATATATTTACATATATAATACAGAATATATATATTTCTTATATTTATATCAATTTGGAATTTAAAAAATCAATAATATTAATTTAATATATTTAAAAACGACAATTTTACTTCAGAATGATTTTTTAAAATTTTATAAACAGTGATTTCTACTGAATTGATTTTTATACATAATATTAAAATGTCTATGAATATATTTTCTGTGCTCAATGGTGTTCTAAATTTGTATTATAAGTAAAATATGGCGCGCTACTTATAATTTCCCATTATAAAAAGAAGTTCGTATGTCGTATGCTTCTTTGAAAACCTTCTTAAAAAACTTAAGTCAAAAGTTCACAGATGAAAATATTCTATTTCAATAGCTCAAATCCATAAATATCTAACGAGCTGTCATATTAGGCAATCTTTCATATATTTTTTGGGAATCTTTTATGGTTCAGACAATGAAACAACAGATAACAAGTTTACTTACAGCTGAAGTGGTTTTAAAGAATTAGGCGATTTTACCTTTTATGAGAGTATTTTAAATTTATTATTTTCAAAGAGAGAGAGAAAAAAAAGACAATTAACAATTACACTTACTAATTATGTAAACAAAACCAACTTTCTTTGTTCTCGTTTTTATATTACAGTCAGTCCAAAAGTATTTCAAGATCCTTGATTTACTATTTTAAAACATTTTCTTTCTTTTCTTTTCCAACAATATTTTCTTCATTACTGATGAAATTTCGAATATTTTGGTTTTACCTTAAACTCTTACTCATTCTCCTCCACCCTGTTTCTGAAAGTCTGGCTTTTCGGTGTCGACCTCTATCTTGAGACAATCCACCATTTATTAAGTATTCCAACTCCCTGGCTCATTGTAACAACGGTTTCGTTAGTTTAACTCACTATACCGCTATCTAATATTATATTATTATATTTGACTATTCTTCTTATGTATCTGGGGGTAGGTTAAGAAAGTATTATTAATCAATTTATCAGATTGCTAATGAGAACTAGACCAATGGTTCTTGGTTGACATTTGTTGGTTTACGCGATTTAAAGCTGGTCGAACAAGCGTCAAAGATGATCTACACATGGCAGACCTTTATCGATAAGAAACCCCGAAAATACACTCAAAATCAAGTCATCGATCAAAGAAAACCCAAGAATAACTAACAGAGAGCTATCAGAATACTTGGATATCTCTTTTGGAACATGCAAAACCATCATAAAGAATGATCTGCATCTTAAACGATCCCCGGCTAAATTTGTCCCACATCTCTTAACGAATGAGCAGAAAGAGCATCGCAAAGAAACGTGCAAAAACATGGTCGAAATGTTTAATTTTGATCCCCATTGGCTCAAAAATGTTGTCAAGGGAGATGAAAAATGGGTGTACGGATATGATCCCGAGACTAAGAGGCAATCAAGCCAGTGGCTAGAGCCTGGAAAACCAAGATTCAAGAAAGCAAAGATGATCAAATCGAAGCTTAAGTGTCTTCTTATCACTTTCTTTGATGTAAAGGGACTGGTAGATCTAATAAATAACTTTTTATCAATATTTTAAGCCTATTTTAACACAAAAAGATTGATATTTTCAATAATTCAATCAAGTACTTTCATATGTTTTTAAAAAGTGAGATTACAAAAATTTGCAAATGTTTCGCGTATCTGCTTCCCATGCAAAATATCTTAACAAAATCCTTTTGTTGTTAGCGTCCATCAAATCAAGTTCGACATTTGCTAGCTATATGGTTGTATATTATCCAATCAAGATTAAATATTTGGGCTATTTAGTTTTTTATATAAATCCTGATACAGAAGTGGTTTGCCAGTGCCTTCTTCCATCTATGACTTTGGCTAAATAAATTTGGCTTTTCCACCTTTTAGGACGATTTTGCCCATAAGGACAATAGAATGTCTGTATTCATCACAAGAAAGAAGTCAAAGGCTTATCCTGGATTTTATTTTGTTCCCTTTTGTGTTAGCCATCCCATTAGGATTTTGGCCGCACTCTACTGTAGTTGTATTCACACTGGGAGGTTTTTCATTCTTTTTGGGATTGTGATCAAATGGTATTTCTCAAAATGCTTCAGTACTTTTAGAGTATAAAAATCTGATTGTCAAAATTCGAAACTATTATAGACGCGTATGGTTATTTTTAAAAATAAACAATTTCTACTGTCTTTACTGCAATACGTGTCTATAATAGTTTCGAATTTTGATAACAGATGGCGCGCTGATGTATCATAAAATCTAATTGTATAAATAATACTATTAATTTAACAATTCAAACTTATTTTTGATTAATTAGGACGTTTCGGAAACCCCCGCGGTCTTTTATTCCATGAAAACTATTTTATTATATTTACCTATTACAAATATATAAAATTCTAATAATATAATTAAAAAACAAAAAACAAGCAGAGCTCTAAGGGTATCCATCCCCATGATAAAAGTGAAAATCATAGAGAGTTTTTCAACTTACAGAATATGTTTATATTTTCCCAATAACAGACAGATTTGCATATTTTGGGGTTTAAAATTTGTTATCAATATTTTGAAGAAAAATCAATAAACATTTCAACGTACCTTTACCAACGTACCTTATTTCAAATACCTTTGAGTATATATTTATTCTGCACACATTTCAATGCCCAAACTACTGCCAAAAGGTAATCTAAAATAAACGAATTAACTTGTTATTAAGGTTCTTTTGTAAATTATTTTGTCAAAAAGATGAAAATATTATTATTATAAATTAACTAATGTGCATATTATCACTAATATTAATATATATATATGTTATATTCAATTTAATATTTTATAATATATAAATATTTTATCAAATTTGACCAAAAACAAAAGAGCTTTTTTTAAATTATTTTTTTGTTCTGTTGTATATAGTTTTTTTTTTTTGGGTTGGTTAAATGTGTTTTTCAATAAACTCATTTGCCAAAAATATAATATTATATTGTTAAATTTGTTTAAAATAAAATATATATAAGCATATTTGCTAATTATTGATATTTCATTTTTATTTTTTTTTGTAAGTAAATTTGCATTCGACAATCTAAACATTACTTAATAATTACTTTTTATTCTCTCCACCCGGAATATAATATATACATATTGTTAATAAGAGTAAAATGTTAAAAGGCATCTATTACAACCTCTTTTTTTGTATGGAAAACATCGTCTGCAAATCTAGGGCAATGACAGTTTATCAGCTAATTAAACATATATTTCGAAATAATAGAAAATATTTAATTAAAATCTTCACTATATAAAATATGTTCTTGTATATAAATTCTATAATATTATTTATTCAAAATATAAATTTACATTTTAACAAAAGGAAATAAAGCAAAAAATATATTCTTACATGCATTTATTTTATGAAATTTAATATTATTTTAAATGTATTCATATAGAGAGCCTTATAAATATATTTATTTATGTAATAACATAGAAAGAGATTTTATATCTAAGAAATATTCTTTTCTGAATAAATAAAAGACAAAAATATATATTGAAATATTTTCCTTCTATTTTAAAAATATATTAACTTCAAAGCAAATATATTTCTCTAAAATTGTTTATTTATTAAATAACTCTAAACTTTGAAATTTATTTGGAATAAAATAAAATGTAACATTTATTTGTCGTTTCTGAATTAATATTTATTCAATAAACAAAAATTCAAACGAATAAAAAAAGCATCGTTTGATATTAATTCAGCTAAAAGCTGGTTCGTCACATAGAGCTACATTATTTATAGCCCCCTGTCAAAATGCCGTATTTTACAAAATTTATATTTTAGACGAAAAATATATTGGCAACTTGAAATGTGGAATAAAATGTCGAATAAATTTCAAAAAATAGGGCCAGACTTTTACCCTACTTTAACCATTGGAAAATGTATTTATTTTGTCTACAAAGAGAATCCAATGAAATGTCAATAATAGCCTAATCTTTTTAAAAATATATTCTCGAAAAATTTATGGAAATTGCTTTTATATTCTATACACACATATATTGATGTATTTGTTAAATAATAAAAAAACATGTCGAAATATTTATCATTCTTCAAAATGTGTGTTAGAATTCTTTTAGAATAAAATATTTATTAATATATTTTATTCAGCCTTGCTGAAATATATATTTCCATATAGTATACTTATATATTTATAGTATTATATATTATTGATATATCTATTAAAATATTCACAAGTTTCAGTGTTTAAATGTTATAAAAAACTAATATATATATATTTTTTAAATATGAGATTATTTATATAAAAGAAATATTATTGCATATATTAAATAATTGGATTAAATGTTTAATGTTTGGGTAACATGTTTCAATAGCTTATATTTGTATTTAAATGTGAAAAAAATTTTTTTTTAATTGATGATATCGTTTAACTATTATCTTTAATTAAAAATACATATATTGGATCAAAATATCATTTATTTTACCCATATTTCAGTTGGCTGAACGCCAACCTTTATCAAGGTATTATAACATATTTAATATGTGTGTAATAAAATAAATTAACACAAAGCAATAACGCGCCATCTATACATATAAAATAAAAGGATTTAAAAGCGCGAATGTTTCTTTTATACATAAAACGAACTTCTACTGTCCTTACTGCGATGAAAAAATATATTGGGAGGGTTTGGCTCATCAGTGATGAACCCTCCCAGCGGAAAATTGGCGAAACCGCTGGGAGGGTTCACCACTGATGAGCCAAGCCCTCCCAATATATTTTTTCATCGCAGTAAGGACAGTAGAAGTTCGTTTTTTGTATAAAAGAAACATTCGCGCTTTTAAATCCTTTTATTTTATATAATAAAATAAATGTTATATCGATGTTATATCTTTTAATTAAAGATTTATTTATGGATTTCTCTATTTTCAATAGTGATAAATATATTCTATATTATTTATATTATTAAATATATATATGTGATGATTTAAGACCATGGAATTGTTGTAAATAGTCTAGATATCTACTACCACATGTTCCACCCCATGACTGTATATAACTTCTTATGTACTGCAAATAGAAAGCCTCAACTAACATCAATCTGTACCGCGTAAGAATCTAATAAAGTATAGCAACTGTACAGATAGAAGGAATGGAGACTAACAGGAGAAAATTAAGGTTAAAACTAATCAGGCTTAGGTGAGAGTAGAAGTCAGGCCTAGCAAAGAGGCTTAAAGTCAGCACCACTATTAATAAAATTACAGCCAATTTCATGATCGCGGAAATCATAAAAGTTGAGCTTAACGACCAGTATTTCCTGGGCAAGGCCGGTAATGTCTTCCGACAAAGAAATCAGCACGGACCAATTAGAAAGTAACACCTAAGTAGGTCAACCAATAGAAAACGGCCACGTGACACCTTTCGACCAATGGGAAAGAAGATAGGTCTTGGTGTTAAATCGAGAACCTAGGTTAGGCAGTTTGCGCTTGGATCCCACCAAGGTAACACTTGCTCTAAAGATCTCTCTCTCTCCGCTCATCCCATTCCTTCTTGACGTCAGACGCTTCTTAGTGGAATCTCTGTTTGTTTATTTCACCTTTGGCCCAGCTGTGTCGCCTTCCACCACGACTGCACGGTAGAGTTGACATCGAGGTTCGTCTAGCATCAGGTAACACTGGTCCCAGAGGTCCCAAGATATCACAGACTCCCCCGTCCGAAGAGTCGACAGGATAGTGGACGCCAAGGTACAAGTAAGCAAATAGACCACTGTCTGTACAGAAAGATGGAACAGGGAAGAGAGGAGGATCCAAAGGAACCAATGGAGTCCGATCCCGACTCCGAAAGTGGCGAAAACACCACTTTTCCAAAGAAAGAAACCACCCTCGGTAGGACGCAGGAAGTTCCCCCCAGCCACGAGGACGCCACGCCCCCGCCGCCGGTATCAGATGTCCGGGGGAGTTTAGCCAGGACGCTATATCAGCTCTCCTCGGCGACAGGACTATCGCGAGATGTGGAGCTACCGCGCTACAATGGTTCGTACGAGGCGCAGAGCTTCTTCACCAACTACGACGCCCAAGCAGATCGGGCCCAACTACAATACTCTACAAGACTGAGGAAGCCAGCAAACCTCCTGCAAGCACCTCTCCGAGTTACCAACACGCGAGCGTATGTTACCTGCTCCCCCGACCACCTCTAACCCACGAGCCCAGCGCAAGCAGTGAACTCTTAACTGTCCCAAGGAACCTCCAACCATGGCACAAGACCAGAACTGTTCCGACATACAAGGCAGCACAACAGTAGGTTCCTCCTCACATAACTTTCGTTGAACAATTGCTCGTTCGAGCTGAACTGTCCAATAATGTAAACCTACTCTACTACTTGATACAGGAGCATCTATCGCTATAATTAGGCAGAATACTTTTAAAATAATAGAAATAAGTTTGAAAAAGAAAATACCTGTCCATCCATTTAACTTAACTATTAATGCCCTATCTAACAATATTTTCACCATAGGGTATAAATTGTTAAACGTAAAAATAAGTAACATAACGCGGAATCTAAAATTCCATATCATCGAGACACCCTTGCCTTTTGGCATTTTATTCCTTAATTCCATAAAACGATTTCTACTAATTATAAACTGTTCTCAGCTACTCCTGTATCAAGATAATGTACCTCTACCAACTACCTTGTACAAACTCACTTCGTGCAAGCAACACGTGTCCCATGGACAGGTCAATACAACTGTCCCATTTACTAAATTTTCCCTTCCTGTAACGGGTTGCTCACATGTGGTGAATTCCAACACTCTTATGTGGCCTCATTGTAATGTTCCTAATCCCATTTTCAACGCCTTTATGTCTTTCTCTTTCATATCTTTGGACAGAAGTAACCTAAGTCACAGCCTTCCAAAATTATTCCAATCTTTAAATTCTAACATAGCTACACTCCCTCGTACCTTCCTTGTACATGCATATTTAACCATCGACAAATCTCTCTCAACAAAATAAACAACACCCTCTCACATCACGTTCTCCAATTGACAACAATTTTAGTGCGCGACTTAACACCCAAATCCAATTTCGAGCCACACAAGCTCCATAACGTCGCCCCACTAAACACTAAAAAATTTCACATTGAACGTGCCATATCCACTAACAATATAAAAATTCTCGATATATGTTCGTACAGCCAGCACCCATGACTTCAGTAAATTTGTTATTCATAGTGAAACAGGTTAGATTTTGTACAAACAAAGACTTCACGTGACACCTTTTCATTTACAATTTTTTCGCTTCGTGTCACAGCGCCACACCACAAAACTCTTTCACTTTTCAGGCCAAAGACGCCTTCACCACGCCTGTGACACTTCTCACCTCAAAGCGTGTCTACGTCGAAAGTCGAACTTTCATTCATTTCTAACCTGATATCACTGAATAACATTTTTACTAAGTCCCCAACAACCATTCGATTTAATATCAATAGATACAATATCTGGATTTTCGAAATACAAACACAAATCGAACAAATGCTTAAACACGGGATAATTACAACCTCTGTATCTCCCTATGTCAGTCCCATAACGCTTGTCACCAAACGTGACAAATCAAAACGCTTTTGTGTTTACAATTATAGAAATAATATCTCAGAAGGTAGTCCCAATTAACAGACCCAATCGACCCCTAAATAAAAAAGATGTCACGAATACATAGCCATCAGAAAACCAGGCAAGAACCGCGTTTACAAAGGTGGGAGACAACCACCAAGCAAGCTGCCCCCACAAAGGGCCTCTGACCCAAATAAATATGCCCGCCACCGCCGGAACTCGCTAATAATAAATTCGAAGGGAGATGGACAAACAAACAGCCGACATCTTGTTACGGCCCGTCGCCACCCCGTGTTCTCTAATGAACGTTCACCAGCTATGACATCAAATATTAGTGCGTGCCTTTTACTATATATCGTTCTAATCCCTAACCCATTATTCTACTCCGATATCCCGTTTAGCTACTAATATCTTGCTTAACACGTTATTTTACATTTACTAATAAATTGTCCACTAACAGAATAAATGCCGCTTTAGGAAGAATCACGTTTTCACCTAAACGTGGCGCAGGGAACAAAAAATCGACAAGATTAGGACTCAGTAAGTTTCACAGTTGGAAACAATGTGATCCACGAGTCGCGTCAAACATAAAACAAATTCGATAAGTTAGAACAACTTAGGCCAACAAGACCAAAGATATCAATCGAGGACAATTTAAAGCTCTCTCTACCCATCCTAAAAAACAGGAACATACATTTGGCCTACAACTTTCCATTCTTTCACGATATATAATTTCTATGTATAATCTTACTTGCTCTTCTTTCTCGATGAACATTTTTTAAAAAATATCCTTTATCTAATCAATATCTAGCTCTTATAAGTTTTTTTTTACGTCAACCAATCAATTTAGATTATTGTCGTTTTATTTTATTTTTCTTTACCAAAACTTATTTTCTTTTGCTTAATGACTCTATTCTATAATCAACTTTATATTTTATCTTTCATATCTAATAATCTCAAGTTTATATTTCATGTTTATATCACTAATTTGCATTTGTCATTTTATATTTTCTCTCACTTTATAAATTAGATGTTATTTACATTGTTTCATCTTCCGCTACCATGTCAATGCTATCGAGTATATTATTGCTCATTATTAATTTTCATTTAATATTTTCACTTTCTATTACCCCTTATATACTGCTGTAGTGTGTTAATCTTTGTATCATATCATCACTATTTTTACTTTTTTTAAAAGATTACTTTGCATTTAACTTCGCAATTCTATTTTCGATTTTTCAAATCCTTTAACGCTATATGCAAAGCCTTAATTTCGCAATTTCATATCTCAATGATATATTCTTTTATAATCAAACTAAAAATCATGATCTAAAAACAAGGCAATCTTCAATAACCTCTTAAACAACCACTTTAAAGGTTACTTCTTAATAAATACTAACATTCCTTTTACGCAGGAACTTTCAACTCCTTCGCAGGCTAGACTTGACCTACTTTGATTTCGTAATTAACAATATTGACACACCGTCCCCCAGATTTACCTATCCCAACTTCTGGCTTGGATACGTGCAAATTGTATTTTTTATATATTCCAGGGCACTCTCATGCCACATGCTGGCACATTTTTTTTTATTTTACTCTTTTTCTCGCTAAGCCCTTGATGACTCCAATTAAAACTTTGATTTCTGGTCACTGATCTTCGCCCTCATTTATCCTGCATGCGTACGTCTTAACGACTAATTACTAAAACCCATAACAATCACCCTTATCTTACTTTTCGATTGTGGTACTGTAACTTTATTCGGTCCTTAAATTTACATGTGAAACATGGCCTAGGTTCTCCGCGCCGTGCACATTAAATGGTTTGGGACTTGAGTCAAAGTGACATTGCCTCAACCAAGTAATAACTAACCCCTCAACCCTTTCTAACGCCCATCACGAAGAGATCATGATTTTCCCATCCAATCATTTATATTTTTACCTATCATCATTATATGTTCTCTATTAATTCTTTTATTCCTATTTTTGTTTTACTTGTATGTTTAGTATTAGTTGTTTATGCTTTATTATCTCTTATGGATATACAGAAATTAACCCCATGTTATATACCAACTCATTTCAATTAATTTTTAAAAATTACTTCCTTAATAACAGTCTTCCTATTCCGCTCTCTTAAATCCCTCCATATGAACCCTCTCACATCCGGGGCCATCTGTGATGATTTAAGACCATGGAATTGTTGTTAATAGTCTAGATATCTACTACCACATGTTCCACCCCATGACTGTATATAACTTCTTATGTACTGCAAATAGAAAGCCTCAACTAACATCAATCTGTACCGCGTAAGAATCTAATAAAGTATAGCAACTGTACAGATAGAAGGAATGGAGACTAACAGGAGAAAATTAAGGTTAAAACTAATCAGGCTTAGGTGAGAGTAGAAGTCAGGCCTAGCAAAGAGGCTTTAAGTCAGCACCACTATTAATAAAATTACAGCCAATTTTATGATCGCGGAAATCATAAAAGTTGAGCTTAACGACCAGTATTTCCTGGGCAAGGCCGGTAATGTCTTCCGACAAAGAAATCAGCACGGACCAATTAGAAAGTAACACCTAAGTAGGTCAACCAATAGAAAACGGCCACGTGACACCTTTCGACCAATGGGAAAGAAGATAGGTCTTGGTGTTAAATCGAGAACCTAGGTTAGGCAGTATGCGCTTGGATCCCAACAAGGTAACACTTGCTCTAAAGATCTCTCTCTCCGCTCATCCCATTCCTTCTTGACGTCAGACGCTTCTTAGTGGAATCTCTGTTTGTTTATTTCACCTTTGGCCCAGCTGTGTCGCCTTCCACCACGACTGCACGGTAGAGTTGACATCGAGGTTCGTCTAGCATCAGGTAACACTGGTCCCAGAGGTCCCAAGATATCACATATATGTGATATGATCCTGTCGACTTTCAATGTGGCAATATGATAATAATGTGGGGAGAGAGAAATAAGGAAACCACAAGTTTGGAAGAGGAATTCCAGGTAACCAGCGAGAGAGGGGGAGCGCGAGCGGCTGCCACCGCTGAACGACCGTTCATGTTGCACACCACCCCCCGACTGTCCAAAAATAGTCCTGAGGTTCCAAGAAAAGCCCCCCCCCCCCCTTTATTATTCCTGGAAGAACATACATTGTGATATATTATGATACATTAGCGCGCCATCTGTTATCAAAATTCGAAACTATTATAGACGTGTATGATTCTTTTAAAAATAAAACAATTTCTACTGCCCTTACTGCCTTCCCATTAATTTTACCATTGCAGTAAGGGGCAGTAGAAATTGTATAGTTTTTAAAAGAATCTTACGTGTCTATAATAGTCTCGTATTTTGATATATATATTTAATTAAAAAAATAATTATTATCAAATAATACTTTTCTTTGGAAATATTTTCTTATTTCAAAGAAGTGACATCTAGAAATGTTCAGAAGTTAGATGTTGAGAGATAGTCTAGATTCAAGGAACAACCAGAAGGATATACCTTGAAATAGATAACAAATCAAATTTCAACCTTTCCCATTATGAAAAATAGGTTTAATAAGTAAAATAAAGTTAAAAGACAGTTTATCTTTTTAATAGAATTCAAGAATATGAAGCACAAATATAAATCCTGAGACCAAAATATTACACTAAAATATGTATTTATTAGTATATTTTGTTTTTTAATGCACAAATAGCTATTTTAGTATTTTAGGTGTATATTCTCATCTGTTCGCCAATCTTCTTCTGGCTGGTTCTCTGATGCTCACTCTTCTGCCTAGAGGTATAGGCAGCGCAGAGGTATTCTTCTAAAATGAAGCGGGCTTTCCAATCTCTAAACTAATGTGAAATCACCAGTCTCACAAAGCTCAACTCAACACACATTTTATTTCCAAGCACACTATATATACAATCAAACACACACACGTGACCAGGCACTCCTGGTCAAATATAATAAAACATTTACACAGAGTAATAATCACAATAAACTCTAACATCATCTATTAAAAACAAAATAGGCTTATCCTGGCTGCTCGCATTAGTATTTATAGATGACAGGGCGCCATCTAGTGGAACAGAAATCAACTATAGGTGGATTTAACTTGTTCCCTGCAAGGTTTAGGTGAATATTACTCCAATAGATGGGCGCTCTGCAATCTAAGTGTGAGTGGTCAGAATAAATATTTTTATTTTTAATATCAACACCTGACTTTTTCTATTTTTTAATGATTTTTTAACATTCTCATCTATGCATATAAAAGTTCTGAAAATAGAGCAATCCATACTTAAATCATCAGATAGTAAAAAGGTAAATAAATATTTTATTCAATCCGATATATGCCTCTTTTTACTATCTAATATTTAAAAGTGTATAAAAACATAAATTAATTAGATTATTACATCGATTTATATTTTTACGAAATATTTATTTATTTATTTACTTATTGCGGTCAATAAGTATGAATCTTAACCTTTCAAATAATCCACAAGCTCTACGTATGGAAGGGGTTTAGAATACTACTAGCCGAATGACCCGGGCAACGCCCGTGTTTTACCCGATTGAATGTTTTGATTCAAATACTATTTGTTACAATTATAAATTGGCGCCTTAAATAAATGCATATATTAGTTAATAACTATAGCCTATGTGCTTTATCTGTCTATGTACTGTTGGCTTCCGTAGGCGTCTCTTACTGGGAAAAAGAAAGAGAGGATTCCATTTAGTTATTAACTAATATATGCATTTATTTAAGGAGCGACCCGCTCCAACACAATAGTTACAAAAACGAAAAAGCGAGTGGGGGGGGGGCAAAGGTGGCGTGATCGTAGCCAACCAATAGGAGAGCGCCATTCCAAAAAAAAGCAAACGGTGACAGAGATGAAAACTGAAGAATTAAGAGATGAAGAACGCATGACGCTCGTAACTGTATATTGAATAATATTCTAATCAATTTAATGTGACATTAGGTTTGAGGCTTTTAATATAGATTTTTAATGTAAAATTCCTTCGTTTAAAATTATTAGCTGTATCGAGATAATCTTTTTAATGCAGAGAGAAAGATAGGAAATATATATCTACCACTCAGTTTCTATGGATAGGAAGGTACTTACCAATGGAGATTCAATGGAGAATATCATTCATCTGAATTGAATATTTCTTGAGGGCATTCTGTAACACCAAGGAATGTGATAGAGAAGGTAAAGTAGAATTAAGTGTTACATATCAGATAAAGGAATCGTTCTTTATACCAACAGCTTCTAGAAGATGCTGTACATACAAACGCCCTGCCTCACCCTGCTCACCCAGCCTCTGCGAGTACATCATGCGCAGCCTGCGGTTCCAGGGACCTATCCCTGGCGCACCGATACTGGAACTGCCGCTGTATCAGACCTCTCATCAGAGAGGCCTTCTTCATCCTGCGGATGGCTCCGGACCTTCGCGGCTGGCTCTTCAGGACAGGGTTGGACAGGGATGCCTTGCCATCCTCGCCGCGGCGAAATACAAGATCTACGGCTTCTTTGTAGGGGTGGAGATGGAAGGTGTCGAGCTGACAATGTCAAGCACATCCCTCCGCAGGTGGTGGAGGCCCCCTATCTGATTCAAATTTTCTTTTCCCTCAATCTCTGTAAGTTACAGAGGTTTGAATAAAAGTTGTTGTTGTTGTTACAATAGGTCTTGTTAAATGATGTTGATCATCCTATTCGATAATAGAAGAAAAATCGAAAGACGAAGAGAAGAGTATCTTTCGTTTATTATTATATTTTTACTTATCCTTTTATTAGTCTAAATTAGACAAGATCTTGGAGGTCGTGCTCATAAAGAAGTTCAAGAACTCTTCTTGGTTCTCTGTGAAGGGATCCTTTGTCCTTTCCAATACAATTTAGTATATGTTGAGGAGTGGCCTCTTCGGTTTTGCACCTAGTGCACATGGGGAAGCTCTTTCGTTTATAAAGTGTTGTATAAGCATTAGTGCAAGATTCCCTTCTACGGGTGAAACACGCGCCAAATTCAGAATGTTTAGTTTCTTCAGTTAATTAGGAAAACTGCTGTCAAGATTTTATTGGAAACTGATCGTAATATAAATTATCGTCAGATAGAAGAAAGTTCAGACATTCCTGCATCACCAATTCATTCCATCATGCACGACCATCTGAGAAGTGAATAAAATTTGTTACCTATGGGTTCCTCATTCTTTAACTATTGAGAATTTGACTCGATGTGTTTCATGGTACTGAGAGTTGTTAAAAGGTTTGATAATGAATCATCTCGTTATGTCAATAGCATCATAACAGGTGATGAAACTTGGCTTTATTATTTTTATGTGCCTACTAAAACCAAAAAGAGTTTGGATCTTTGAAGGTGAAAGCATGTTTGTGTCTGTAAGAAAATCCAGATCCATTAAGAAGAAAATGTTAGCCGTCTTCTTTACTGCCAGAAGAGTTGTGGGTCGCGCGGTACTGTAAAATCAAAAGACAGTTACTACCAAATGGTACACTGAGGAATGCCTTTCTAAAGTTATTCAAGCTATCAGAATGTTACGTTCAAACTAAAGGATTGACACATGGCATTCCCACCATGATAATGCTCCAGCTCACCGTTCTAATGCCTGCGTCGATTATTTGACACGTACTGGAATAAAATTGTTGGAGCGCATCCTCCTTATAGTCCAGACCTTGCACTTTGCGACTTTACCCTGTTACCTCACGTGAAGAACAGACTAAAAGGTAAACGCCTTTTCTGCGATAAAGACCTTTTAAGGACATGAGATGACGCCCAACTCCCTGAGGGAACGTGGAAGAGTTAGTTTGATGACTAGTTTCAAAGGATGGAGAATTATATAGATTGTGGTGGAAAAATTTGAAAGATTTGTAAATAATAAATTCATATTGCAAAACTTTCCTAATACCCTATTTACACTGCGTGACATTGAAAATGGAACACCAAGAAATAGTGGCCAGAAAGTGATTAAACTCGGCAGACAGAGAGAGACAGGGACGAACAATAAGTGATCTTTATTTCAAAATGATAGTCATAATACAGAGCGAGAACGGCGTCGGCATAGTAGCAAGTAGGACCACCGCGGACGGCGATGCACGCAGCAACACGTCTAGGTAGAGAGTCAATCAGAGTACGGATGGCGTCCTGAGGAATGGCTCTCCATTCCCTCTCAACCATTTGCCACAGTTCGTCTTCGGAACGCGGCTGTGGCAAGGCATGCAAACGGCGTCCAATGATGTACCAGACGTGCTCGATTGGTGAGAGATCAGGAGAGTACGGTGGCCAGGGAAGCATCTGTACATCTTGCAGAGCTTGTTGGCTAATGCGAGCAGTGTGCGGTCGGGCGTTATCCTGCTGATAAAGGGCATTGGGTACCCCCTGAAGGTAGGGGAGTGTCACCGGTCGCAGCACATCATCAACGTATCGTTAGGCCGTCATAGTGCCCTGAATACGAAGTAAAGGTGACCTGGAATCATACGCGATTGCGCCCCAAACCATGATTCCACGTTGTCGCACGGTGGGGCGTTCCACAATTGCTGCCGGATTGGACCTTTCTCCACGTCGACGCCACACGCGTACACGGCGACTATCACTGGACAAGCAGAAACGCGACTCATCTAAGAACACGACCCTGTGCCATTCCGTTATCCACGTCGATCTAGCCCGGCACCATTCCAAACGTTGGCGCCTATTCGGTGGGGTCAATGGCAGTCTTCTTAGCGGACGGCATGAGTGCAAGCCATTAGCAACCAATCGACGGGAAATGGTTCTGGTCGAGATGGAATGATCTAGGGTGTCTTGCACATGTTGCAGGATGGCGGTACAAGTGGCTTGTGGGGCCGCCACTGCTTGTCGAAGGATACGCCGATCCACACGTGCTGACGTCACTCTGGTTGCACCGACATTCCTATAAATTGCCACATTTCCTTGTTCCAACCATCTTCTCCACAGTCGGTGCACCGTGGACGCACCAAGGTGTGTATCAGCAGCGATTTGACGTATGGACCAACCTGCCCTTTTCAGTCCGATCACCATGCCCCTCGTAAAAGCGTCTGTCTGCTTGAACTGCCTCCGTTTACGATGACCTGGCATTCTCTGTTATTACACGTGTCTTTTGACACAAGAACAAAATTTCTACAATGATTTTCCTTGAAGAAATAACGACACGAATACTGTCCTTTCTGCAAGTTCCTTCCCTTATATCTTACTCCATGTGCGCACGAGAGCTGCGCATTTTACATCATTTGCATAACTCGGTTAGGCGCGTCTACCCTGAAATTTGCATAATTTTCTGGCCACTATTTCTTGGTGTTCCATTTTCAATGTCACGCAGTGTATATTATATATGATGTGAGAATAAACGATCTTAAGGTATGAGTTTCAATTATATTATATTTAATATCTCTAGCTTTCAGGCTTGAGGATCGCCCTTTTACAGGAGAATGTCTATTTGCTTACTCACAATGATAATGCCTTATTTCAAACACTTTTTAATCTGATTTCTGCAACTTTATATATCTCTCTTTGAAGAATATCTGATCACCCCTAGAATTAGGGAAATTTGTATATTTGCATTGTCATCGGGATTGAGTAAGTATGCAAAATTGTAGACTTTTAGATGATCTCGAAGTATTTCAAATAATGAGGTGTCTAAATTAAAATGTATAGACTAAAATATTACATATTAATATATTTGTTTTAATTAAATATATTGGATCAAAATATCATTTATTTTACCAATATTTCTGTTGGCTGAACGCCAACCATATTAAATAGGTTATAACATCTTAATAAAAGTTTGCGTTCAGCCAACTTAAATATTGGTAAAAATAAATGATATTTTGAACCAATATATGCCTTTTTATTTAAATATTTATTTATGAATTACTCTATTTTCAAATTTTATATAACATGTATATTATAGAAAGTTAGAAAACATTTTGAAATATTTATTTTAAAAAATATTAAATATTATTTCAATGTGATGCGCTGCCTGGAGTATAGGAGCTCCATCTATGCTTCCTTTCTTTCTGTGGTGAATCTGTATAAGACCGGTGGTCTTAATAAATCTGTATGTGTGTGTATATTATTTCAAAATGTCTATTTATATATGAATTTAAAATATATAATTAAAAGTTGAATAAAAACCTATATTTAAAAAAAAGTAAATATTTATTAAAGTTGTAAAATTAATATTTGAAACTATTATAGACGCGTATGATTCTTTTGAAAATTAAACAATTTCTACTGCCCTTACTGCAATGGGAAAATTAAAGGGAAGGCCTGGCTCATCAGTGGTGAACCCTCCCAGCGGTTTCGCCAGTTTAATCTACCATTTTACAAATCTCATATTTTTATTTACATATTACAAATATTATTTGTTAGCACGTTTTCTTTGAACATTCTTCTAGAAAGAACGAGCTGACTCATTTCGATTCAATTCGATTTATTTCAAATAACAAAAAAGAATTACAATAAGATTTAATGCGATTTAATTGTATTTATTACATAAAAGAAAAAAAAAGATACTATTATTAACACAAAAGAAAAACAACGACAAAAAGAATGATGATAAGTAAGAATAAAATTCTATGAATATGAATTATAATTAATTAATAAAATACAATAATAATAATTTAAAAAACCTAACATTATTTTTATTGAGAGATTCGTTTTAATTCCTGCAAACATGATCAATATGTAAGTAGAACCCAGTGTGAAAATAATATATATAAATATAACATTATAGAAATAAAAAGAATCTAATTGAATATCGAAAAATAATTGCGTTTGTATAAAATATAAAAACGCTAATATATATATATATATAGTACTATTTATTTAAAATATATACAAAGGAAAAATATCCATGTTTAAAATTCAAATAAAGTTATTTCAATATTAAAAAGCAATTTATTTTATTCATAGAGAGTCAAAAGAAAGAAAAAAAAATTGAATTCGTTTATAACAAAAAGAAATATTTTTATAGGTAATTTAATTTTTAAAATGGATTACATTTTAATTTATAATCTTAGATAAGAGGTTTTTAAAAACCTTTATTTAAAATTAATAATCATTTTGAAGAGATTAAAAAGCAGAAAAAAAAGAAGTTTTAAAATAAAATTAATTAGATTTGAGTTCGTCTTTATTCTAAAGTTTCTGAGAAATGGAAGAAAGACTTATTCCCTGGAGGCCGTTAGATCAGAAAAAAACTTTTTTTTTTGTAAATATTGCTTTAAAATGTTTAAATTCGTCTTAGATCTTTGTGCTGAGTAGAATTAACATTTATTTGTTAGAAATTTATTTTTAGTACGTGATCTGTCAATATTTAAATGTCGAGGTTTTTAAATTGGTAATATTAAATCTAATTATAAATACAATTTTTTTATATATTATAAATTATATCATTTGACAATTTTATAAATAACCAAAGTCTGAGAATTTAAAATATTTATAAAAAAGAGTTTATTATGATGCATACATTTATTATGATTGAACTGGCGAAACCGCTGGGAGGGTTCACCACTGATGAGCCAGGCCCTCTCATTAATTTTTCCATTGCAGTAAGGACAGTAGAAATTGTTTATTTTTTAAAAGAATCATACGTGTCTATAATAGTTTCGAATTTTCAAAGGAGTTTATAAAAACATTATTTCTTAAGACTTCTATTGTTGTATATATATTTTAAACAAATGTTCCCACAGAGTATGTATATAAGATCACAAGAAAATAGGTGTTAACCGTAGAAGAATCGTAGGGCATTTGCTCATCAGTGGTGAACCCTTTCCAGCGGTTTCGCCAGTTTAATCTACCATACCTCTATAATATTGCATTGGGCTGTTTTACCTTTATACTTATACTGATGTGGACCTCTTTAAAAAGGTATTTCAAATGAAATATGTAAATAAGTTTTAAGAACAGTAGATTAAACTGGCGAAACTGCTGAGAGGGTTCACCACTGATGAACAAGGCCCTTTCAATAATTTTTCAATGCAGTAAGGGCAGTAGAACATTTTATAATTTTCAAAAGAATGAAATACGTCTAAAATAGTGTCAATTTCTCATATAGAAATGACTTAGACTTTCAAAATTTCATATATATTATATTAGTTATTTCCTGATAACTAAGCTGGCCCTCCACTGTTTCTATACCCTAAAGTTAAAACACATTTTATATAAGTAATTATAAGGTGATAAGGTACCATTTATATATAAGGAATGGAAGCAACAACAACAACAACAACAAAAAGCCTTCATTTAGGGTCACTGACAGGATTCACCAGAGGTATGCATAAGAACAAAGCAGTGAGACAAAGGAAACAACGATATAGACAGAAGAAAAAGAAAAAAAAAACAAGAAAGAGAAAGTGGGAAGCAAGAAAAACAACACAGAAAGAGTAGCAGTAAGAAAGTGAGGAGTGAGTGTCACTTGGCCTTCTCCTGAGATATGGACTTGTGGAAACCATAAAACGCAGTAGCAATATACTTATTCTGGGTCATATTGTCAATTATTGATGGAAGTGAAGCACAGAGTTGCCCAGTAAGGAATGGAAGCATTAAAGAATGAATGTTTTTTTTAAACATAAACAGACTTCTACTGTCCTTACTGAGATTGTTTACAAAAGAGCATTGTTCGATGCATATATTAATATTGTCGCGAAGAGAAATAATTAAATAGGCTTCCGAATTACTTTAAATATTTATTTGATTAGTTATATGAGAGATTTTAAATATTTATTTATTTATTTCAATTCAAGACGCTATGTCCCCCTAGGGACACTTGCGCTAAATGTACATACAAATATAACAAAGAAAATATTCAACATGGAAAGATACACAGAAAGTAACTTAGAAAGATTCATAAATATTATTTACATATAGAGATATTCTTTGAATTTTATTCACAGTTACATCATTAAATTTAAAAATATATACATATATACACACATATACATGCATACACCTATATATTGTTTACAACCACAATATATGTCCAATATTTCCTTGAGATCGTTATATCAAAGACCATTTTTCTTAATGGAATCCAAAATATATTTACAAAGGAAATTAAATTTTATATATGTGTCCTTATTTGAAATTAAATCAATAGGGCCTAAAGCTATTAAATATAAAATAAGAGTTACTATGTACATGAGCCAAATCGACCCAGCCGTTAGAGCAAGAGGGGAGAACTGAGTTTTTCTACCTTCCACGTGGCGCCACTGTTTTCCCCGACCTTTCAGTCCAGATAAGAGGGATTACTCTGTCCTCCTGACAATATGTAATTCTACTGTCCTAAAAACATATGTCCATAGTTTGTATAATACCATTTCTAAGATTCCACCCTTCAGTGTAGCATATAAAATCAGAATGATCCAATACAGTATTAGAGCTCTAAAGAAGCGGTCTGGTAGATTATATTGGTGAAACCGCTGGGAGGGTTCACCACTAATGAGCCAAGCCCTCCAAATAGTTTTTTAAATATCAGTAAGGACAGTAGAAGTTTGTTTTATGTATAAAAGAAACATTCGTGCTTCTCGATACATCTATTTCTGGTATAATTTATGTTACACTATTCAATATATCAATAATAACAAAAATGGCGACACCAAATTATATTGTTTTGAAAATAGAGCAATCCATAAATAAGTCATTGATTAAAAAGGCATATATTGGATCAAAATATCATTTATTTTACCAATAATTTAATCCAATATATGCCTTTTTAATTAAAAATTACCAAATTATATAGATAACCAGTTTGTAAGAAATAGTAATAAAATAATTAAGAGTAATATATTTCTCTCCGTGATGTGTGTAGGGAAATAAGTTATAGATTTTAAAACAGTTTTAATATGTTGAGATTGTGACGAATATTTTAAAATAAATCCAAGCGAACATTAAAAATTCATAAGCAAGCGGTATAAATATATATATATTTAAATATGAGAACTGAATAATTCATCGGCTGGGATTAATTTCTGAGCACTATTGTATCAGACGACAACACTTCTTTCTTCTGCTGTTTTATTGAGTGTCGGTTGGTTGTTACAACATGGACTCTTTTATAACTACTTAATTGTAATTCTAAGACATTTTAATTATTACTTGATAGTTAGTTATATGGAAGTATGCAAACTCGTTTGTTCCTTATAATCTCTCTCTCTATTTATAAATTATTATATGGATTATGCAAATTTTTATGGAATTTATCGTGATAGTTTGCTCACATTCTAAGAGGTATAATTTATATTTAATTATTTATATTATATGGTAATATATTTATATGTATTTATACTGTTTTCAAAACTTATGTCCATAGTTTGCTTGAATACCATTGCTAATATTCAACCCTTCAGTGTAGGATATATAAGCAGAATCGTCTAATACAGTATTGGACTCTAAGAAGCGGTCTGGTGGATTATATTGGTGAAACCGCAGGGAGGGTTTACCACTGATGGTCCAAGCCCTTCCAATATTTTTGATCGTAGTAAGTACAGTAGAAGCTTGTTTTAGGTGTAAAAGGAACATGCGTTGCTTTAATGCTTTCATTTCTTGTTTATTTTGTTCACATTTGGTTATGATGCATAAGCTCGCCATCTGTTATCAAAATTCGAAACTATTATAGACACGTAAGATTCTTTTTAAAATAAACAATTTCTACTGTCCTTAATGCAATGAAAAAATTAAAGGGAGGGCCTGGCTCATCAAACCGCTGGGAGGGTTCACCACTGATGAGTCAGGCCCTCCCTTTAATTTTTCCATTACAGTAAGGGCAGTAGAAATTGTTTATTTGTAAAAAGAATCATAAACGTCTATAATAATTTCGAATTTGGATAACACTTGGTTATCTCGTGTGTCTTCAATAAAGGTCACTGTGATATCTTTCAGAGTTAGGTCTATATCTATATAAGGTCAACTTCCTCGTGTTTTGTCCATGAGTGTATATATACTCGAGTCTTTTATTGTGACTAGTGTGATAAGCTTAATGCCCCTGTTCTCCAATATCCTTTCAAGATACATTATAATACATATTAGCCATTCGAAATCTGGGATAGATTTAATGTTGAATGGTACTGTAATAACTCAAATAATGCTCTAAACGAAAAGGTCGCAAATATCTAAACCAAAAGACTGACAAATCTACATAAATTTTTAACAGAACTCAAAATATTTATTTTAAAATACACGTTTATGAAAATGGCTAAAAGTTAATTTAGAAAACATCTTGTAGTGTAATAATATGAACAAAATCGCCATATACAG
Source organism: Cordylochernes scorpioides (assembly GCA_030710605.1). Lineage (NCBI taxonomy): Eukaryota > Metazoa > Arthropoda > Arachnida > Pseudoscorpiones > Chernetidae > Cordylochernes > Cordylochernes scorpioides. Next base: position 9,414,738 of record CP092871.1, on the reverse strand, counting down.
TGAATTAGAAATACATTTTGAAAAAACTCAATTTTATCATTTATAATATTTTGTAAAACTGATTTTTAAAGTAAAGAAAACAAAATTCAATTAATATTTAGTGGTTTAATTAGAAATAGAAAATATCGAGTATAGAGTTGATAAATTTCAAATAAAAATGAAATTTCTGTTATTAAAATGTAAATGGTTGTTACAATAAAGTGTAAAACTATTTAATGCCTATTTATTTATTCAATGCTCTTTTTCTTAATTGTTTATTTTCTTTTTTGATAATTCTGTTACCTACTCTACTAAAATTATTATAAATAGTTTCACTCGCAATTATCCAGATCGAATATAGCGTGTCTTATTTGCAACTGGTAATAAATAATGAATAAAATGGAAAACGTTATTATAAACCTTTATATCAATTAAAAAAGCATATATTTGATCAAATATAATTGAAGATCTATTTATGGAATTCTCTATTTTCAAAATCTTTATATATATCTATAGAAAAACTAAAATAATAATAATAATATATATCAATACGCCTTTCAATATAATATTTATTTCCCATTATAATTGAACAGACAGTTTTGATCTTTTAATATTTTGAAATAATATAAAAATATGTAACATTTTTACGTATTATAAAATAAATAATATAATATATTTTATTATATACAGCATATATATTGATACAATATTGTTTGCTATCAAAAATATATTACAAAATAATTCACTCATATTTTGTTATAAGCAATATATATCTAATCATTTTCTATCATAAAAATAAATACAAAAAATAAATATAAACCAAAAGAAAGATATATTAAATAAAAAGCCGTATTAATTCTATACAATAAAGAAATACCTAGAAAATATATAATCAAGTTTAGAGAAATAATCAAGAAAGGATAAGTTAATAAATCAAGCAGCCCTGGAGATTGCAAAAGAAAAACTTGGATATTCTTTGCCAAAAATGTCGATAAAGAGGGAGCAATTCTCGATGATTTGAGGCCTCCGTTATTTAGGAGATATACCCTAAATAAATCTCTTTGTTTCCCCTGGGACTTCTGTCGTCTGGTATGACAATCTCTCTTCTTATTTACGATAATTTAGCACAAAGTATTAATCTGTTTAATTGTTAATTAACTTTCGGACTTAATTATTCGCAGATAATATAGAATCCATTCTGATTAATCTCCGTACACTTTAATTATTAGAATTTTAATAAATATTTAGAGTTTCTATCTATCTTAACATAAATTTTATTATTGATTTCGTGTAAATATATTCTAATGTGTTTTATTATTTGTATTTATTATATATTTATCTATCTGTGCCTCTAAATAATATTTATTCTATATAAATATATATATAAGTAACTTTTCATTTTATTTTCTGCTTATTCTATAATTTACAATGCATTAGCGCGCCATCTGTTATCAAATTACGAAACTATTTTAGACGCGTAATATTCTTTTTGAAATAAAACAAATTCTACTGTCCTTACTCCTTTTACTTTTTCCATTGCAGTAAGGGCAGTAGAAATTGTTTTATTTTAAAAAGAATATTACGCGTCTAATATAATTTCGTAATTCTATAATTTGTTTTTTTTAATGAATTATTTTCAAACGAGTAAATATTTTTATTCTAATAAATATATTTTAGATAAAAATAATAATTCACATAATCACCCTTGATTAAGATAATTTTTATTTGTGAATAAAAATATTATTAATATATCCGTTAGAGAAAGTTTTTAAATAATATCACTGCTAAATTATAACACGTTTAAACTATTTTTGAATCGTATGCTTATTTTTAAAAATGAATTACTCGAACTGCTTTTCACATGTGTAGACATGTGGTGCACTTACAGTAAAAGCAGTCGCCTACTTCTACCCACCGTGATTATCATGGTCTGTACCACGTGTACTAGGGATAATTAAAAATAAATAAAATTTCTACTGCCTTTAAGTCAATTAATATCATTAATCAATATGTTTTACCCAAATAATAAACAGGACATAGTCAAAAATATTTATGTTAATTATTTAGAATCCTACATTACACCTATTCAGAATAACCTTTATATAAAAGAGATATAGATGTCTAAAATATGAATGAAAAACAACACCATCAAAACCTGGTTTCTCATTTAAGGTCGGCCTCAGTACCAATCTTCAAACTTACCACTATGTTAATTCAGAAACTTAACCTATAAATTACCTCGAAAGGTATTTTAGGCCTTAGATTTGTTTGATGTAAAATTGTCTTAAATATTTAACTATCATTTATGATAAAACTAGCGGATGTACCCGGCTTCGCCCGGTTTTTACCCGAGTAAAGGTTTGTCTAACGAGCATTTGTTAAAACAATTCTCTATAAACTTATTTAAAAAAGATATATTTTGATAATTTGAAAATCGTAAATTTGAATCTCTCGATAAAGTGAACATTTTTTCCCAGTCCCTTGAAAAATACTCGATAAGTTGAATAAAATCAATATTAAATGGTTCCCTTGGTAATTGGAAGTTAAAGGAATAGTATCATGCCTTGGAATTGTATCATTATTCTTGTCTCAAATAAATTGCCGTGTCATCCTGAATTTTGTCTTTCCTAATTTTCTACATTACAAAATCATCATTTTATCTATTCTCCCAATATATATGTTGTAGATAAATGATAAAACTAACTTTGACTCGTGCGCAATTAATAGGTAGAAAATCTTACTTTTGATAAATAATCTTTAAGATAATAAACTTAGTGATAATAAAACTTATAGATAAAAAACTTATCATCGTCGCAATGGGGGCGCTGCTTGCGAGTTAAATCTACAAATCTGCAAATAACTCTAAGAATATTCAAGATATTCAAGAAATAATTTTTCGAAAACCTTCCCGGGGATATACCTAATAATATCCCAAAATTTCACGGCGATTGGATGTATGGTTTTTGAATCTATAGAGTACACACACAGACAGACAGACATTCAATTATATATATATATACTAGCGGATGTACCCGGCTTCGCCCGTGTTTTACCCGAGTAAAGGTTTGTCTAACGAATCTCTCGATAAAGTGAACATTTTTTCCCGGCCCCTTGAAAAATATTCGATAAGTTGAATAAAATCAATATTAATCGGTACCCGAGTAAAGGTCTGTCTAACGAACATTTGTTAAAACAATTCTCTATAAACTTATAAAAAGAAATAGATATATTTTGATAATTTGAAACTGATAAAGTGATCATTTTTTCCCGGTCCCTGTGTGCCGTGTCATTCTGAATTTTGTCTTTCCTAATTTTCTACATTACAAAATAATCGTTTTATCTAGTGAACATTTTTTCCCGGTCCCTTGAAAAATACTCGATAAGGTTGAATAAATTCATGGTCGTTTATGGAAGATGGACGAAGTTCCCGGAGGTCATCTTGGGCAAGCTCCCGCGAGGCTTTTTTTCTTGTCTACTTGGCATAGCTGTGTCACCAACTCTGCCCTGATTGGTCGGTGGGCGGCCGGGCGAATCCATTCTCTCACGGGGTGGGGCAGACCCAAGGTCATCAGGAGCAGCAAACCTAAGCCTATCTCTGTCTCAATGGTGGCACTGCTTGCGAGTTAAAGCTACAAATCTGCAAATAACTCTAAGGATATTAAAGATATTCAAGATATTATTTTTCGTAAACCTTTCCGGGGATACACCTAATAATATCCCAAAATTTCACGACGATTGGATGTATGGTTTTGAATCCATAGAGGACACACACACAGACACACACACAGACATTCATCTATATATATAAAATCGAATGTCTGTGTGTGTGTCTGTGTGTGTGTCCTCTATGGATTCAAAAACCATACATCCAATCGCCGTGAAATATTGGGATATTATTAGGTATATCTCCGGAAAGGTTTACGAAAAATAATTTCTTAAATATCTTTAATATCCTTAGAGTTATTTGCAGATTTGTAGCTTTAACTCGCAAGCAACGCCACCATTGAGACCGAGATAGGCTTAGGTTTTGGTCCACGCCTGATGACCTTGAGTCTTTCAGGGCTACTATATTAAGTAAAACTAATTCAAATATTAGTGCTTTAGTGCTATCTCCTTGAGGTTACCGATTTAAAAGTTTATTTTCTAATTTTAGATTTATAAGAAACATGTTTTATTTTAAGTATTATACTTTATGCAACATATTTTATTTTAAGTATTGTACTTTATTTTAAAAAGTTTAAATACTTGTGCAAGACGATATATCTATATATATAAAATTGAATGTCTGTCTGTCTCTGTGTGTGTGTGTCCTCTATGGATTCAAAAACCATACATCCAATCGCCGTGAAATTTTGGAATATTATTAGGTGTATCCCCGGAAAGGTTTACGAAAAATAAATTCCTTAAATATCCTTAGAGTTATTTGCAGATTTGTAGCTTTAACTCGCAAGCAGCGGAGATAGGCTTAGGTCTGCCTACCCACCCCCCCCCCTCTCCCCCCCGTCCGGCCGCCGGCCTGTTGGTTGGACAGTCCAAGTTCCCACCGACCAATCAGAGGGATCAAGAGCCCCTCCCCTCCCCCCCCCCCGTCCCCGTCCGGCCGCCGGCCAATCAGAGGGATCAAGAGGTCCTGGCGCGCGGGGGGCGGGTGACCTCCGGGAACTACGTCCATCTTCCATAAACGACCATGATTTTATTCAACTTATCGAGTATTTTTCAAGGGACCGGGAAAATATGTTCACTAGATAAAACGATGATTTTGTAATGTAGAAAATTAGGAAAGACATAATTCAGGATGACACTGCACACAGGGACCGGGAAAAAAATAATCACTTTATCGAGAGATTCACGACCATGATTTTATTCAACTTATCGAGTATTTATCAAGGGACCGGGAAAATATGTTCACTAGATAAAACGATGATTTTGTAATGTAGAAAATTATGAAAGACAAAATTCAGGATGACACGGCATACAGGGACCGGGAAAAAAAGTTCACTTTATCGAGAGATTCGTTAGACAAACCTTTACTCGGGTATAACCTCGGGCGAAGCCGGGTACGTCCGCTAGTTTTTATATATATATAGATTATATTTTTAAAATAAGATATAAAATAGGAATATAAACAGTAGCAATGCGTTTCTTTATTCATGCAACTTTCAAGTTTTCGGATCTTTATGATCCTTTTACAGAGGCAGAACTATGTCTGTAGAAGGATTATAAAGATTCAAAAGCTTGTACTTAACACGAATAAAGAGAAATACACACAATTTCACACATTAATAAACAGAAGAATAAAA
>CP092871.1:9309114-9409359 GCA_030710605.1 Cordylochernes scorpioides | reverse complement strand
AACAAATAAAAAAATATATATTCGAAATTATTTTTCAAGTAATATATAATATAAATTTAAAAGATATCAATAATTCACTAAAAGAATAAAATTAAATATATATTTAATAAATTTCCAAAACGATAAATAAAGTTCATAATATAAAGTTTATTTTGTAAATGTAAAATACATTATTTTTAAAGTCTAAAATAAATCAAATATACAAACCAAAAGGAATTGTCAACTCTATAAAAGATGGAAATAATTTCTCTCTTTCAGAAATAACAAAATTCATTTGGGAAGCATTAGCCCAAAAGAAAATAGTTTAGCAAAAGATTTATTTTTATGGCGGGCAGAAAAATAATGCTAATGGCGACTAACAAATAAACTTGCTATTATTTGTAAAGAGGCCTTGTTAAACGAAATAATACTTCTTACTAAAAGGATTTTCTAAAGATAAATTCTTAACTATCAATCTTATATCTTCTTTTAAACTTTATTTATTTAAAAATTTGCTAGCTTTTCTCTCTGAATTACGATATATTTAATTCATTAAATAATTATTTGCTGTTCCATTTAATAATTTCCTTGAAAGTTTGTTCTGCTTTTTTCACCATTAAATTATATAGCGAAATAACATTTAGTTTAAAAGTGTTTTGTTTCTGTGTGTGTATTATACTATAATATTTAATGATTCAGTTTAAATTGTATTTTATTATTATTGAAATTGGTTCTAAATATATTTATAATTCCTGATCTCTAGTGTTATATATTGAAATAATTTTGAAAATAGAGCAATCCATAAATAAATCTTTAATTAAAAGCCATATATTGGATCAAAATATAATTTATTTTACCAATATTTCAGTTGGCTGATGAATATTGGTAAAATAAATTATATTTTGATCCAATATATGCCTTTTAAATTAAATATTGAAATATATTATACCGTTGGAAATATGTATATTCAAACACTCTTATGAATATTTAATATATTTACATATAATACAGAATATATATATTTCTTATATTTATATCAATTTGGAATTTAAAAATTCAATAATATTAATTTAATATATTTAAAAACGACAATTTTACTTCTTCAGAATGATTTTTTTAAATTTTATAAACAGTGATTTCTACTGAATTGATTTTTATACATAATATTAAAAATCTATGAATATATTTTCTATGCCAAATCGTGTCTCCATTTGTATTATAAGTAAAATATGGCGCTACTTATAATTTCCCATTATAAAAATGAGTTCGTATGTCGTATGCTTCTTTGAAAACCTTCTTAAAAAACTTAAGTCAAAAGTTCACAGATGAAAATATTCTATTTCAATAGCTCAAATCCATAAATATCTAACGAGCTGTCATATTAGGCAATTTTGCATATATTTGTTGGGAATCTTTTATGGTTCAGACAATGAAACAACAAATAACAAGTTTACTTACAGCTGAAGTGGTTTTAAAGAATTAGGCGATTTTACCTTTTATGAAAGTATTTTAAATTTATCATTTTCAAAGAGAGAGAGAAAAAAATACAATTAACAATTATACTTGCTAATTATGTAAACAAAACCAACACCCTTTGTTCTCGTTTTAATATTACAGTCAGTCCAAAAGTATTTCAAGATAATTGATTTACTATTTTTAAACATTTTCTTTCTTTTCTTTTCCAACAATATTTTCTTCATTACTGATGAAATTTCAAATATTTTGGTTTCACCTTAAACTCACTCATTCTCCTCCACGTTCTACTCAATCATGCCTCGAAGCATGCTACCTATGCTGTCAACGAAGGGTCGATATATATATTGATCCATAGATACTGGAATTGCCGAGCCGTGCGACCTCTGCTCTGAGAAGTGTTCGTCTCTTGCGAAGTGCCCCTGTTTCTGAAAGTCTGGCTTTTCGGTGTCGGCCTCTATCTTGAGACAATCCACCATTTATTAAGTATTCCAACTCCCTGGCTCATTGTAACAACGGTTTCGTTATTTTAACTCACTCTATACCGCTATCTAATATTATATTATTATAGTTGACTATTCTTCTTGTGTATCTGGGTAGGGTAAGAAAGTATTATTAATCAATTTATCAGATTGCTAATGAGAACTAGACCAATGGTTCTTGGTTGACATTTGTTGGTTTACACGATTTAAAGCTGGTCGAATAAGCGTCAAGGATGATCTACACATGGCAGACCTTTATCGATAAGAAACCCCGAAAATACACTCAAAATCAAGTCATCGATCAAAGAAAACCCAAGAATAACTAACAGAGAGCTATCAGAATACTTGGATATCTCTTTTGGAACATGCAAAACCATCATAAAGAATGATCTGCATCTTAAACGATCCCCGGCTAAATTTGTCCCACATCTCTTAACGAATGAGCAGAAAGAGCATCGCAAAGAAACGTGCAAAAACATGGTCGAAATGTTTAATTTTGATCCCCATTGGCTCAAAAATGTTGTCAAGGGAGATGAAACATGGGTGTACGGATATGATCCCGAGACTAAGAGGCAATCAAGCCAGTGGCTAGAGCCTGGAAAACCAAGATTCAAGAAAGCAAAGATGATCAAATCGAAGCTTAAGTGTCTTCTTATCACTGTTTCGTTTTATTCTAACATAGGTGGCAGAGGCAGCGCGCAGCGGTGTAAGAACGGAGAGCTACGTCATCGCTGACCAATGGGAGGCCAGCTGGCGGACTGCCAGAGGGAGCTGGCCACCTTCTCGAACATTCTTCTTGCCACGTCGCCACTAGAGAACAATACCTTTCAGCTGCCGCTATAATTCGTTTGTAAATTCTTTTAGTATCCATTGTAAAGAAAAATAAAATAAATTCATTTGTAAAGCTTGGGATGATTGCCTGACCAAAGATAAGTAAACTCATTTCTTTAAGCTATTATAAAACATTATATTCAATTAAGCCATACGAGAACAAATTGTTTTGTAAACAATCATTCTGCTTTTCCTACTTTCGTATTTGCCAAGTGGGAAACAAAACATTGGTGCCGAAACCCGGGATTAAATCTATTAAATAATTATTTAAATATAAATAATTATAATTCATTTTTGAAATATATTATTAAAGTTAATAATAGCAAAAATTAAAGATGGCTGCCAAATTTAAAGCTACTTTAAATATTCTTGAATTTCATTTCAAACAAGTGGATTATTTTGAGCAAATTTCGCTCAAGATGATTGAATCGAAGGATGATGCAAATTTACAGACATTTAAAAAAGATATTTTACATATAAAATCTAACATTGAAAAAACTTATTGTAATCTTTTAACATTTTCTGAATTTGATGATGAAGTTTACTTTTCTAGAGTTATGCAATACAAGGATAATCTTAGAAATTTAGTGGCGAATATCAATAAAGTATCTTGTACAGCCAGTTCAAGCAAAATTGATGATCTAAATCAACCAACCACAAGTAAAATAGAACTTCCGAAATTTAATTTACCTTCCTTTTCTGGTGATGTTAACGAATGGCTTAGTTTCAAGCAATTGTTTTCTCTGTCTATTGATTCCAATACCGCTCTAACTGATTCACAAAAGCTGCAATATTTACAATCAGCTGTTACTGGAGACGCTGAACGACTTATTAGGGGATTTCCTGTTATTGATGAAAACTATGCCCATGCTTGGGCCACATTGGTCTCCAGATATGATAACAAAAAAGAACTTGCCTTTTCACAATGTACAAAATTATTCACTTTAAAACCTTTAAAACTAATAAATTCCAAGGCTATTTTCGAACTACTAGATATATGTAATGAAGCCATGAGAAATTTGAAATCACTGGGTTTGGAAAGAAATACACTTGTTGATATCTTTCTAATACATTTCCTACAAAGAAAAATAGGTGATGATTTGAAAAGGCAATGGGAATTGACGTTGATAGATGATGGCTTTCCATCCTACGAATTTTTTTTTTGTTTCTTGAAAAACAAGCAAAAAGTTTGCAATATCGATAAAAGGTTATGCTAAAGAAGATAAATCTATAGTGAAACAAACACATGTATATAATTCTATTTCAAAAGGTGATGATAAATGCCTATTATGCAAAAATTCACATCCTATATTCAAATGTGACAAGTTCCATAAAAGTTCTCTCCTTGAAAGATGGAACATAGTAAAAACCAATAACCTTTGTTTCAATTGTTTGCGATCCAACCACAGAGTAACATCATGTAAAATCACTATGCATTGTAAATCATGCAACAAAAAACATCACACTCTTTTGCATTCCTTCCAACCCGAACCTTTGAATACCACTTCAATTGAAGCCCCAATTGCCCAATCTAGCGTTTCATGTTTTCTCAGTGATACAAAAAAGCCCAATGAGACAATCTTATTATCTACTGCTATTGTGATAGTGAGAGCAGAAAACGGATCGTTTCATCCATGCAGAGCTTTGATTGATACTGGTTCTCAAAGAAGTCTAATAACAGAAAATTGTCGTGAAAAGTTGAATCTTCCTGTTAAAAAGAACCAACTCACAGTTTTTGGAATTGGTAACCAACCAATACAGCAGTCTGCTAGTGAGACTTTTCTTCAATTTAAGCCTCATTTTTCTGATAGAATATTCAAAATTTCATCCATAATACTCGATCAAATCACTGTTGATTTACCTAATTTTCTGATAAATAGAGATAATTGGCCTCATCTTAAGAATACTTTATTAGCAGATCCCAATTTTGATAAAACAAGTCCCATTGATTTAGTAATTGGTGCAGACCTAGCCCCATTTTTATATACAGGAAAACTACGATTCCAAAATCATCCAGGACCCACTGCCTGTAGTTCCAAGTTAGGATGGATACTTTCAGGAAATGTTTCCAGTTCTGAGACTGGAAACAGCTATATCTCATTATGCTCAACATCCCAAGGAGATGATAATCTGCGAAAGTTTTTTGAATTGGAATCGGTTCCTGGCGCTCTTCCATTGACTAAAGAGGAGAAGAGTTGCGGGGACATTTATGACAAAAACTTTTGCATATCAACAGATGGAAGATATTCTGTTGGTCTACCGTTTAAATCTGTGCCTAATCTCGGAGACTCACGTCAGAATGCCATGAAACGATTTCTTGCTCTTGAGAGAAAATTGCACAAATCTTCGAATCTTCTTCAGCAATATAAGGATTTCATGATGGAATATCTTTCTCTCAACCACATGGAGCTCATTCCGAAAAACGAACGTGACAAACCATCAGACAAGTGCTATTATATACCTCACCATTGCGTTCTGCGTGAGCAGAGCAGCACTACTAAATTAAGAGTAGTGTTTGATGCATCGTGCAAAACGAGCAACAATTACTCCTTAAATGATTTTCTTCATACTGGACCAAAATTGCAGCATGATATTTTCAATATTCTTGTGAAGTTTCGTATTAATCCTATAGCTTTTACGGGAGATATTGAAAAAATGTACAGACAGATAAAAGTGAACTCTTCTGATCTCGACTTTCAGAGAATCTTCTGGAGAAATAGTCCATTGGAATCTTTATTGGAGTATAGATTGCTCACAGTAACTTATGGAATGTCGTGTGCACCATATCTTGCAATCCGTACCTTGATGCAACTTGCCACCGACAAAGAACTCCTGTTCCCAGAGGCATCTAAAATCATAAAAACTGATTTTTATGTAGACGACCTACTTTCAGGCGCAACAACAATCGAAGAAGCAAAAGTTCTCATTGATGATATCCGGAAAATCCTTTTATCTGGTGGCTTTTGCATAAGAAAATGGATGTCAAATGTCCCTGAGGTTCTTTCAGAGGTACCAGAAGCGCTGAAAGCACATGATTGCACATGAAAGCATATGAAATCGGAGATAATTCATCTGTTAAGATTCTTGGGATAAATTGGAATCCATCCACGGATAATTTCACAATTACAGTCAATTCACTAAAAGACGTATATTCTAAAAGACAATTGTTATCGGACATTTCTCGAATTTATGACCCTTTGGGATGGTTATCACCGGTGATCATTAGCTTCAAGATTCTGTTCCAAACTTTGTGGAAACAGGATTTGGATTGGGATGATCCCTTGTCTGAATCGTTGTGTTCTCATTGGAGGAGAGTTAAAATGGATTTGGCCATGCTAAATCATATTAAAATTCCTAGATATATTTCCTGCAAGGGACTTATACATTCTTTAGAACTCCATGGATTTTGTGATGCTTCCGAATCTGCATATTCATCAGTTGTTTATATGAAATCTTGTTTTAAATCTGGTCAGGTTCAAGTCACATTGATTGCTGCCAAGACAAAAGTCGCTCCCTTGAAGGCAACGTCAATACCTCGTCTGGAGCTTTGTGCTGCTCTTCTCCTTTCAAATTTATATGATTCCATTTGCAGCTCATTGCTGTTGCAGATTGACCGAGTAATTTTGTGGACAGATTCCCAGATTGTTTTATGTTGGATAAAATCTGAATCAAAACATTGGAAACCTTTTGTTGGTAACCGGATTGCAGAAATTCAGCGACTAACTCTGCAATCTTCTTGGTACTATGTGTCTACCAAGGATAATCCTGCAGATTGCGCCTCCAGAGGTATAACTTCTTCAGAGCTAGTAAACCATTCACTTTGGTGGAATGGTCCTGATTGGCTATCAAACTCAAGTTTACAAGATCCGCTACCAATCACATATGAACTTCCAAAAAAAGTTTGTCATGAAAAAAGAAAGACTGTTCCGATTGTTCATTTCACTACTTGTCCTATTCTAGACTTTATTTTTAAATTCTCAACATTCAGGAAGCTGAGCAGAGTTACGGCATGGCTCCTAAGATTTATCCACAATGCTAGACACAGCAGCGACAAAATAAAACAAAGAATTTTCCCCTAATGAGCTCGATAATTCAATTCGAACTCTTATTCAAATCATTCAAAGTTCAGAATTTAAAACTGAAATTCAATGTTGTAATCAAAGCAAAGTACTACCATCAAACTCAAAACTTTTATCCTTAAACCCATTTATTGATTCATCAGGAATTCTACGTGTAGGAGGTCGACTGCGCAAATCCAACCTGCAATTCAATGAGAAGCATCCAATAATTCTTCCTCACAACCATTTTGTTACAGAATTGATTGTTCAACAATTCCACGTAGAGCATCTTCATTCTGGTCTCCAATTAACTCTGTGTGTCATCCGACAAAAGTACTGGATTCCATCCGGTAGAATTATAGTAAAAAAGCTCATTAATCGTTGCATGACATGTTTCAAGACGAAACGCCAAGTGTCAAAACAAATCATGGGAGATCTGCCTATCCATAGAATCATACCCTCAAGCCCTTTTAGCAAAACAGGAATAGACTTCGCAGGACCATTTATAACTAAACCTAATGTCATAAGAACAAAAGTAACATTAAAATCATATATAGCATTATTCATTTGTTTCTCAACAAAGGCTATTCACCTTGAGATAGTTTCAGATCTGTCAACCCCTGCCTTACTCGCTGCTTTTAGAAGATTCATCTCTCGTCGAGGAAAACCCTCTGATATTTTCACCGACAACGCTACTAACTTCAAAGGAGCTAAGAATATTTTGAATAATATACATCAACTTGTAAAGGATTCTTCAATTCAAAGTTATGTCGCTAATAAACACATCACTTGGCATTTCATACCTCCATCTGCTCCAAACTTCGGCGGCATTTGGGAAGCAGGATTTAAATCATTGAAGTATCATCTCCTAAGGTGTTTAAAATCTGCAGTTTTGAATTTTGAAGAACTCAATACTCTGACAGGTCAAATTGAAGCGTGCTTGAATTCTCGCCCGTTGTATCCGATGAGTTCGGATCCAAATGATTTCAACCCTCTCACTCCAGGACATTTTTTGATTGGAAGACCATTAACAGCACTCCCAGAGCCCAGTTATCACCCTAATGACAACTACTTAACTAGATGGAAATTAATTCAAAAGGCCAGAGATGTTTTCTGGCAAAGATGGTCCAGGGAATATCTAAACAATCTGCAACAACGGTCCAAGTGGAAAAAACCCTCTTCCAACCTGAAGGTTGGAGATTTGGTGTTGGTAAAAGACTTTCCTATGCCTTCAATGCAGTGGAGCCTTGGCCGCATCACCAAGGTGTCACCTGGAGCGGATGGCAATGTCCGAGTTGTGGAATTTCAAACAGAGAAACAACATCATCTAATAAGACCCATCTCGAAGATTGCACTTCTGCCATTCTAATAATTCTTCTTCTTCTTCTTCTTCAAAAAAAAAACTTTCTACATTATGTGATCCTTTTCTTTTGCCTTGTGTGTGGACTACGTCCACAGGAGGGGAGTATGTTTCGTTTTATTCTAACATAGGTGGCAGAGGCAGCGCGCAGCGGTGTAAGTACGGAGAGCTACGTCATCGCTGACCAATGGGAGGCCAGCTGGCTGACTGCCAGAGGGAGCTGGCCACCTTCTCGAACATTCTTCTTGCCACGTCGCCACTAGAGAACAATACCTTTCAGCTGCCGCTATAATTCGTTTGAAATTCTTTTAGTATCCATTGTAAAGAAAAATAAAATAAATTCATTTGTAAAGCTTGGGATGATTGCTTGACCAAAGATAAGTAAACTCATTTCTTTAAGCTATTATAAAACATTATATTCAATTAAGCCATACGAGAACAAATTGTTTTGTAAACAATCATTCTGCTTTTCCTACTTTCGTATTTGCCAAGTGGGAAACAAAACAATCACTTTTTTTTATGTAAAGGGACTGGTAGATCTAATAAATAACTTTTTATCAATATTTTAAGCCTATTTTAACACAAAAATATTGATATTTTCAATAACTCAATCAAGTACTTTCATATGTTTTTAAAAAGTGAGATTATAAAATTTGCAAATGTCTCCCGTATCTGCTTCCCGTGTAAAATATCTTAATAAAAACCTATTGTTGTTAGCGTCCATCAAATCAAGTTCGACATTTTCTAGCTATATGTATGAATATTATCCAATCGAGAATAGATAATTGGTCTATTTAGTTTTCTATATAATTCCTGATAACGAAGTGGTTTGCCAGTGCCTTTTTCCATCTATGGCGTTGTCCAAATAAATTTGGCTTTTCCGCCTTTTGGGGATATTTTTGCCCACAAGGACAATAGAATGTCCGTATTCATCACAAGAAAGAAGTCAAAAGCTTATCCTGGATTTTATTTTGTTCCCTTTTGTGTTAGCCTTACCATTAGGATTTTGGCCGCACTCTACTGTAGTTGTACTCACACTGGGAGGTTTTGTTCAATCTTTTTGGGATTGTGATCAAATGGTATTTCTCAAAATGCTTCAGTACTTTTAGAGAATCAAAATCTGATTGTCAAAATTCGAAACTATTATAGACGCGTATGGTTATTTTTAAAAATAAACAATTTCTACTGTCCTTACTGCAATACGCGTCTATAATAGTTTCGAATTTTGATAACAGATGGCGCGCTAATGCATCATAAAATCTAATTGTATAAAAAATACTATTAATTAAACAAATAAAATTTATTTTTGATTTATCAAGACGTTTTAAGGACTACCTGCCGTCATTTTTCCATGAAAACTATTTTATTATATATACCTATTACAAATATATAAAATTCTAATAATAATATTTTTTAAAAATCTAAACAAAAAAAGTAAAGCTTGCAGGGTATCTATCCCCACGATAAAAGTTAATATCATAGAGAGTTTAACAGTATATGGGGTTTAAAATTTGATATTAATATTTTGAAGAATTTCAATAAACATTTCAACTGCGTCCACTAAGTATATATAAACAACTTTCAGTATATATTAATTCCGCACACATTTCAATGCCTAATCTACTGCCAAAAGTTAATCTAAAATAAACGAATTAACTTGTTATTAAGGTTCTTTTTGTAAATTATTTTGTCAAAAAGAATAAAATATCATTATTATAAATTAACGAATGTGCATATTATCACTAATATTAATATATATATGTTATATACAATTTAATATTTTATAATATATAAATATTTTATCAAATTTGACCAAAAAACAAAAAGGTTTTTAAAATTATTATTTTTGTTCTGTTGTATATAGTTTTTTTTCTAAAGGGTTGGTTAAATGTGTTTTTTTTTTTAATAAACTCATTTGCCAAAAATATAATATTATATAGTTAAATTTGTTTAAAATGAAAGAAGCATATTTGCTAATAATTGATATTTCTTTTTTCTTTTTTTCTTTTTGTAAGTAAAATTTGCATTCGGTATTCTAAACATTACTTAATAATTAATTACTTTTTTGTATTTTCTCCACCCGGAATATAAGATACACATATTGTTAATAAGAGTAAAATATTAATAAGCATCTATTATAACCTCTTTTATTTGCACGAAAACATCGTCAGCAAATCTAGGGCAATGAAAGTTTATCAGCTAATTAAACCTATATTTCGAAATAATAGAAAATATTTAATTAAAATCTTCACTATATAAAAATATGTTTTTGTATATAAATTCTATAATATTATTTATTCAAAATATAAATTTACATTTTAACAAAAGGAAATAAAGCAAAAAATATATTCTTACATGCATTTATTTTATGAAATTTAATATTATTTTAAATGTATTCATATAGAGAGCCTTATAAATATATTTATTTATGTAATAACATAGAAAGAGATTTTATATCTAAGAAATATTCTTTTCTGAATAAATAAAAGAGAAAAATATATATTGAAATATTTTCCTTCTATTTTAAAAATATATTAACTTCAAAGCAAATATATTTCTCTAAAATTGTTTATTTATTAAATAACTCTAAACTTTGAAATTTATTTGGAATAAAATGAAATGTAACATTTATTTGTCGTTTCTGAATTAATATTTATTCAATAAACAAAAATTCAAACGAATAAAAAAAAGCATCGTTTGATATTAATTCAGCTAAAAGCTGGTTCGTCACATAGAGCTACATTATTTATAGCCCCCTGTCAAAATGCCGTATTTTACAAAATTTATATTTTAGACGAAAAATATATTGGCAACTTGAAATGTGGAATAAAATGTCGAATAAATTTCAAAAAATGGGGCCAGACTTTTACCCTACTTTAACCATTGGAAAATGTATTTATTTTGTCTACAAAGAGAATCCAATGAAATGTCAATAATAGCCTAATCTTTTTAAAAATATATTCTCGAAAAATTTATGGAAATTGCTTTTATATTCTATACACACATATATTGATGTATTTGTTAAATAATAAAAAAACATGTCGAAATATTTATCATTCTTCAAAATGTGTGTTAGAATTCTTTTAGAATAAAATATTTATTAATATATTTTATTCAGCCTTGCTGAAATATATATTTCCATATAGTATACTTATATATATATAGTATTAAATATTATTGATATATCTATTAAAATATTCACAAGTTTCAGTGTTTAAATGTTATAAAAACTATTATATATTTTTTTAAATATGAGATTATTTATATAGTAGAAATATTATTGCATATATTAAATAATTGGATTAAATGTTTAATGTTTGGGTAACATGTTTCAATAGCTTATATTTGTATTTAAATGTGAAAAAAAAATAGATTGATGATATCGTTTAACTATTATCTTTAATTAAAAAGACATATAAAGTAGGTTGAAATCCTCTGAAGAATATAAGTAATAAAATCAAAGCATGCGAGGATGCGTATCTTATTAGTTTTAATAAAGGCGAGCTTTCGGGCTAATAACCCTTCTTCAGGACATCATATCTGACTGATCTTGCATCTTATATACATATCCATATTGACAAAAATCAGCTTATATACAAAAATCAAACGTATCTGCCAATCAGTTAGAAAAGTAATAGCGAGAAATAACCGCGTGTCCCGAGCATATCAAGTAGGAAAAACACAAGAGACTTCACGATTAAGCCACGATATAGTTTAAGGCTGCATGAGTAAAATTAATCCAAAATAATACGTGCAGGCAATGGTCTCCTAAGGTATATACATATACCTTAGGAGACCATTGCCTGCACGTATTATTTTGGATTAATTTTACTCATGCAGCCTTAAACTGTATCGTGGCTTAATCGTGAAGTCTCTTGTAGGTATATACATATACCTTAGGAGACCATTGCCTGCACGTATTATTTTGGATTAATTTTACTCATGCAGCCTTAAACTATATCGTGGCTTAATCGTGAAGTCTCTTGTGTTTTTCCTACTTGATATGCTCGGGACACGCGGTTATTTCTCGCTATTACTTTTCTAACTGATTGGCAGATACGTTTGATTTTTGTATATAAGCTGATTTTTGTCAATATGGATATGTATATAAGATGCAAGATCAGTCAGATATGATGTCCTGAAGAAGGGTTATTAGCCCGAAAGCTCGCCTTTATTAAAACTAATAAGATACGCATCCTCGCATGCTTTGATTTTATTACTTAAAAAGACATATATTGGATCAAAATATCATTTATTTTACCCATATTTCAGTTGGCTGAACGCCAACCTTTATCAAGGTGGTATAACATATTTAATATGTGTGTAATAAAATAAATGTTATTTCGATCCAGTATATGCCTTTTTAATTAAAGATTTATTTATGGATTTCTCTATTTTCAATAGTGATAAATATATTCTATATTATTTATATTATTAAATATATATATATGTCATAATTTGTACATAACTGGATGTAATCCCACCACAATATGTATGCAATGTATGATCTAAAGGTTTTTAGAAGAAACAAGGCTTAGAAATCTGGGAGAAAGGTTTAGAGAGAAAGGCCATCAAAGAGGAACGATCAGTAGCAGGTTTTATTATCCAGGAACTCATAAAACTGGGTTCAAGAACCTAGTCCTTCCGGGATCATGTCAGAACAAGACATGAACAAAGGATTAGCAAAGATCCAATTAGAGCCCAGGAGAATTAGCTAGGAACCAATGGAAAACTTACACGAGTCGACCATCAGCCAATCAAAACCCTGAGAAGTTTTCGTGTTAAATCTCGAACTCAGTTTAGTTAGTCAGGAGCTCGCCGCCATCGAAACGAGTTAGGAACGTGGCACCATCGAGACCAGTTTGGAGCCAACCACCATCTTCTCAACGATCAGATAAGTCCAATCCTCAATAATGTGAACAGCCATGTGTAATAATCAAACCCGACAAATAGCATCAACCCCCTCCCTTGATCGCTGGCCTATTCCAATTCAATTCTGTGTCCTTGTTATTTTTCCCCGTGTGAATACCTTACCAACTCAGCAAACACGACTGCGCCCACCACAATCACCAATCAACTCAACCCATCTCAAAAAAGGTAAATCTTCCAACGTTACAGTGAGTCGACAGGATAAAATGGAAAACAAACGAGACCAACGGAGCGGCGGCGAGATAGGGGAGAAAAAGAAAATAGCACGACGCACCCTAGCGGCAGTTTTACTTAAGTTGACGGCGACCCTGCAGGGAGTAAAGTTGGTCCGACGCACCAAGGGGATGTACCAGGGCTCCGCCGGCGGGACACAAGCCGCCCACCAACTCCTCCGACCGACCCACCGGAAGACAGACGGGGAAGCCGCCGACATGTGGCCGAGCGACCTGACGCGCGACTCCGAGGAGCTATCACCCATCATGCCGGATCCATACACCAGTGTCCAGAAAAAAAACAAGTATGTGGACTGAACCATCCCAACAAGCTCGACACTCGAACGCACGAGCAGTGCAATCAGCCCCAAATCCACACGCGAACGCACGGGAAGTGCAAACAGCCCCAACTCAGCAGCACACCCAGCGTCCCACACCCCTACCACATGCCGAAGACGTACGAGCCGCGCAAGCCTTTCGGCCCTGAGGTAAGAAGGCAACATAAACCCTTTATCGTCAAACAATTGACGCTGAAACTGCCTATAACCCATGAACTGTCGCCCCCATTTTTAATTGATACAGGCGCAAGTTTGAATATAGTGCCCCATAATCTCTATAAAATGTTAAAAACTAACCTACCTAATTTAAAATTAAAGGAACAGTCTATAGACCTACAGGCTATAAATGGTGTTGTAACAACAATAGGTAAAATAGTCCTCCCCCTAACAATAGGTAAACTAACTAGAAAAGAGAATTTCCATGTGGTGGAAGCACCTCTACCATTTAGAATTCTCAGCATAAATACCCTCCGTAACTTTAAAATAGCCATAGACTTCAACAACGGCACTATATTCCAACTTGGCGCTCCATTGTCTACCTCTACCTATAATTTTAACCATGTACCCAATGAATGCACGTATTGGGAGTGCCAAGCGATGTCACAAAGGACTCACCATGCACACAAACCTTCCGCACATGGCACCCAATGCGCGCATCCATTGGTCAAAACCCAATCACCCACATGCCAGTCTAGTCACGCGCCCGCACAACACAACTTTTTCACTAAGGCCAATTGCCTTTACTATATGCCCGCAACTCACAAGGCCACAACGGCTTCAAATCACAACGACAATGCACAAAATATGTCCTCCCAACAGGACAACTTTCACACTAAACACACGCGTGACCACACGTCACCACACGACCATCACGCTCGTGTACATCGCAACAAACACGACACTCACAACAATCACACCCAGACAATATCCATCCAACGGGACAACTCACACATAAGGCCCCCACGTGACCACACGTCGTCACGCAACAATCACACGCGTGTACATCGCTACAACCGCGACACTCACAGCAACAATACACAGACAGTATCCATCCAACAGGACAGCTCACACACAGAGCACACACGTGACCACACGGCGTCACACCACAGTCACACGCACAAACAGCGCAACAAGCGCGACACTCGCACCAAAAGACGACAACACCAAGCAAACACATGCACAATCACTAACAAAACAACCACACCATCTACACGAAACATAGAGACAATCCACGCCATCCAACAACCACACAATCGCAAAACATTGCGATCTATCTTAAGCGCTGTGAACGCTTACAAAAAGTTAATTCCGGACCACGCCCGCTTGCGGACGCCACTTGTCAACCTTCTAAAAGGGGATGTCATGTGGGTCTGGGATGACGAATGCCAGAAAGCGTTCACTAGCCTGAAAGAAAGCCTTACAACACACCCCACGTTAAACCTTTACCAGGAAGGTCTGCCACGCCAGGTGTACTGTAATGTCTCAACACTCGGCATCGCAAGCGTCCTCAAACAGGTCTACCCTGATGGGAAGATTTACACAGTCCAAATTTCAGCCGCGCTCTGCGTGCACACGAACAAAATTATTCCATATCTGAACTACAATGCCTAGCAATTGTTGAGAGTATGGATAATTTCCGCGTCTGTTTAATGGACAGAAAATTTACTATTTTTCTGACCATCCCGCATTGCAGTGGCTGAAAGAGATCAAAAACCCGTCAGGCAGATTATTTCGATGGAGATTAGGGTTATCGAAATACGAATATGAGGTCCGTAGCATAAATGGAGTACAACAATATGAAACGGACATTGTAATTCGTAACCCGTTCTGTGGCTTCTTAGACGCCTCCCTCATTAAGAGCCATCAGCCTTCCCCATCGGGAAAATCTAGCTTGAGCATTGATCACAATGGACTGCATACCGTTTCCCGAAAAGGTGTAACTAAAATTATAGTTCCAAAACCACTCATAACCAAACTACTTAAATCAATCCACACACAGCACGACCATCCAAACATCTCAAAGATGACGAGACTCATCTCTGCTCAATATTATTGGCAGAACATGACACAAGACATTGCAAAACAGGTAAAAACCTGTCCCACCTGCCAATTCGCAAGAAGTATCGATGAATCCAACCAACCTCTCCAAAGACAACCGATACAGCCCACAGAAACAAACTAAATCCGTACACAAACATACCACACACACAATACAAACAATAACAAATTTACACCATCTAAGACAGAGAGACGATTATACGTTTCCACTTAAAACTCTTACACACAGCATTTCTTCAACAGAGCCATTGACCACCAAACTGGCGAACAGCGAACCTGACAGTCATTTAGATCCTACTATTTTGTCCAAATAAACGATTTACGCAACTCACACCTAGTCCCAAGAAATGCGATATAGCCCATCCCCAAAAACACCCCGTTCCAAATCCGCCACAATAAATAGAAGTCCAACCCGATATTCAAGAGCCCCAATTCATGGCAAAAACATGGGAGAAGATGTGCCAATATCCCATTTTTCACCTAATATCTGTTATATATCTTCTGATTCTACCCTATAGACTCGCCCCATTTATATTCATAGTTCACATACTAATATATGCGCTACGACCCCGACGACTGTACCAACTGCAGGAAACAATCTTCCATATAGGAAATTCCGCCTTAAAAGCCATCTTCCATATAGGAAATTCCGTCTTAAAAGCCATCTTCCATATAGGCCAAGCAATTGTAGAATTCCTAGATCTCCTGTGGGAGATTCTCGGAAAAAACTTAGAAAAATTCAAAGGACCTCGACCCAACTCATAAAACGGTGCCAGAGGGAGTAATACAATCAAATTCAATTAGGAGGACAATTAGGGCGTCGTGCAAGAGATCAATTAGAAGGCCGGACGTGAAATGGAGACCATTTTGCTTCCCGCGCGGCAACAAAGACGTCCGCCATTTTAGGTCGCAAATTATACCGACGGAGGGCGGACATGGGTTATATTTCCCCCCCACGCCGACAGATAAAATTGAGGTCACCGCGCGCTCCCCGATGTGGACAAATTTTAACGGTCACCAATCTGGGATCCCAGTACAGCGAGCATACATATCGACTTTTACAAGGCACACAATTTTATTATATTAATAGCATTATATACTAATATTATTAACAAAACAACAATCCCAATGAGTTTTTACATTTCTATTCTTATATTTCTTTTTCTAAAGACTTCCAAAAAAAAAACGTTACATTTACCCACACTAGGCACATATCCAACCTACACCCAGACACAACAGACCTTAGACTTTTAACAACACATAAAACTCATTTTTACGTTTCTCACAAAAGACTTAATACATTTACAAACACATTCCCAATGAGGTTTTACATTTCTATTCTTATATTTCTTTTCTAAATACTTCAAAAAAAAAAAAGTTACATTTACCCACATTAGGTACATACCCAACTTACACCCAGACATAACTTTTAACAACACGCAGATCTCAAGGTTAAATATGAACAAAAGCACGCACATTACCACTTAAAGTATAGGAAAAATTAGGTAGCAAAGCTTTCGAGCTTACGTTTCTTCCGAAGGGAATAAACAACCATTTTAGAAGGGTCGAGGACTTTCGTCGAACCCTGTATTCAAAGATTTTGACTCCGGTTATGACACCCGATATAAAAAGTGGATATCGGGCGAGCACATCTTAAGTGCCCTAGGGAATTGCATAAAAATCCCTAGAACGCATTAAGGCTCGGGACACATTAACATAATACACTCGGCCTTGAGATCTCGAAAAACAACACAAACACAAAGACAAAATACACACATAAGGTTAATTAGATTCCCATGTCTCCTGTATACATAATATAAAGCACAATTGGGAAAGATCATGTTTCTACCCATGAGTTGCACGGGAAAGACAAAAAATCTACGAGGCAAATAAAGAGTTAATTGCGCGGCGTGACATAGATTTTGGCATGTAATTTGATTACGAAGCGAGTTGCGAACCTCGCTATACATTTTTCTTATCCCATTCATTTACATTATTTTCTTATGTTTAAAATCAAAATTCTTAATCAAATTTACCATTTATCCTAATTCAAATACTTATCATTTATTTTAATCAAATATTTACCAATTATATAACAATTCCTTTTTATTTTGTTCATAATTCAACAACTAAACAAATTTTTATCAACAAAACTCACTGGTTTTCTTTTAAAATTAGATATTTTATATATTTTTTATTTGATTTACAAAAAGCCTTTTTTCTTATTTTGATATATATATTTAATTTAAAAAATAATTATTATCAAATAATACCTTTTCTTTGGAAATATTTTCTTATTTCAAAGAAGTGACATCTAGAAATGTTCAGAAGTTAGATGTTGAAAGATAGTCTAGATTCAAGGAACAACCAGAAGGATATACCTTGAAATAGATAACAAATCAAATTTCAACCTTTCCCATTATGAAAAATAGGTTTAATAAGTAAAATAAAGTTAAAAGATAGTTTATCTTTTTAATAGAACTCAAGAATATGAGCCAAATATAAATCCTGAGACCAAAACATTACACTAAATATGTATTTATTAGTATATATTTGGTTTTAGTGCACAAATAGCTATTTTAGTATTTTAGGTGTATATTCTCATCTGTTCGCCAATCTTCTTCTGGCTGGTTCTCTGATGCTCATTTTTCTGCCTAGAGGTATAGGCAGCGCAGAGGTCTTCTTCTAAAATGAAGCGGGCTTTCCAATCTCTAAACTAATGTGAAATCACCAGTCTCACAAAGCTCAACTTAACACACATTTTATTTCCAAGCACACTATATATACAATCAAACACACACACGTGACCAGGCACTCCTGGTCAAATATAATAAAACATTTACACAGAGTAATAATCACAATAAACTCTAACATCATCTATTAAAAAGAAAATAGGCTTATCCTGACTGCTCACATGATTATTTATAGATGACAGGGCGCCATCTAGTGGAACAGAAATCAACTATAGGTGGATTTAACTTGTTCCTTGCAAGGTTTAGGTGAAAATTATTTCAATAGATGGGCGCTCTGCAATCTAAGTGTGAGTGGTCAGAATAAATATTTTTATTTTTAATATCAACACCTGACTTTTTCTATTTTCTAATGATTTTTTAACATTCTCATCTATGTATATAAAAGTTCTGAAAATAGAGCAATCCATACTTAAATCATCAGATAGTAAAAAGGTAAATAAATATTTTATTCTATCCGATATATGCCTCTTTTTACTATCTAATATTCAAAAGTGTATAAAAATATAAATTATTTATATTATTACATCATATTATATTCTTACGAAAATATTTTATTTATTTACTTATTGCGGTCAATAAGTATGAACACTTTCAAATAATCACAAGCTCTACGTATGGAAGGGGTTTAGAATACTACTAGCCGAATGACCCGGGCAACGCCCGTGTTTTACCCGATTGAATGTTTTTATTCAAATACTATTTGTTACAATTATAAATTGGCGCCTTAAATAAATGCATATATTAGTTAATAACTATAGCCTATGTGCTTTATCTGTCTATGTACTGTTGGCTTCCGTAGGCGTCTCTTACTGGGAAAAAGAAAGAGAGGATTCCATTTAGTTATTAACTAATATATACATTTATTTAAGGAGCGACCCGCCCCAACACAATAGTTACAAAAACGAAAAAGCGAGGGGGGGGGGGGGGGCATGATGGGGGGTAGGGGGGGGGCTAAGGTGGCGTGATCGTAGCCAACCAATAGGAGAGCGCCATTCCAAAAAAAAGCAAACCGTGACAGAGATGAAAACTGAAGAATTAAGAGATGAAGAACGCATGACGCTCGTAACTGTATATAGAATAATATCCTAATCAATTTAATGTGACATTAGGTTTGAGGTTTTCAATATAGATTTTTAATGTAAAATTCCTTCGTTTAAAATTATTCGCTGTATCGAGATAATCTTTTTAATGCAGAGAGAAAGAGAGGAAATATATATCTACCACTCAGTTTCTATGGATAGGAAGGTACTTACCAATGGAGATTCAATGGAGAATACCATTCATCTGATAGAATATTTCTTGAGGGCATTCTGGAACACCAAGGATTGTGATAGAGAAGGTTAAGTAGAATTAAGTGTTACATATCAGAGAAAGGAATCGTTCTAATACCAACAGCTTCTAGAAGATGCTGTACATATGAACGCCCTACCTCACCCTGCTCACCCAGCCTCTGCGAATACATCATGCGCAGTCTACGGTTCCGGGGACCTATCCCTGGCGCACCGATACTGGAACTGCCGCTGTATCGGACCTCTCACCAGAGAGGCCTTCTTCATCCTGCGGATGGCTCCGGACCTTCGCGGCTGGCTCTTCAGGACAGGGTTGGACAGGGATGCCCTTGCCATCCTCGCCGCGGCGAAATACAAGATCTACGGCTTCTTTGTAGGGGTGGAGATGGAAGGTGTCGAGCTGACTATGTCAAGCACATCCCTCCGCAGGTGGTGGAGGCCCCCTATCTGATTCTAAATTTTCTTTTCCCTCAATCTCTGTAAGCTACAGAGGTTTGAATAAAAGTTGTTGTTGTTGTTACAATAGGTCTGGTAAAATGATGTTGATCATCCTATTCGATAATAGAAGAAAAATCGAAAGACGAAGAGAAGAGTATCTTTCGTTTATTATTATATTTTTACTTATCCTTTTATTAGTCTAAATTAGACAAGATCTTGGGGGTCGTGCTCATAAAGAAGTTCAAGAACTCTTCTTGGTTCTCTGTACAGGGATCCTTTGTCCTTTCCAATACAATTTAGTATATGTTGAGGAGTGCCTCTTCGGTTTTGCACCTAGTGCACATGGGGAACTCTTTCGTTTATAAAGTGTTGTATAAGCTTTAGTGCAAGATTCCCTTCTACGGGTGAAACACGCGCCAAATTCAGAATGTTCAATTTCTTCAGTTAATAAGGAAAACATCGCTGCTGTCAAATATTTATTGGAGACTGATCGACATAACTTATCACCAGATAGAGGCGAGTTTAGACATTCCTGCATCACCAATTCATTCTATCATGCACGACCATCTAAAAGTGAATAAAATTTGTTACCTATGGGTTCCCCATTCCTTAACTGATGATCATAATGATTCGACGTGTTTTATGGTGCCGAGAGATGCTCAAAATGTTTGATATTGAATCATCTCGTTATGTCAATAGTATCATAACAGAAACTTGGCATTATTATTTTTATGTGTCTACTGAAGCCCAGAACAAAGTATGGATCTTTAACCCAGATCCATTAAGAAGAAAAGATTTGCCGTCTTCTTTACTGCCAGAGGAGTCGCGCGGTACTGTAAAATCAAAAGACAGTTACTACCAAGTGGTACACTGAGGAATGCCTTCTTAAAGTTATTCAAGCTATCAAAATGTTACGTTCAAACTAAAGGACTGACACATGGCATTCCCACCATGACAATGCTCCAGCTCACCGTTCTAATGCCTGCGTCGATTATTTGGCACGTACTGGAATAAAATTGTGGAAGCATCCTCTTTATAGTCCAGACCTTGCACCTTGCGACTTTTCCCTCACGTGAAGAACAGTCTAAAAGGTAAACGATTTTTCTTCGATGAAGACTTTTTGAGGGCATTGGATGACGCCCAGCTCCCTGAGGAAACGTTGAAGAGTTGGTTTGATTTCTAAGGATGGAGAAGTGTATTGATTGTGGTGGGAAATATTTAAAATATTTTAAATAATAAAGTCATATTACAAATCTTTTCTAATACCCTATATATAATTTATAATACAATATAATATAATGCGGCTTATGATTGTAAAACGACATTCAAATACTATCCCGCATGTGTTTCTTTTCAACGAAAAATCAAAATTTATTTCAAGGAGAAATAACGATTATTTCTAACCTTTTGGATGAGGTATGAAAGGGTGAATTGTGAAGAGTAATGATAAACGGAAAAATAAAAGTGTCCAGGGATGGGAATCGTGTTGGGAGAATTCCTTCAACTTCAAATTTATCTCCTAATCTTTTTGCTTCATACAAAATCTCACCATTTTTGTCTATTACCTCAGCTTTGTTCTTTGTAAATAATACATTAAAATCATGATCTATAATTTTTGTGACTGATAATAAATTTTCTCTCAAATTAGGTACATGCAAAACATTTTCTACTTTTATTAATCTCTCATTTACATTCGACTTCATTCTTATAGATCCAATTCCCGAAGATTTCAGTATTGCACCTTTTCAGCTGTCGCTATAATTCTCTCTTCCTCTTCATATTCTATAAATTGTTCTTTTTTACTAACCATATGGCTAGAGGCTCCAGAATCCATATTCCATCTTATCTTGTCTACCCCTTGATCTTCTTCGTAATTAACTCCACTTGTCTCTATCACATGATTTGTGGATTCTCTATAATTTTTCTTGTTTATCCCTCTCTTAGGCTCATTATAATTATACTTTGAATGATATTCACTTCTATTCTCTTTACATATTTCCGATTTATGCCCAAATCCTCCACATTTAAAACATTTTATCTTATTTCTACACTCTTTAGAGATATGACCTATCTTTCCACAGTTAAAACATTTAATAAATTTTCTTCTTTCCGTCCAGCCTTCTCTAGCTTTAGATGCAATCTCCTGTTTTTCTACTTTTTCTAGTTTCCTATATTTTATTTTTTCTTCAGTTTCCTTTAAGATTTGTCGTATTGAGTTCATATTACTTTGTATGTCAGATTTTATGTTTTTTGCATCAAAGTCAAATTCTCTTCTCAAACCTTCTAAAGTGAAGCAAATCAATTCTCTATCTTTTATTTCATCTCCTGCTTGAATGCTTCTGCTCTTTATAATTACTGCTCTATTCAAGTAGTCATCAACCGATTCATCTTCCTTCATTTTTAATTTTGATAATTCTATTTTATTTTTCATTTGCATATCTTCATTTTTAGATGCCATTTCTTCCCTAATGCTATACCATAATCGCTTTGCACTTCTTTCACTTGAATATTTTAAAATTTGAGTGTCATTCATAGTTCTGTTCATCACATTTCTTGCAATGGCATTGTCGTCATCCCAGTCTTCCCAGATTTTCACTTTTTCTTCAAATTTTTTATCTGTTTCTTGAGGCCTTTCTATCTCTTTTCCTTCTATAATTCGTCTCCATAATTTCAATCCTCTTAGTTCGCTTTCTATTCTGTTTGCCCAGATCAAGTAGTTTTTGTCTGATAGTTTTTCTATTTGAGATAAGTTAAAATTTTGCATCTTTTCTTTTTTCTAAAAATTATTCAATTAATCTTGATTTGCATCAATTTTAGTCAACCGCTCTCTGCTACCAATTTTTGGGAGAATCTTAATAAATTATTCTCTATTAAAACTTGAAACTTCTTTATTGAAGGCACAAATAACTATGAATTTAAATTACTATAATAAAACTAAAAACTCTAACACCTAAACGTCTCCTCATATACTCTCTCCCACCCCCACTCAAAGAAATACATATATTTATATACACACAACACCACAGAATAAATTAGATCACAGATTAATTAAATCACAGAATGAAAATGAATATTTTAAATAATAAACATCAACAAATCGAACCCATTAATAATATTTAATATGAGAATAATCGATCCCTAGGTATGAGTTTCAATTAGATTATATATTTAATATCTCTAGCTTTCGGGCTTGAGAATTGCCCTTTTTCAGAAGAATGTCTATTTGCTTACTCACAATGATAATGCCTTATTTCAAACAATTTATAATCAGATTTATGCAACTTTATAACTATCTCTTTAAAGAATATCTGATCACCTAGAATTAGGGAACTTTGTATATTTGCATTGTCATCGGGATTGAGTGAGTACGCAAAATTGTAGACTTTTAGATGTTCTCGAAGTATTTCAAATATCGCGAGGTGTCTAAATTAAAACATATAGACTAAAATATTACATATTAATATATATATATATTAAAAATAAAGGAAGCATATCCTGACCACGAGCACATGTGCCTTTTAGATGGCAGAGCGCCATCTAGTGGAGCAAAAATAAACTAAACCTTGATTTAACTTGCTCCGTGATATTTGCTTGTGTTCAGGATATGCATCCTTTATTTTTAATATCAACACCTGACACACTTATTTATTTATTTTTCTATTGTTTTCTCATATATAATATATATATTGTAGAAAGTTAGAAAACATTTTTAATTAATAATTTTGATAATTATTGAATATTATTTCAATATGCTGCGCTTCCTGGAGTACAGGAGCTTCATCTATGCTTCCTTTCTTTCTGTGGTGAATCTGTATAAGACCGGTGGTCTTAATAAAGCTTTGTGTATGTGAATATTATTTCAAAATGTCTATTTATATATGAATTTGAAATATATAATTAAAAGTTAAAGAAAAAACCCATATTTAAAAAAAGAAATGTTTATTAAAGTTGTGAAATGAAAATTCAAAACTATTATAGACACGTATGATTCTTTTGAAAAATAAAACAATTTCTACTGCCCTTACTGCAATGGGAAAATTAAAGGGAGGGCCTGGCTCATCAGTGGTGAACCCTCCCAGCGGTTTCGCCAGTTTAATCTACCATTTTACAAATCTCATATTTTTATTTACATATTACAAATATTATTTGTTAGCACGTTTTCTTTGAACTTTCTTCTAGAAAGAACAAGCTGACTCACTTCGATTCAATTCGATTTATTTCAAACAACAAAAAAAGAATTACAATAAGATTTAATGCGATTTAATTGTATTTATTACATAAAAGAAAAAAAGAGACTATTATAAACACAAAAGAAAAAAACAACAACAAAAAGAATGATGATGAGTAACAATAACATTCTATGAATATGAATTATAATTAATTAATAAAATACAATAATAATAATTAAAAAAACTAACATTATTTTTATTGAGAGATTCGTTTTAATTCCTGCAAACATGATCAATATGTAAGTAGAACCCAGTGTGAAAATAATATATGAATATAACATTATAGAAATAAAAGAAACTAATTGAATATCGAAATATAATTGCGTTTGTGTAAAAACGCTAATATATATAAAATACTATTTATTTAAATATATATAAATGAAAAAATATCCATGTTTAAAATTCAAATAAAGTTATTTCAATATTAAAAAGCAATTTATTTTATTCACAGAGAGTCAAAAGAGAAAAAAAATTGAATTCGTTTATAACAAAAAGAAATATTTTTATAGGTAATTTAATTTTTAAAATGGATTACATTTTAATTTATAATCTTAGATAAGAGGTTTTAAAAACCTTTATTTAAAATTAATAATCATTTTGAAGAGATTAAAAAGCAGAAAAAAAGAAGTTTTAAAATAAAATTAATTAGATTTGAGTTCGTCTTTATTCTAAAGTTTCTGAGAAATGGAAGAAAGACTTATTCCCTGGAGGCCGTTAGATCAGAAAAAAACTTTTTTTTGTAAATATTGCTTTATAATGTTTAAATTCGTCTTAGATCTTTGTGCTGAGTAGAATTAACATTTATTTGTTAGAAATTTATTTTTAGTACGTGATCTGTCAATATTTAAATGTCGAGGTTTTTAAATTGGGGGGTAATATTAAATCTAATTATAAATACAATTTTTTTTATATATTATAAATTATATCGTTTGACAATTTTATAAATAACTAAAGTCTGAGAATTTTAAATATTTATATAAAAGAGTTTATTATGATGCATACATTTATTATGATTAAACTGGCGAAACCGCTGGGAGGGTTCACCACTGATGAGCCAGGCCCTCTCATTAATTTTTCCATTGCAGTAAGGGCAGTAGAAATTGTTTATTTTTTTAAAAGAATCATACGTGTCTATAATAGTTTCGAATTTTCAAAGGAGTTTATAAAAACATTATTTCTATAGACTTTTATTGTTGTATATATATTTTAATTAAATGTTCCCACAGAGTATGTATATAAGATCACAAGAAAATAGGTGTTAACTGTAGAAGAATCGTAGGGCATTTGCTCATCAGTGGTGAACCCTTTCCAGCGGTTTCGCCAGTTTAATCTACCATACCTCTATAATATTGCATTGGGCTGTTCTACTTTTATACTTATACTGATGTGGATCTCTTGGAAAATGTATTTCAAATGGAATATGTAAATAAGTTTTAAGAACAGTAGATTAAACTGGCGAAACTGCTGGGAGGGTTCACCACTGATGAACAAGGCCCTTTTAATAAACTTTCAATGCAGTAAGGGCAGTAGAAATCTTATTTAATTTTCAAAAGAATGAAATACGTCTAAAATAATTTCAATTTCTCATATAGAAATGACTTAGACTTTCAAATTTCCTTATATATTATATTAGTTATTTCCTGATAACTAAGCTGGCCCTCCACTGTTTCTATACCTTAAAGTTAAAACACATTTGATATAAGTAATTATAAGGTGATAACGTACCATTTATATATAAGGAATGGAAGCAACAACAACAACAAAAAGCCTTTATTTAGGGTCACTGACCCTATACAGAATTCACCAGAGGTATGCATAAGAACAAAGCAGTGAGACAAAGGAAACAACGATATAGACAGAAGAAAAAGAAAGAAAAAACAAGAAAGAGAAAGTGGGAAGCAAGAAAAACAACACAAAAAGAGTAGCAGTAAGAAAGTGAGGAGTGAGTGTCATTTGGCCTTCTTCTGAGATATGGACTTGTGGAAACCATAAAACGCCGTAGCAATATACTTATTCTGGGTCATATTGTCAATTATTGATGGAAGTGAAGCACAGAGTTGCCCAGTAAGGAATGGAAGCATTAAAGAATATATATATTTTTTAAACATGAAACAAACTTCTACTGTCCTTACTGAGATTGTTTACAAAAGAGCATTGTTCGATGCAAATATCTATATTGTCGCGAAGAAAAATAAATAAATAGGCTTCCGAATTATTTTAAATATTTATTTAATTATATAGTTATATAAGAGAATTTAAATATTTATTTATTTCAATTCAAGACGCTATGTCCCCCTAGGGACACTTGCACTAAATGTACATACAAATATAACAAAGAAAATATTCAACATGGAAAGATACACAGAAAGTAACTTAGAAAGATTCATAAATATTATTTACATATAGAGATATTCTCTGAATTTTATTCACAGTTACATCATTAAATTTAAAAATATATACATATATACACACACATATACACGCATACACCTATATATTGTTTACAACCACAAGATATGTCCAATATTTCCTTGAGATCGTTATATCAAAGACCATTTTTCTTAATGAAATCCAAAATATATTTACAAAGGAAATTAAATTTTATATATGTGTCCTTACTTTAAATGAAACCAATAGGGCCTAAAGCTATTAAATATAAAATAAGAGTTACTATGTACATGAGCCAAATCGACCTAGCAGTTAAAACAAGAGGGGAGAACTGAGTTTTTCTACCTTCCACGTGGCGTCCTGTTTTCCCTGACCTTTCAGTCCAGATAAGAGGGAATACTCTGTCCTCCTGACAATATGTAATTCTACTGTCCTAAAAACATATGTCCCTAGTTTATTCAATATTATTTCTAAGATTCCACCCTTCAGTGTAGCATATATAAGCAGAATCGTCCAATACAGTATTAGAGCTCTAAAGAAGCTGTCTGGTAGATTAAATTGACGAAACCGCTGGGATGGTTCACCACTGATAAGCCAAGTCTTCTCAATATGTTTTTGAATAGCAGTAAGGACAGTAGAAGTTTGTTTATGTATAAAAGAAACATTCGTTATTCGATACACCTATTTCTGGTATAATTAATGTTACACTAATCAATATCTCTACTCAATAATAGGAAAAATGGCGACACCAAATTATATTGTTTTGAAAATTGAACAATCCATAAATATATATTTAATTAAAAAGGCATATATTGGATCAAAATATCATTTATTTTACCAATATTTCAGTTGGATGAACGCCAACCTTTATCAAGGTGTTATAACACCTTTTTGAAGGTTGGCGTTCAGCCAACTGAAATATTGGTAAAATGAATGATATTTTGATCCAATATATTCCTTTTTAATTAAAAATTACCAAATTATATAGATAACCAGTTTGTAAGAAATAGTAATAAAATAATTAAGAGAAATATATTTCCCTTCGTGATGTGTGTAGGGAAATAAGTTATAGATTTTAAAACAGTTTTAATATGTTGAGATTGTGACGAATATTTTAAAATAAATCCAAGCGAACATTAAAAATTCATAAGCAAGCGGTATAAATATATATATATTTAAATATGAGAACTGAATAATTCATCGGCTGGGATTAATTTCTGAGCACTATTGTATCAGACGACATCACTCCTTTCTTCTGCTGTTTTATTGAGTGTCGGTTGTTACAACATGGACTCTTTTATAACTACTTAATTGTAATTCTAACACATTTAAATTATATTACTAGATAGTTAGTTATATGGAAGTATGCAAATTCGTTTGTTCCTTATAATCTCTCTCTCCATTTATAAATGAATATATGGATTATGCAAATTTTTATGGAATTTATCGTGATAGTTTGCTCACATTCTAAGAGGTATAATTTATATTTAATTATTCATATTATATTGTAGCGGATGTATGTAAGTTTTTCTTTTATAGCTATTTTTAATGTAAAGGAAATAAATAATCAAGAATGTATGTCTCGTTAGTTTTTATTTTTAACCAACGTCTCCTTTTTTACAAAGTCCTCATGTAAAACAATGCTAAGTGCTGATGATTATTCGAATAAAGTTCTATGAAAAATTAAATATGAGAATAATAATTTTGAGATGTTTACAGCATATATATATTATTATTTTTTTTTTCGTATCAATATGGTAATATATTTATATGTATTTATACTGTTTTCAAAACTAAGGTCCATAGTTTGATTGAATACCATTTCTAAGATTCCACCCTTCAGTGTAGGATATATAAGCAGAATCGTTCAATACAGTATTAGAGCTCTAAGAAGCGGTCTGGTAGATTAAATTGGTGAAACCGCTGGAGAGTTCACCAATGATGAGCCAAGCCCTTCCAATATTTTTGATCGTAGTAAGTACAGTACAAGTTTGTTTTAGGTGTATAAGGAACATGCGTGATTTAATGCTTTCATTTCTTGTTTATTTTGTTCACACTTGGTTATGTTGCATAAGCTCGCCATCTGTTATCAAAATTCGAAACTATTATAGACACGTAAGATTCTTTTTAAAATAAACAATTTCTACTGTCTTTAATGCAATGGAAAAATTAAAGGGAGGGCCTGGCTCATCAAACCGCTGGGAGGGTTCACCACTGATGAGTCAGGCCCTCCCTTTAATTTTTCCATTACAGTAAGAACAGTAAAAATTGTTTATTTTTAAAAAGAATCATACGCGTCTATAATAATTTCGAATTTTGATAACACTTGGTTATCTCGTGTCTTCAATAAAGGTCACTGTAATATCTTTCAGAGTTAGGTCTAGATCTATATAAAGTACAACTTCCTCGTGTTTTGTCCATGAAGGCAGATATACTCGAATCTTTTATTGTGACCAGTGTGATAAGCTAATGCTTGTTCTCCAATATTCACATTTAAGATACATTATAATACATATTAGCCATTCGAAATTTGGGATAGATTTAATGTTGAATGGTACTGTAATAACTCAAATAATGCTCTAAACGAAAAGGTCGCAAATATCTAAACCAAAAGACTGACAAATCTATATAAATTTTTAACAGAACTCAAAATATTTATTTTAAAATACACGTTTATGAAAATGGCTAAAAGGTAATTTTGAAAACATCTTGTAGTAATAATATGAACAAAATCGCCATATACAGTGAATTAGAAATACATTTTGAAAAAACTCAATTTTATCATTTATAATTTTTTGTAAAACTGATTTTTAGAGTAAAGAAAACAAAATTCAATTAATATTTAGTGGTTTAATTAGAAATAGAAAATATCGAGTATAGAGTTGATAAATTTCAAATAAAAATGAAATTTCTGTTATTAAAATATAAATGGTTGTTACAATAAAGTGTAAAACTATTTAATGCCTATTTATTTATTCAATGCTCTTTTTCTTAATTGTTTATTTTATCTTTGATAATTCTATTACCTACTCTACTACAATTATTGTAAATAGTTTCACGTCCTGCAATTATCCAGATCGGATATAGCGTGTCTTATTTGCAACTAGTAATAAATAATGAATAAAATAGAAAACGTTATTATAAACCTTTATATTATATCAATTAAAAAAGCACATATTGGATCAAATATAATTGAAGATCTATTTATGGAATTCTCTATTTTCAAAATCTTTATATATATCTATAGAAAGTAAAATAATAATAATAATATATATCAATACGCCTTTCAATATAATATTTATTTCCCATTATAATTGAACAGACAGTTTTGATATTTTAATATTTTGAAATAATATAAAAATATGTAACATTTTTACGTATTATAAATTGAATAATATAATATATTTTATTATATACAGCATATATATTGATACAATATTGTTTGCTCTCAAAAATATATTACAAAATAATTCACTCATATTTTGTTATAAGCAATATATATCTAATCATTTTCTATCATAAAAATAAATACAAAAAATAAATATAAACCAAAAGAAAGATATATTAAATAAAAAGCCGTATTAATTCTATACAATAAAGAAATACCTAGAAAATATATAATCAAGTTTAGAGAAATAATCAAGAAAGGATAAGTTAATAAATCAAGCAGCCCTGGAGATTGCAAAAGAAAAACTTGGATATTCTTTGCCAAAAATGTCGATAAAGAGGGAGCAATTCTCGATGATTTGAGGCCTCCGTTATTTAGGAGATATACCCTAAATAAATCTCTTTGTTTCCCCTGGGACTTCTGTCGTCTGGTATGACAATCTCTCTTCTTATTTACGATAATTTAGTACAAAGTATTAATCTGTTTAATTGTTAATTAACTTTCGGACTTAATTATTCGCAGATAATATAGAATCCATTCTGATTAATCTCCGTACACTTTAATTATTAGAATTTTAATAAATATTTAGAGTTTCTATCTATCTTAACATAAATTTTATTATTGATTTCGTGTAAATATATTCTAATGTGCTTTATTATTTGTATTTATTATATATTTATCTATCTGTGTCTCTAAATAATATTTATTCTATATAAATAAGTAACTTTTCATTTTATTTTCTGCTTATTCTATAATTTACAATGCATTAGCGCGCCATCTGTTATCAAATTACAAAACTATTTTAGACCTGTAATATTCTTTTTAAAATAAAACAAATTATACTGCCCTTACTCCTTTTACTTTTTCCATTGCAGTAAGGGCAGTAGAAATTGTTTTATTTTAAAAAGAATATTACACGTCTAAAATAATTTCTTAATTCTATAATTTGCTATTTTAATAAATAATTTTAAAACGAGTAAATATTTTTATTCTAATAAATATATTTTAGATAAAAATAATAATTCACATAATCACCCTAGATTAAGATAATTTTTATTTGTGAATAAAAATATGATTAATATATCCGTTAGAGAAAGTTTTTAAATAATATCAATGCTAAAATAGGACACGTTTAAACTATTTTTGATTCGTATGTTTATTTTTAAAAATGAATTACTCGAACTGCTTTTCACATATGTAGACATGTGGTGCATTAACAGTAAAAGCAACTTCTACCTACCATGATTAACATGGCCTGTACCACGTGTACTAGGGATAATTAAAAATAAATAAATAAAATTTCTACTGCCTCTTTAGGTCCATTAATATCATTAATTAATATGT
Organism: Cordylochernes scorpioides; assembly: GCA_030710605.1. Taxonomy (NCBI): domain Eukaryota; kingdom Metazoa; phylum Arthropoda; class Arachnida; order Pseudoscorpiones; family Chernetidae; genus Cordylochernes; species Cordylochernes scorpioides. The sequence goes on along the minus strand of CP092871.1, from coordinate 9,377,810 downwards.
TTTTCTCAAATAATAAACAGGACATAGTAAAAATATCTATGTTAATTATTTAGAATCCTACATTTCACATATTCAGAATTATCTATATATAAAAGAGATATAGGTGTCTAAAATATGAATGAAAAACAACACCATCAAAACCTGGTTTCTCATTTAAGGTCGGCCTCAGTACCAATCTTCAAACTTACCACTATGTTAATTCAAAAACTTAAACTATATATTACCTCGAAAGGTATTTCAGGCCTTAGATTTGTTTGATGTAAAATTGTTTTAAATATTTAACTATCAATTATTATAAAACTAGCGGATGTACCCGGCTTCGCCCGGTTTTTACCCGAGTAAAGGTTTGTCTAACGAACATTTGTTAAAACAATTCTCTATAAACTTATTAAAAAAAGATATATTTTGATAATTTGAAAATCGTAAATTTGAATCTCTCGATAAAGTGAACATTTTTTCCCAGTCCCTTGAAAAATACTCGATAAGTTGAATAAAATCAATATTAATTGGTTCCCTCGGTAATTGGAAGTTAAAGGAATAGTATCATGCCTTGGAATTGTATCATTATTCTTGTCACAAATAAATTGACGTGTCATCCTGAATTTTGTCTTTCCTAATTTTCTACATTACAAAATCATCATTTTATCTATTCTCCCAATATAAATGTTGTAGATAAATGATAAAACTAACTTTCACTTGTGCGCAATTAATAGGTAGAAAATCTTACTTTTGATAAATAATCTTTAAGATAATAAACTTAGTGATAATAAAACTTATAGATAAAAAAACTTATCATCGTCGCAATGGGGGCGCTGCTTGCGAGTTAAATATACAAATCTGCAAATAACTCTAAGAATATTCAAGATATTCAATAAATAATTTTTCGAAAACCTTCCCGGGGATATACCTAATAATATCCCAAAATTTCACGGCGATTGGATGTATGGTTTTTGAATCTATAGAGTACACACACAGACAGACAGACATTCAATTATATATATATATACTAGCGGATGTACCCGGCTTCGCCCGTGTTTTACCCGAGTAAAGGTTTGTCTAACGAATCTCTCGATAAAGTGAACATTTTTTCCCGGCCCCTTGAAAAATACTCGATAAGTTGAATAAAATCAATATTAATCGGTACCCGAGTAAAGGTCTGTCTAACGAACATTTGTTAAAACAATTCTCAATAAACTTATAAAAAGAAATAGATATATTTTGATAATTTGAAACTGATAAAGTGATCATTTTTTCCCGGTCCCTGTGTGCCGTGTCATTCTGAATTTTGTCTTTCCTAATTTTCTACATTACAAAATAATCGTTTTATCTAGTGAACATTTTTTCCCGGTCCCTTGAAAAATACTCGATAAGGTTGAATAAATTCATGGTCGTTTATGGAAGATGGACGAAGTTCCCGGAGGTCATCTTGGGCAAGCTCCCGCGAGGCTTTTTTTCTTGTCTACTTGGCATAGCTGTGTCACCAACTCTGCCCTGATTGGTCGGTGGGCGGCCGGCGGCCGGGCGAATCCATTCTCTCACGGGGGGGGGCAGACCCAAGGTCATCAGGAGCAGCAAACCTAAGCCTATCTCTGTCTCAATGGTGGCACTGCTTGCGAGTTAAAACTACAAATCTGCAAATAACTCTAATGATATTAAAGATATTCAAGATATTATTTTTCGTAAACCTTTCCGGGGATACACCTAATAATATCCCAAAATTTCACGGCGATTGGATGTATGGTTTTTGAATCCATAGAGGACACACACACAGACACACACACAGACATTCATCTATATATATAAAATTGAATGTCTGTCTGTCTGTTTGTCTGTGGGCTGTGTGTACTCTATAGATTCAAAAACCGTACATCCAATCGCCGTGAAATTTTGGGATATTATTAGGCATATCCCCGGAAAGGTTTACGAAAAATAATATCTTGAATATCTTTAATATCCTTAGAGTTATTTGCAGAATTGTAGCTTTAACTCGCAAGCAGCGAGACGGAGATAGGCTTACGTTTGCTGCTCCTGATGATCTTGGGTCATCGTGTGAGTCACAGCATGATGCTACAAAAACACTCTCTCTGGGGATTTTATAGCGTCGACAACCTGTAAGATTGCCTCTCTCATCTATATATATAAAATTGAATGTCTGTCTGTGTGTGTGTGTGTGTGTGTCCTCTATGGACTCAAAAACCATACATCCAATCGCCGTGAAAAAATGATCACTTTATCAGTTTCAAATTATCAAAATATATCTATTTCTTTTTATAAGTTTATAGAGAACTGTTTTAACAAATGTTCGTTAGACAGACCTTTACTCGGGTACCGATTAATATTGATTTTATTCAACTTATCGAGTATTTTTCAAGGGACCGGGAAAAAATGTTCACTTTATCGAGAGATTCGTTAGACAAACCTTTACTCGGGTAAAACACGGGCGAAGCCGGGTACATCCGCTAGTTTTTATATATATATAGATTATATTTTTAAAATAAGATATAAAATAGGAATATAAACAGTAGCAATGCGTTTCTTTATTCATGCAACTTTCAAGTTTTCGGATCTTTATGATCCTTTTACAGAGGCAGAACTATGTCTGTGGAAGGATTATAAAGATTCAAAAGCTTGTACTTAACACGAATAAAGAGAAATACACACAATTTCACGCATTAATAAACAGAAGAATAAAATACAATTCAACCCAACAAATACCCCTATGGTCTCAAACGCTATTTAGATATCATTGCAAACTCCTTATTCAAATCCTTATATCATTTTCAGAAGTGATGCTTAAAAATCTCAATTTAATATACAATATTTTACGTTTGAATTTCATCCTTTTAATCTCTGAATATAATATTCAATTAGATTAAATTCGCGACCCAGACCACACCTCTGATTGCTACTGTTTATTTTCTTTTTTTATATCTTTATAGCAATTTTCTCTTCTAAAAGATAACATATAGATTTTAAAAATGACAAATTTAATAGTTTTGTCATTTTTATTTATTTATTTTTTAAAATAAATTTACAACGCGCGCGCGCGCGTGTACAGTAATTTCTAAAAAAAAAAGATTAATCAAAAATCATTTCCATGGTCAAAAAAGTTTAAATGGAATATTTTGTGATATTTGTCACAGTATTTTAAGAGCTTTATAATAAACAAAAACAAGCATACAGACAAATTTAGATTTTATTAATAATAATAATAAATATTAAATTAAAATAACTAAGTAAAATATACACATGAAAAATGAATATAAATATCTAAAATATTATCAAGTTTATATTTATAAAATAAATCTCCAAATAAATTATTCTAACACATAAAAAAAAGCCAAACGCTAAAATATCAGAATAAATAAATACGTGCGGAATATATTCCATAGAGGTTGTATATTTAAGAGGGGGTGGTAGTTTGAATTTTAATTGTCATATTTATCATAATAAAATATCAATGGCATTTTGGAAATATTCTTTTAAATTTATACCATGAATAAAAATAAAGTGCGGACTATTTTTCACGGCGGAAAGTTTTGTAGAGCGCCGAAGGTGGAATATTAATGCGCCCGTCTAAAGAAATGGCGGCAATTATAAGAGGTTGGAATTTAAAAGGCAATTAATTTAACGTCGTGAGGTTCTGGATGCCATTAATTTAGCTCCAATCTTCTGATAATTTGGAATAATTAATTATGAACGATTCTATTACCTTTAATTATTACTTTGTTTATTTGTGCTTCTAACTAGTATTCTAGATCGTCTGAATTCAACATGTCTTTTTTTACTGATAAACCTTGCAGATTTTCTGGTAAAATTTATATACGATGAAAATTTATGAAATATAAAATGTATATTTATTGAGCCTTTTAAACTATCATTGGATAAATATAATTAATTGTATTTTATTATTTTCAATGTATGTATAGATTTTAGATTTAATGTTTTTTCTCCACGTATCTATATTAATAAAATGCAAATTTCATAAGAGTACATCACTATAAACTTTCGTTACAATGCATCAATTTCAACCAAATTTTCAACATTTATGTAAAACGAGATGGAGCAGGTTTTGCTTAACATCAAAATATTTTTCCTAACTTTAAAATACATAATTTTGCTGTTATCGATAAAATACAAAAAAATTCAACAGAGTAAAAGTATTTATACTTTCAAAAGTGTTTACTTTCCGCTACTTTCCGCTACTTCGCCGTTTAAAATAACTGCTCTAATTCGAAATATTTGGTATGTTTTATTTGTGTTCACTCTATTTCTATTTATTTGAAGTATTATAATTTCCATGTTTCAAAAACCTATTTCAAAAAGGTTGTTAGAAATATGTAAGGCCTGAAATAGCTTTACATGCGAACATTATGATGCCAAGCGTAGCTTAATAACTGCTCTTGAAATATTTTGTATGTTTTATTTATTTATATATATATTTTCATTTCCATGTTTCAAAAACCTATTTCAAAAAGGTTGTTAGAAATATGTAAGGCCTGAAATAGCTTTACATGCGAACATTATGATGCCAAGCGTAGCTTAATAACTGCTCTTGAAATATTTTGTATGTTTTATTTATTTATATATATATTTTCATTTTTAGATTTAACTGATCTAATTCGCCGTTTAAAATAACTGCTCTAATTCGAAATATTTGGTATTTATTTATTGAAGTCCTTTTTTAAATTTTCTTATGGAGTTTTTTAATTATTGCTTTTATCTTTTAAATACAGTTTATTTATTATATTTTCTACATATATGGGTTGTATCTAAAAAATAGGTTATTTATATTTTTAAATAAGCGAGGGATTTCTTTAACAGATTCATTTATTTGTCTTTTTGAGGTCCTTTTTCAAAATTTTATTTAAGATATTTTAATTTATTTGATTAAGTATTTTATATTTAGATTATTTATAGTTTTTTTTAACATATAGGGGTTGTATTTTGTATTTTAGAAAATTATTTCTATTTTTTTCCTCAAAAAAGCATGCTTTTTCATTGCCGTGTCCTGCGGTTGGTCTATTTTTGAGGCTTTTTAATGATAACTGGTTTTGTACATTAATTTTTTAGCTTTTTAATATTATGCTTTGAGTTTTTTATAATCTTTTTAACATATCTGGAAGGTTATTTTGAAGAAAAAGCATGCTTTTTTCTTATTTGTTATTTTTCTTATTTCTATTTTTTTCCTCAAAAAAGCATGCTTTTTCATTGCCGTGTCCTGCGGTTGGTCTATTTTTGAGGCTTTTTAATGATAAATGGTTTTGTACATTAATTTTTTTGCTTTTTTTTTTTTAATATTATGCTTTTAGTTTTTTATAATCTTTTTAACATATCTGGAAGGTTATTTTGAAGAAAAAGCATGCTTTTTTCTTATTTCTTATTTTTCTTATTTCTATTTTTTTCCTCAAAAAAGCATGCTTTTTCATTGCCGTGTCCTGCGGTTGGTCTATTTTTGAGGCTTTTTAATGATAAATGGTTTTGTACATTAATTTTTTAGCTTTAATATTATGCTTTTCGTTTTTTATAATCTTTTTAACATATCTGGAAGGTTATTTTGAAGAAAAAATTTAGGAATTTTGATTTTTACCTCAAAAAGACAGGTATTTTTTATGCTTTGTTTATAAATTGCTGGTTTTTAAGCTTTTGTTATTAATCTCAATATTTTTTTTCAGAATATGCCTCGCCGCAGCCGACCTTTAATTGGTAGGAATACGGCTGCTTCCAGGAGATATAGGAATGCTATAGCTATTGAGACACCACTTCAAAGTGAGACGCGTCGTGCGCTTCGCCGTCTTAGGTATTCTGAAGCCCGCGTCGCAGCTGCAAAAACTATGCAAGTTCCTGTTCAGCGTATTCAGCTTTGGACTCATAAGCCGTTTTCAGGTTTGCAGTATAATACCCATATTGATTATACAGCTGATTCATCTGTCGATATAGGCCAAATGTCTCGGGTATGCCAGTTTTGCTCTGCTTTGAGATTTAGAGATGAACCCTTTGGACTCTGTTGTAAACAAGGTAGAGTTTCTCTACTTGCTATTGAGTCCCCTCCAGAACCTATTTTCTCTTTGCTCTCTGGCCTACATCCTCTATCGAAGTCCTTCTTGCTGCATATCCGTAGATATAACTCTATATTCCAAATGACATCTTTTGGTGCTAGACAAGTTGTAACTGTAAATATGCATATTTTGTGTGGTATTACAAAAGTTTCAATAAATATCTTTTTTAAATATTTTCTCTTCAAGCCCATCATACACCACACATGCTACATTTTTCACATGTTTCAATGTGTAGGGTTTTCAACCTTCATGGTAAGGTATTCTTACTTAAGAGGTATACTGTGTTAGAAAAATTTATGGTTTTTAATTATTGGTTATTTTATTGTGTTTATTTTACATACATGTGTTTATATTACATAGTATGTGTTATTTTTTGATAATTTGATTGGAAATATTAGTTTTAGCACAACTTGCTTCATACCGTAATGTTATATCTGTGTTGGCTTGCTGAACAATACTGCCCAACATGAATTTACCTATGTTTACCCAAATTACCATTTTAGCATAAGTATACGTCTTGCACCTAATAAGAGACCTAAACAATATGTAAGGTTGAACAAAGAGTGGTCTAACATACACATTGTTTCGGTTTCAGTGAACAAAGAGGTCAGTAAATTTTATTAGAAAAAAAAAAAACTATTCCATGTAATGTAATAGAAACAAAATACGACCACTACGACCCGGGTTCGATCCCCGCATTGGACACTTTTTTCTGTTTAAAAAAAAAATGCTCCAATGGCCCCCCCGATTCTTGCAAAAGTCCAACCCCACCAGCGAGTGCAAGTAACCAAACGGGGCTCTGGCACATTTGTAAGTGCAAAGTCGAACTGCTTTCACATGTGTAGACATGTGGTGCGCTTACAGTAAAAAGCAGTCGCTAACTACCCACCATGCTTATCATGGCCTGTACCACGTGTACTAGGGATAAGCAAAAAAAAAAAAATAATAATAATAATGAGGATTAAAGATTTTGATTTGTCTTGAAAATTTCTGTTCTTATCTTGCAAAGCTAATGGATTGTTTAGGTTGCTTATTTTTGACTCGCCAATTTGTTTAGTGATAAAGTGGTATAGCGTTCTTTTTCAGAGCATCACCCTACAAAAAAATTACCTGACCTTTCCTAATATTCAGATTATATTATATTCATTTCAGATTATATTATATTTACATTCATATTAGATTCATATTATATCAACGTACTAGACTACAAACATTCCCTTGAGTAAAAACAATTATTTAAAAAAAAATCTTATCTAAATATATATCACTCGGGTAGATATGCACACGGGTCAATCCCGGGGCGAAGCCCGGGTCGGCATCTAGTAATATATATAATGTTTGAATAAATTGAAATAGAATTCTCAATCAATAAATAATCAATATGATGCAATATCATGCCACCTGTTATAAGAATTATAAACTAATTTTAGCGCATATGATTATTTTTGAATTGAAACAATTTTGTCATCAGATTAATCGCGCAATGTAGAACCCTTTCAATTTTTTTTTCAGAGAACACCATTTGATTTTAATGAGGCGTGAATACCTGAAATGCACTTTCTGTGGATCAGGAATAACAACGGAGATGTTGCACTACTTATTTGACTGTGCTGCTCTGTCTGAGGAAAGACGAAAACTAAATGATAAAACGGGGCAACTTTGTCCTTCATTTCCGGCACTAATTAATGAAATATCAAAGAATATGTATATAGCGGTGGCGATATTTGGATTCCACAAGACTATATCCCGGAAAAAGGCCACACAGTGTTCTCCCCCATCCCTTGTGAACTGGCGAATCCTGTATAGGGCGAGTGGCCCTAAATAAAGGCTTTTTTGTTGTTGTTGTTGTTGAATTGAAACAATTTTCTACTGCACTTACTGCAATGATAAAAATAATAGGATGGCCTGGTTCATCACTGGTGAATCCTCCCAGAGGTTTCGCCAGTTTGATTCACCAAAGTGGTATGATAGATTAAATTGAGAGATATTTATGGGAGGGTTCACAACTGATGAGCCGGGGCTTCCAAATATTTTATTTTTTTATCTCAGGAAGGACAATAGTAAGTTTGATTTAGAATAAAATTCCCTACAAATATATACTCATGGACAAACCTTAAGGAAGTTGTACATTTTAGCATGTATATCGGGATTCAGACAATAACTCTGAAAGATACACTCATGGACAAAACTTAAGGAAGTTGTACCTTTTAGCATGTATATTGGGATTAAGACAATAACTCTGAAAGATACACTCATGGACAAAACTTAAGGAAGTTGTACCTTTTAGTATGTATATCGGGATTCAGACAATAAATCTGTAAGCTACACTCATGGACAAAACTTAAGGAAGTTGTACCTTTTAGTATGTATATCGGGATTCAGACAATAACTCTGAAAGATACACTCATGGACAAAACTTAAGGAAGTTGTACCTTTTAGTATGTATATCTGGATTCAGACAATAACTCTGAAAGATACACTCATGGACAAAACTTAAGGAAGTTGTACCTTTTAGTATGTATATCGGGATTCAGACAATAATTCCAACTCACTTGTCGTCTTACCCGGGTTTACGACACATATATATATATATGGAAGCAATGGTCGCCTCTCCCGTCAAAATAAACGTCAGTATCTGACGCCATCTATTTTGACGGGAGAGGCGACCATTGCTTCCATGTATTAATTTCCTCCCGGCAAATTTTCCATATATATATATATATATATATATAATTTTCTATGTTCTGCTTAAATGACGCGTAACTGCCGAGGTAAAAGTGTGAACTTGTTATAACCCTATGTTGTTACATAAAAAATTATAACCTTTTTGATACCCAAATAATAATATTTTATAATTTATTTTTAATTATCATTAATTTACAGCTATCTTTTATATAAATTATATTTAATTCTACTTATATATATATATATAAGTCCATAGAAGCAATGGGCGCTTCTCCCGTTAAAATAAACGTCAGAATCTGACGCCATCTATTGACCGTCGCCGCAACTAGCGGCATCGGGTCGGTGACAAAGCCACAACACTGATTTTGACGGGAGAAGCCTCCATTGCTTCTATGGATTAATTTCATCCCGGCAAATTTTCCATATATATAAGTGTGTGTGTGTTAAAAAGTCAAACAATATCGGGATATAATAATTTCAATACTTTTTAAAAGTGATGAAAGTGTTGTTATATTGAAAGGTTTAAAATATTGTTATTATATATATGTAGTGTACAAAAATTCAATTTCTAAATGTAAACCGTGATTAATATATAAAACCTCAACAAAATATGAATTGTTTATAAAGTGTAAAACGTTGGCATCAAAGTGTATAATGTTCCTTTTAAAATGTTTTGAATTATACTAAAGTTGAACGTCCTTATTGAAAAGGTTAATTATCATTAAAGTATAAAATGTTTTAAAATGTATAATTAACACAAAGCAATAACGCTCCATCTATATATATAAAATGAAAGGATTTGAAAGCACAAATGTTTCTTTTATACATTATACGAACTTCTACTGCCCTTACTGCAATGATGAAATAATAGGATGGCCTGTTTCATCAGTGGTGAATCCTCCCAGAGATTTCGCCAGTTTGATTCACCAAAGTGGTATGATAGATTAAATTAAGAGAAATCTATGGGAGGGTTCACAACTAAATATTTTATTTTTCATCGCAGGAAGAACAATAGTAAGTTTGATTTAGAATAAAATTCCCTACAAAAATATACTCATGGACAAACCTTAAGGAAGTTGTACCCTTTAGCATGTATATTAGGATTCAGACAATAACTCTGAGAGCTACACTCATGGACAAAACTTAAGGAAGTTGTACCTTTTAGCATGTATATTGGGATTCAGACAATAACTCTGAAAGATACACTCGTGGACAAAACTTAAGGAAGTTGTACCTTTTAGCATGTATATTGGGATTCAGACAATAAGTTTGAAAGATATTACAGTGACTTTTATTGAAGACACACGAGATAGCCAAATGTGAACAAAATTGTCTATGTTTTCTTTAAAGAAAATGTCCATGAGTGTAAAATATTTTGAAATATTCAAAATACTTCTAAATATTTAAAAAACATTTTTGTTAGTTTTTCAGTAATAACCGGAAACATCGTATGGTTGAAGACTGCTGGCCATCCAAATTACAACACCAAGAAAGCAAAGAGATATCACAACAAAATTTATTTTGTAGCTAACATGTTGACCAAGTATCAAATGATTAAATTTATAGACTTCTGCGAAGTTCCTGCCAGAATCAGTAGCCGGAGCCATTGTTGGAGATCACCGTTGCCACTCGGCATTGATTCAAAGAGACTTTGGATGTGTTCTTGGGGTACAGCAGACCAAGCAGCTTCCACACGATGCCAAAGTTGATCTGGTGTGGTAGCTGGGGATGTTATCTGGGTTGAGCAACCATGGAACACAATTGTCGAACTTGAAATCGTCGAAATCTCCAAGTCTCAAATAGTTCTTTGAAGTGGAGCCACAGACTCGCGTGTTGTGCGTCTGGGCTGAAATTCTAATCATTTGCATATCTCACCTCCCCTAATGCATGTTGTAAATTTAATGTTATTTTCATGCTTCTTTCAGGGTGTTGCATTTACGGTGGCCAGCAGTTTATATGAATATTTTCTTTCTTACACCCCGGCCACACTTCAATAGTTACTCTGTACGAATGTAGAAACTAAACGATAGAAAATACCATTTATATATAACATTTCTCTCCCAATCAGAATATTATTAAACCAACCCTTTTCAAAATAAATTTGTTAAATTAAATCTTGTTTGAAATATCTTTAATTTCTACTAGGCTTCAACACAATGGAATTTCTGAGATTCCACCCTTCAGTGTGGCATATATAAGCAGAATCGTCCAATACAGTATTAGAGCTCTAAGAAGCGGTCTGGTAGATTAAATTGGCAAAACCGCTGGCGGGATTTACTATTGATAATCAAGCCCTCCCAATATTTTTCCAAGGTAGTAAGGACAGTAGAAGTTTGTTTATGTTTGAAAAAAAAACATTCTTGTCTTAATTGTTTTCATTTCTTATGTATAGAGGACGCTTTATTGCTTTACATTAGCACTAGTACACATAGTACACAGGCCATGGTGGGTAGTATTTAGTAGCTGTTTTTACTGTTAGTGCTCCACATGTCTATACACGTGGAAAGGAATTCGACTTTTGGGTCAGACCTCTGTTTGGTTACTTAGACTTACTGGTGGGGTTGAAAATCTGCCAGAATCGGGGGCAATTGAAGGAAAAAAAGTGTCCAATGCGGGAATTGATCCTTGGTCGTTGCTCTCGGAAATCGACGATTAATACACTCGTCCATTAACCTCCTCTCTATGGATATAAACAAATGGAAGATTGGCTCCCATTGGTCGGTATGGATATAAACAAATGTAAAACAGCCTCCCATTGGTCGATATGGATATAAACAAATGGAAGATTGACTCCCATTGGTCGATATGGAAGGAAGGATGAAAGATGATTGGTCAGAACATTCCAGCCAGTTATGATACAATTAATGATGTTCTGAGAAATGGCTAGATATGGATTGGCCACTGTGGAATCCTCTATATTCACCTACATATGCATCATAAGGCGCCATCTATATATTAGAAATTAAACTATTTAGCGCAAACCTTTCTTTTCCGAATAAAAAAATGTCCAACTGTTGAGTTTTCTAGGATATTATTTTGTTTATTAATAAAATATTTCTGTGATTATGTAAATATTGACCGCTGACTATCTTTGTCAATAATTGAGTTTTCAAATAAAGTGTTTGTGTGAATAGTTTTTGGTCGTGCTTTATTCTCTCTTTGGCTGAGGCATTGGAATCACCATTGGGGTGTCGTCTGGGCATTGGAATCACCATTGGAGTGTCGCCTGGGCATTTAAATCACCATTGGGGTGTCGCCTGGGCATTGGAATCACCATTGGGGTGTCGCCTGGGCATTAGAATCACCATTGGGGTGTCGCCTGGGCATTGGAATCACCATTGAGGTGTCCCCTGGGCATTGGAATCACCATTGGGGTGTCGCCTGGGCATTGGAATCACCATTGGTGTGTCGCCTTTGCATTTGAAATCACCATTGGGGTGTCGCCTGGGCATTGGAATCACCATTGAGGTGTCGCCTGGGCATTGGAATCACCATTGGGGTGTCGCCTGGGTATTGGAATCACCATTGGGGTGTCACCTGGGCATTGGAATCACCGTTGGGGTGTCGCCTGGGCAGTGGAATCACCATTGGGGTGTCGCCTGGGCATTGGAATCACCATTGGGGTGTCGCCTGTGCATTGGAATCACCTTTGGGGTATCGCCTGGGCATTGGAATCACCATTGGGGTGTCGCCTGGGCATTGGAATCACCATTGGGGTGTTGCTTGGGCATTGGAATCACCATTGGGGTGTCGCTTGGGCATTGGAATCACCATTGGGTGTCGGCCCTGGACATTGGAATCACCATTGGGGTGTCGCTTGGGCATTGGAATCACCATTGGGGTGTCACCTGGGCATTGGAATCACCATTGGGGTGTCGCCTGGGTAGTAGAAGACCTATACAGTTCTCTAAGGTAAACGCCATACGGCTTATAATTCGTTAATGACAAAGGAACCTTAACACCAACTGTTCTTATTGAGATAAAAAAACATATTGAGAGGGCATGGCTCATCAGTGGTGAACCCTCTCGGAAGTTTCGCCAATTTAATCCAACAAACCGCTGATTAACCAGGTCCTCCCAATATATTCAATCACAGTAAAGACAATAGAAAGTTTCGTTTATTTCAAAAATAAAATCGGGCTTAATAATGTAATTTCTTATTTACATATAATACACAAAATTTACATATAGTTCACTGATACTGTTACTTATGTCACTAGAATATTGTAACATAGTATTTATTAATTTTATTTATGTAACAAAGTATTTATTAATTTTATTATTTTTTATTAACAGAGTGGTCATATTTATGTTTATATCTTGCTACTCTGTAAATTTCCCTCGTGGCTTATCTTTTGTTTACCATTCATAGTTTGTCCTTCCCTGAAATAAATAGTTGTCTCCTCCTGAAGTTTTTGTCTTCCCTAATTTTCCACGTGTCAATATATTAATTAATACTCACACTTTCAACTAGCCAAACGTTGCTTTTAATTTCTCCACCTCCCCCCGAAAAAAAAACAAGTAAGCTTTTGATAAAAATACCTATTGACGGGCATAAGCCACTAATATGAAGCATTGTGAATCTTATATATGTAGTCAGGCTTGTTGGAGAACTTTGATTTTTAATATCGAATACCGCGTGAGAACGCCCTTGCAGACTTAGAATAATTTCTAACGCTTTGCCTAATGTTTAAATTTTTGTTCGCTCCTGACGAGGACAAAAGATTTTTGTCGAAACGTCGAGACAATAAAAAGATTTACTGGCCGAAGTGTCTTCCATTTGAAGAAATATTCAAAAAGTCATCTTCTGATCGGGTAACTAAAAGTTGATGATGGCTTGCTCCATCTGTCGGAATAACTATGACCTAATCGTCTTTTTTAATCATTCCAAATTGGCGAATTACATGATTTTCAAGATGTTCTAAAGAGAAGCTTTTTTGGTCTTTGAGGTACAGCTTGTACCACACTGACGAGAGCCAACAGCCCGAAAAGCGTACTTGGTTAGCTTTTCTTGATTAATCAAGAAATGGTATTTGGCAAATACTGGAATAACTGAAAGATCAACGATCAGTTGATATATATTCCGATAGATGGCGCAAGCTATCAGCAACCTTTAGTTGTACGATGAGGAAATGCCTTTTTCTTAACCTTACATTAAAAAAAGTTTAAAATATATCGATTATACATATATATCGTAATTTAAACAATATGATATGTAAGTAATAAAGTATGACGTCTTTTCTAGTCGTCTCAAAGTGACACCAGCTTGCCACCGGACACCCGGGGGATCCAGGGAGGGACAAAAAAGGAGCGTTGGTCCGGATGTTGACAGTTAGTTAGGTTACAGTGGATATTTTCGGACAGGCCCGCTCAGACTAGGTCCGTTGTCATCTCACGGCGGCCCTCGTGGCCGCCGTTTTGGCTCCTCTCTGCCCCCGCGGCTTCATGCAGGACGCCGAGCTATCCTCAGTTAATCGTCAACTTTCCCCTGATCCTGGTGCCACGTGAGACGTACTAGGAGAGCGTCTTTTAATCCCAAACTTTGTCCTTACTGTCCCGTGCGGACTTCCCACTCTGCACGCCTTGCCACTCAACCCCGACTGCTTCCAAATCACTTGTCGTCTTACCCGGGTTTACGACATACATATAAAAATTTCTATGTTCTGCTTAAATGACGAGTAACGGCCGAGGTAAAAGCGTGAACTTGTTATAACCCTCTATTGTTACATAAAAAATCAAAACCTCTTTAATACCCAAATAATAATATTTTATCATTTGTTTTTAATTACCATTAATTTACAACTATCTTTTATATAAATTATATTTAATTCTACTTATATACATACATATATATATGTGTGTTAAAAAGTCAAACAATAGCGAAATATAATAATTTCAATACTTTTTAAAAGTGATGAAAGTGTTATTATTGAAAGGTTTAAAATATTATTATTATATATATGTAGTGTACAAAAATTCAAATTCAAAATTTAGACAGTGATTAATATATAAATCCTCAACAAAATATGAATTGTTTATAAAGTGTAAAACGTTGGTATTAAAGTGTATAATGTTCCTATTAAAATGTTTTAAATTATACCAAAGTAGAACGTCCTTATTGAAAAGGTAAATTATTATTAAAGTATAAAATGTTTGAAAGTGTATAATTAACACAAAGCAATAGCGCGCCATCTATACATATAAAATGAAGGATTTAAAAGCACGAATGTTTCTTTTATACATAATACAAACTTCTACTGCCCTTACTGCAAAGATAAAATAATAGGATGGCCTGGTTCATCAGTGGTGAATCCTCCCAGAGATTTCGCCAGTTTGATCCATTAAAGTGGTATGATAGATTAAATTAAGAGAAATCTATGGGAGGGTTCACAACTTATGAACCTGGCCTTCTAAATATTTTATTTTTCATCGCAGGAAGGACAATAGTAAGTTTGATTTAGAATAAAATTCCCTACAAATATATATACTCATGGACAAAACTTAAGGAAGTTGTACCCTTTAGCATGTATATAGGGATTCAGACAATAACTCTGAAAGATACACTCATGGACAAAACTTAAGGAAGTTGTACCTTTTAGCATGTATATTGGGATTCAGACAATAAGTTTGAAAGATATTACAGTGACCTTTTTTGAAGACACACGAGATAGCCAAATGTGAACAATATTGTCTATGTTTTCTTTAAAGAAAATGTCCATGAGTGTAAAATATTTTGAAATATTCAAAATACTTCTAAATATAAAAAAAAAAAACATTTTTATTAGTTTTTCAGTAATAACCGGAAACATCGTATGGTTGTATACTGCTGGCCATCCAAATTACAACACTAAGAAAGACAAGAGATATCACAAAAAAAATTTTTTGTAGAGATCATGTTGGCCAAGTATCAAATGATTAAATTTATAGACTTCTGCGAAGTTCCTGCCAGAATCAGTAGCCAGAGCCATTGTTGGAGAACACCGCTGCCACACGGCATTGATTCAAAGAGACTTTGGATGTTTTCTTGGGGTACAGCAGACCAAGCAGCTTCCACACGATGCCAAAGTTGATCTGGTGTGGTAGCTGGGGATGTTATCTGGGTTGAGCAACCATGGAACACAATTGTCGAACTTGAAATCGTCGAAATCTCCAAGTCTCAAATAGTTCTTTGAAGTGGAGCCACAGACTCGCGTGTTATGCGTCTGGGCTGAAATTCTAATCATTTGCATATCTCACCTCCGCTAATGCATGTTGTAAATTTAATGTTATTTTCATGCTTCTTTCAGGGTGTTGCATTTACGGTGGCCAGCAGTTTATATGAATATTTTCTTTCTTACACCCCGGACACACTTCAATAGTTACTCTGTACGAATGTAGAAACTAAACGATAGAAACTACCATTTATATATAACATTTCTCTCCCAATCAGAATATTATTAAACCAACCCTTTTCAAAATATATTTGTTAAATTAAATCTTGTTTGAAATATCTTTAATTTCTACTATGTTTCAACACTATGGAATTTCTGAGATTCCACCCTTCAGTGTAGCATATATAAGTAGAATCGTCCAATACAGTATTAGAGCTCTAAGAAGCGGTCTGGTAGATTAAATTGGCAAAAGCGCTGGCAGGATTTACTACTGATAAGTCAAGCCCTCCCAATATTTTCCCCAGGTAGTAAGGACAGTAGAAGTTTGTTTTATGTTTTAAAAACATGTGTGTTTTAATATTTTCATTTCTTATGTATAGAGGACGCTTTATTGCTTTAAATTAGCACTAGTACACATGGTACACAGGCCATGGTGGGTAGTATTTATTATCTGTTTTCACTGTAAGTGCTCCATATGTCTATACACGTGGAAAAGAATTCGAATTTTGGGATAGACCTCCGGTTGGTACCTACACCTACTGGTGGGGTTGTAATTCTCCCAGAATCGGGGGCAATTGAAGGAAAAAAGTGTCCAATGCGGGAATTGATCCTTGGAAATCGACGATTAATACACTCGTCCATTAACCTCCTCTCTATGGATATAAAGAAAGGGAAGATTGGCTCCCATTGGTCGGTATGGATATAAACAAATTGAAGATTGGCTCCCATTGGTTGGTATGGATATAAACAAATGGAAGATTGGCTCCCATTGGTCGATATGGAAGAAGGGATGAAAGATGATTTGGTCAGAGCATTCCAGCCAGTTATGATACAATTAAGGATGTTCTGAGAAATGGCTAGATATGGATTGGCCACTGTGGATTCCTCTATATTCACCTACATATGCATCATAAGGCGTCATCTATATGTTAGAAATTAAACTATTTAACACAAATCTTTCTTTTCAGAATAAAAGAAATTTCCAACTGTTGAGTTTTCTAGGATATTATTTTGTTTATTAGTAAAATATTTCTGTCATTATGTAAATATTGACCGCTGACTATCTTTGTATATAATTGAGTTTTTTTAAATAAAGTGTGTGTGTGTGAATAGGTTTTGGTCGTGCTTTATTCTCTCTTTGGCTGAGGCATTATCGGCACCATTGGGGTGTCGCCTGGGCATTGGAATCACCATTGGAGTGTCGCCTGGGCATTGGAATCACCATTGGGGTGTCGCCTGGGCATTGGAATCACCATTGGGGTGTCGCCTGGGCGTTGGAATCACCATTGGAGTGTCGCCTGGGCATTGGAATCACCATTGGGGTGTCGCCTGGGCATTGGAATCACTATTGGGGTGTCGTCTGGACATTGGAATCACCATTGGGGTGTCGCCTGGACATTGGAATCACCATTGGGGTGTCGCTTGGGCATTGGAATCACCATTGGGGTGTCGGCCTGGGCATTGGAATCACCATTGGGGTGTCGCCTAGGTATTGGAATCACCATTGGGGTGTCGCCTGGGCATTGGAATCACCATTGGGGTGTCGCCTGGGCATTGGAATCACCATTGGGGTGTCGCCTGGGCATTGAAATCACCATTGGGGTGTCGCCTGGGAATTGGAATCGCCATTGGGGTGTCGCCTGGGCATTGGAATCACCATTGGGGTGTCGCCTGGACATTGGAATCAACATTGGGGTGTCGCCTGGGCATTGGAATCACCATTGGGGTGTCGCCTGGACATTGGAATCACCATTGGGGTGTCGCCTGGGTAGTAGAAGACCTATAAAGTCCTCTAAAGTAAACGCCATACGGTTTATAATTCGTTAAGGACAAAGGAACCTTAAAACCAACTGTTCTTATTAAGATGAAAAAATATTGAGAGGGCATGGCTCATCAGTGGTGAACCCCTCGGAAGTTTCGCCAATTTAATCCAACAAACCGCTGATTAACCAGGTCCTCCCAATATATTCAATCACAGTAATGACAAAAGAAAGTTTCCTTTATTTCAAAAATGAAATCGGGCTTAATAATGTAATTTCTTATTTACACACACATATAATACATAAAATTTACATATAGTTCACTGATACTGTTACTTATGTCACTAGAATATTGTAACATAGTATTTATTAATTTTATTTATGTAACAAAGTATTTATTAATTTTATTATTTTTTATTAACAGAGTGGTGATATTTATGTTTGTATCTTGCTACTCTGTAAATTTCCCTCGTGGCTTATCTTTTGTTTACCATTCATAGTTTGTCCTTGCCTGAAATAAATTGTTGTCTCCTCCTGAAGTTTTTGTCTTCCCTAATTTTCCACGTGGCAATATATTAATTAATACAGACACTTTCAACTAACCAAACGTTGCTTTTAATTTCACCACCTCCCCTCGAAAAAAAAAAAACAAGTAAGCTTTTGGGCAAAATACCTATTGACGGGCATAAACCACTAATATGAAGCATTGGAATCTTATATATGTAGTCAGGCTTGTTGGAGAACTTTGATTTTTAATTTTGAATATCGCGTGAGAACGCCCTTGGAGCCTTAGGATAATTTCTAACGCTTTGCCAAATGTTTTAATTTTTGTTCGTTCCTGAGGAGGACAAAATAATTTTGTCGAAACGTCGAGACAATAAAAAGATTTACTGGTCGAATTATCTTTTATTTGAAGGGAAATTCAAAAACTCATCTTCTGATCGTGTAACTAAAAGTTGATGATGGCTTGCTCCATCTGTCGGAATAGATATAAACTAATCGTTGATTATTAATCATTCCAAAATTGGCCAAATTCATGGTTTTTCAAGATGTCCTAAAGACAAGCTTTTTTGGTCTTTGAGGTACAGCTTGCACCACACTGACGAGAGTCAAAAGGCGTAGTTGGTTAGCTTTTCTTGATTAACCAAGAAATGGTATTCGGCCAATACTGGAATAATTGAAAAATCAACGATTGGTTGATATTTATTCCAATAGATGGCGCAAGCTATCAGCAACCTTTAATTGCACGATGAGGAAATGCCTTTTTCTTAACCTTACATTAAAAAAAGTTTAAAATATATCTCTATTATACATATAAATCGTAATTTAAACAATATGATATGTAAGTAATAAAGTATGACATCTTTTCTAGTCGTCTCAAAGTGACACCAGCTTGCCACCGGACACCCGGGGGATCCAGGGAGGGACAAAAAAGGAGCGTTGGTCCGAATGTTGACAGTTAGTTAGGTTACAGTGGATATTTTCGAGCAGGCCCGCTATATACTAAGTCTGTTTTCATCTCACGGCGGCCCTCGTGGCCGCCGTTTTGGCTCCTCTCTGCCCCCGCGGCTTCATGCAGGACGCCGAGCTACCCTCAGTTAATCGTCAACTTTCCCCTGATCCTGGTGCCACGTGAGACGTACTAGGAGAGTGTCTTTTGATCCCAAACTTTGTCCTTACTGTCCCGTGCGGACTTCCCACTCTGCACGCCTTGCCACTCAACACCGACTGCTTCCAAATCACTTGTCGTCTTACCCGGGTTTACGACATTTTTATAAAATTTTCTATGTTCTGCTTATATGACGCGTAACGGCCGAGGTAAATGCGTGAACTGTTATAATCCTATATTGTTACATAAAAAATAAAACCTTTTTGATAGTCAAATAATTATATTTTATAATTTGTTTTTATTCATCATTAATTTATACAACTATCTTTCATATAAATTATATTTATTTCTACTTATATATACATATATATATGTTATATTAAAATATTTTATTTAAAAAAAAAATTATAATTTCATAGATATAAATACTCTTTATAAATCGACCGCCAGAGGTCACGCTTTCTCTATAAATACTCATTGTTGTTGTTCCCTGCTGGTCGACCCAAAACATTTGTACATTATGTAAATAAGCTTTTCTTTTTTTACGCCTTAAGCCAGGCAGTACTTGTACAAAATTATGTTTTTCATATGTAATTCATTCCTCAGCTCAATAAAGAAATCTCTAATCAAGACATTATATTTTTATCAAGACTATTATTCAACCACGACTGCACCACCATAGCATAATCATCAATATGATCAAATACAGCAGAAAAGCAATCTTATCTTTTTTTAATAATAATATAATATATATATATGTGTGTGTGTTAAAAAGTCAAACAATATCGGGATATATTAATTTCAATACTTTTTAAAAGTGATGAAAGTGTGGTTATATTGAAAGGTTTAAAATATTCTTATTATATATATATGTAGTGTACAAAAATTAAATTTACTGAATTAGTAGACAGTGATTAATATATAAACCCTCAACAAAATATGAATTGTTTATAAAGTGTAAAACGTTGGCATCAAAGTGTATAATGTTCCAATTAAAATGTTTTGAATTATACTAGAGTAGAACGTCCTTATTGAAAAGGTTAATTATCATTAAAGTATAAAATGTTTTAAAGTGTATAATTAACACAAAGCAATAACGCGCCATCTATATATATAAAATTAAAGGATTTAAAAGCACGAATGTTTCTTTTATACATAATACAAACTTCTACTGTCCTTACTGCGATGAAAAAATATATTGGGAAGGCTTGGCTCATCAGTGGTGAACCCTCCCAGCGGTTTCGCTAATTTATTCAACCAGACCGCTTCTCAGAGCTCTAATACTGTATTGGACGATTCTGCTTATATACGCAGCACTGAAGGATGGAATCTCAGAAATGGTTTTCAAGAACACTATGGACATAATGGAAGGGTTCACCATTGATGAGCCAAGCCCTCCCAATATATTTTTCAACGCAGTAAAGACAGTAGAAGTTTGTATTATGTATAAAAGAAGCATTCGTGCTTATAAATCCTTTCATTTTATATGTATAGATGGCGCGTTATTGCTTTGTGTTAATTTATCCCTAACTGGCCTTGTATTTATTGTTTGCGGAAGAGCATTGCTCGATGCAAATATTTGAATGTAATTCTACTGTCCTATAAGCTTATGTCCATAGTTTTCTTGAAAACCATTTCTGAGATACCAGAGCTGCGTATATAAGCAGAATCGTCCAATACAGTATATGTTAGAATTAAAACTATTTAACACAAATCTTTCTTTTCCGAATAAAAAAAATTTCCAACTGTTGAGTTTTCTAGGATATTATTTTGTTTATTAATATAATTTTTCTGTGATTATGTAAATATTGACCGCTGACTATCTTTGTATATAATTGAGTTTTTTAAATAAAGTGAGTGTGTAAAATTTTTGTGTAAAAATTTTTGGTCGTGCTTTATTTTCCCTTTGGCTGAGTCATTATCGGCACCATTGGGGTGTCGCCTTGGCATTGGAATCACCATTGGGGTGTCGCCTGGGTATTGGAATCACCATTGGGGTGTCGCCTGGGTATTGGAATCACCATTGGGGTCTCGCCTGGGCATTGGAATCACCATTGGGGTGTCGCCTGGGCATTGGAATCACCATTGGGGTGTCGCCTGGGTATTGGAATCACCATTGAGGTGTCGCCTGGGTATTGGAATCACCATTGGGGTGTCGCCTGGGCATTGGAATCACCATTGGGGTGTCGCCTGGGTATTGGAATCACCATTGAGGTGTCGCCTGGGTATTGGAATCACCATTGGGGTGTCGCCTGGGTATTGGAATCACCATTGGGGTGTCGCCTGGGTCTTGGAATCACCATTGGGGTGTCGCCTGGGTATTGGAATCACCATTGGGGTGTCGCCTGAGCATTGGAATCACCATTGGGGTGTCGCCTGGGCATTGGAATCACCATTGGGGTGTTGCCTGGGTATTGGAATCACCATTGGGGTGTCGCCTGGGCATTGGAATCACCATTGGGGTGTCGCCTGGGCATTGGAATCACCATTGGGGTGTCGCCTGGGCATTGGAATCACCATTGGGGTGTTGCCTGGGTATTGGAATCACCATTGGGGTGTCGCCTGGGCATTGGAATCACCATTGGGGTGTCGGCCTGGGTATTGGAATCACCATTGGGGTGTCGCCTGGGTATTTGAATCACCATTGGGGTGTCGCCTGGGCATTGGAATCACCATTGGGGTGTCGCCTGGGTAGTAGAAGAGCTATACAGTCCTCTAAAGTAAACGCCATACGGCTTATAATTCGTTAGGACAAAGGAACCTTAGCACCAACTGTTCTTATTAAGATGAAAAAAATATTGAGAGGGCATGGCTCATCAGTGGTGAACCCTCTCGGAACTTTCGCCAATTTAATCCAACAAACCGCTGATTAACCAGGTCCTCCCAATATATTCAATCACAGTAAAGACAAAAGAAAGTTTCCTTTATTTCAAAAATAAAATCGGGTTTAATAATGTAATTTCTTATTTACATATAATACACAAAATTTACATATAGGTCACTAATACTGTTACTTATGTCACTAGAATATTGTAACATAGTATTTATTAATTTTATTTATGTAACAAAGTATTTATTACAATTTGAATCTTTTCGTTATTATAAAAAGTATTTATTAATTTTATTATTTTTTATTAACAGAGTGGTCATATTTATGTTTATATCTTGCTACTCTGTAAATTTCCCTCGTGGCTTATCTTTTGTTTACCATTCTTAGTTTGTCCTTGCCTGAAATAAATTGTTGTCTCCTCCTGAAGTTTTTGTCTTCCCTAATTTTCCACGTGGCAATATATTAATTAATACAGACACTTTCAACTAGCCAAACGTTGCTTTTCATTTCACCACCTCCCCCCGAAAAAAAAAAACAAGTAAGCTTCTGGGCAAAATACCTATTGACGGGCATAAACCACTAATATGAAGCATTATGAATCTTATATATGTAGTCAGGCTTGTTGGAGAACTTTGATTTTCAATTTCGAATACCGCGTGAGAACGCCCTTGCAGCCTTAGAATAATTTCTAACGCTTTGCCAAATGTTTTGATTTTTGTTCGCTCCTGACGAGGACAAAAGATATTTGTCGAAACGTCGAGACAATAAAAAGATTTACTGGCCGTAGTGTCTTTTATTTGAAGGGAAATTCAAAAACTCATCTTCTGATCGTGTTACTAAAAGTTGATGATGGCTTGCTCCATCTGTCGGAATAACTATGACCTAATCGTTTTTATTATCATTCCAAAATTGTCCAAATACATCGTCTTTCGAGATGTCCTAAAGAGAAGCTTTTTTGGTCGTTGAGGTACAGCTTGTACCACACTGACGAGAGTCAACAGCCCGAAACGCGTACTTGGTTAGCTTTTCTTGAGTAACCAAGAAATGGTATTCGGCCAATTCTGGAATAATTGAAAAATCAACGATAAGTTGATATTTATTCCGATAGATGGCGCAAGCTATCAGCAACCTTTAGTTGTACGATGAGGAAATGCCTTTTTCTTAACTTTACATTAAAGTTTGAAATATCTCTATATAATATCTATTATATATATATTGTTTTGAAAATAGAGAAATCCATATTTAATTCATTAGGTAATAAAAAGGCATATATTGGATTTAATAAAAGATTTATTTTGCCAATATTTCGGTTGGTTGAACGCCAACCTTTATCAAGGCATTACATTTTTGTATAAACAAACTCAGCACCGCATAGTGTTATAATATCACAGTTGAAATAATTTTAAAAAATGCAAAGTAGGTGGGGGAAATTGTGCAAGCAAAAAAATATTTAAAAAGTTACAATCAGAATAAGTTAAATATATTAAAATATTAAAGGGGAAAAAATAATGAGGTCTATCTATGAGGTCTTTTCCCCTTTAATATTTTAAAATATTTAACCTAATCTGATTTTAACTTTTTAAAATTTTTTTTGTTTGCCCCCTTTCCCCCACCTACTTTGTATTTTTAAAATTTTTTAAACTGTGATATTATAACACTATGCGGCGCTGAGTTTGTTTATATAAAAATGTAATGCCTTTATGAAGGTTTGGCGTTCAGCCAACCGAAATATTGGCAAATTACATCTTTTATTAGATCCAATATATGCATTTTTATTATCTGATAATATATATATTGTCGCGTGTGTACCCTACCGGTTCTTTGCGACAACGCCGCTTCTTCCTTCGTGGATCACCTGCTCAGGCTCCCGTTGCTCTTCCCTGCGGCTTTTCACCACAGGCCACCCAAAGACGTCCCGAGTTTCACCACTCAAGTGGAAACTCCCTTCCTCTGGCAGTATCTCTCGGCCTTACCACTGGTGGGGGGGACACGAGAGACTTACCAGAAGAGTAGTAGCAGCAGCAGTAGATTGGCGATGATGGCAGTGGCGGTAGTAACGACAGGAGGCGGCACGGAGATTGAAGCACTTCTTTATTGTCATCTATTACTAAACAATACATCTAAATAAAACAACAAACAATGTGTATTTACATGACCCTACATCCTGGGGCCAACACAAAAGCGTATTTACATCCAACCTCCCCAGGAAACGGGACCACAGCAGTCGGCGACTCCCACATCGGCCAGCAAGGGAATCCTGCGAAAGCGCCATCTATAGGCGGAGGTTGCAACCATTTAGAGGCCTTACACGTAACAATATCTATATATATAAAAATGAATGTATGTGTGTCTGTTTATTTGTTTGTCCTTTATGCCTGACCAAACCACTCATTGGATCGCCATGAAACTTTGTGAAGTTATTTAGTATAGTACTGGGAAGGTTTCTAGCAAATAAAATTTTTGAAATAACTTTTCGCCTAGAAATAATCAAGATAAATATTCTAATTTATCTGTTATAATTCAACAATCTGCTCTAAATATTATCATGATGATACGATGATTTTGTAATGTAGAAAATTAGGAAAGACAAAATTCAGGATGACACGGCAATTTATTTGAGACAAGAATAATGATACAATTCAAAGGCAAGATACTATTCCTTTAACTTCCAATTACCGAGGGAACAAATTAATATTGATTTTATTCAACTTATCGAGTATTTTTCAAGGGACCGGGAAAAAATGTTCACTTTATCGAGAGATTCGTTAAACAAACCTTTACTCGGGTAAAACCCGGGCGAAGCCGGGTACATCCATACAAGAATAATGATACAATTCCAAGGCAAGATACTATTCCTTTTACTTCCAATTACCGAGGGAACCAATTAATATTGATTTTATTCAACTTATCGAGTATTTTTCAAGGGACCGGGAAAAAAATGTTCACTTTATCGAGAGATTCGTTAGAAAAACTTTTACTCGGGTAAAACCCGGGCGAAGCCGGGTACGTCCGCTAGTATATATATAAAACAAAAGGATTTAAAAACGCGAATGTTTCCCCTATACATAAAACGAACTTCTATTGTCCTTACTGCGATGAAAAAATATATTGGGAGGGCTTGGCTCATCAGTGGTGAACCCTCCCAGCGGTTTCGCCAATTTAATCCACCAGACCGCTTCTCAGAGCTCTAATACTGTATTGGATCATTCTGCTTTTATATGCTACACTGAAGGATGGAAATATAATTTCTATGTTCTGCTTAAATGACACGTAACTACCGAGGTAAATGCGTGAACTTGTTATAACCGTATATTGTTACATAAAAAATTAAAACCTTTTTGATAGTCAAATAATAATATTTTATAATTTGTTTTTAATTATCATTAATTTACAGCTATCTTTCATATAATTTATATTTAATTCTACTTATATACATACATGTAATGAGATGAGAATTCCAGTAGCTTTTGTAGAGATCCTGTCGGCTCACTGTAATATTTTGTTGAGTTTGATGTTGTCGACTTGTAGAAATCTTGTCGACTACTGAAATAATGTTGAAGTCCTGGTAGCTCTTGTTGTACTGTGTTGACCGAGAGGAACAGTCAGGATGTAGAGTTTTCCAGTACCTCTCTGCACCTTGGAAGACCTTTAAAAGTTCTCACAAAATACAGGCAGTCGTGGTCGAGGCAGAGTGGATAGTTTGGGATGTCCACATAAAAAACGAAGACACAATTGCACTAAGAAAGTTCCGTAACAGATAAAAGTTGAGCTAGGAGCGACAGATGGAGATAGAAGAGTCCTTACTAGTCTACATGGTGAATGAGGAGGACCTTGGTGACAACCGACGTGAGCTTCGCTGAGGGTGAACTAAACTGTCAAGTCACTGTAAAGTGATTGTATTTATAGGTTAAAGACGGGGGGGGGGGACCTTATGTGACAGGGGCGTTTGAGAAAGGGCGCCTTTACCTGTCCAGGTGTGAGAGGGGTCTCTGCATTCCACCACATGTGACAGTGTGGGTGGCCTGTCGTGGGAATTGTGAATCTACCTGATTTATGACTTCCATCTTTAGACTCTGTTGTTTTGGCAATACTATATGTTCGATCTCTGCCCTAGGTCAACTCTTAAATCTATTACAGATTTTATTTATTTATCCACTTTGTACAAATTACATTACATAGGGCGATGCAATGACACAGATTAATCATGCGCATAATTATTTATAGATGTGTTTCTATATACAACATGACAATCTTGTTATACGTAATTATACAATATAGGGTTGTTGGTTTAAATTACCATATACATATATATATATATATGAGTGTGTGTGTTAAAAAGTCAAACAATATCGGGATATATTAATTTCAATACTTTTTAAAAGTGATGAGAGTGTTGTTATATTGAAAGGTTTAAAATATTGTTATTATATATATGTAGTGTACAAAAATTCAAATTCAAAATTTAGATAGTGATTAATATATAAATCCTCAACAAAATATGAATTGTTTATAAAGTGTAAAACGTTGGCATCAAAGTGTATAATGTTCCTATTAAAATGTTTTGAATTATACCAAAGTAGAACGTCCTTATTGAAAAGGTAAATTATCATTAAAGTATAAAATGTTTTAAAGTGTATAATTAACACAAAGCAATAACGCGCCATCTATACATATAAAATGAAAGGATTTAAAAGCATGAATGTTTCTTTTATAAAGAGATGATCTGGCTTTGTGTCTTCTGCTCGAATGAATGTTTTTATGTAGAAATTTTTTCCTGCACACTAAAAATGAACTGGCTTCACCCGTGGTCTCAGCTTTTTGGAATTTTTCCCGATATAATTTTGTATCTGTACCTTTTAGCATGTATATCGGGATTCAGACAATAACTCTGAAAGATACACTCATGGACAAAACTTAAGAAAGTTGTATCATTTAGCATGTATATCGGGATTCAGACAATAACTCTGAAAGATACACTCATGGACAAAACTTAAGGAAGTTGTACCTTTTAGCATGTATATCGGTATTCAGAAAATATCACTGAAAGATACACTCATGGACAAAACTTAAGAAAGTTGTATCATTTAGCATGTATATCGGGATTCAGACAATAACTCTGAAAGATACACTCATGGACAAAACTTAAGGAAGTTGTACCTTTTAGCATGTATATCGGGATTCAGACAATAATTCTGAAAGATACACTCATGGACAAAACTTAAGGTAGTTGTACCTTTTAGTATATATATCGGGATTCAGACAATAGCATGTATATCGGTATTCAGAAAATATCACTGAAAGATACACTCATGGACAAAACTTAAGGAAGTTGTACCTTTCAGCATGTATATCGGGATTCAGACAATAACTCTGAAAGATACACTCATGGACAAAACTTAAGGAAGTTGTACTTTTTACCATGTATATCGGGATTCAGACAATAATTCTGAAAGATACACTCATGGACAAAACTTAAGGAAGTTGTACCTTTTAGCATGTGTATCGGGATTCAGACAATAACTCTGAAAGATACACTCATGTACAAAACTTAAGAAAGTTGTACCTTTTAGCATGTATATCAGGATTCAGACAATAATTCTGAAAGATACACTCATGGACAAAACTTAAGGTAGTTGTACCTTTTAGTATATATATCGGGATTCAGACAATAACTCTGAAAGATACACTCATGGACAAAACTTAAGGAAGTTGTACCTTTTAGCATGTATATCGGTATTCAGAAAATATCACTGAAAGATACACTCATGGACAAAACTTAAGGAAGTTGTACCTTTCAGCATGTATATCGGGATTCAGACAATATCTCTGAAAGATACACTCATGGACAAAACTTAAGGAAGTTGTACTTTTTACCATGTATATCGGGATTCAGACAATAATTCTGAAAGATACACTCATGGACAAAACTTAAGGAAGTTGTACCTTTTAGCATGTATATCGGGATTCAGACAATAACTCTGAAAGATACACTCATGGACAAAACTTAAGAAAGTTGTACCTTTTAGCATGTATATCGGGATTCAGACAATAACTCTGAAAGATACACTCATAGACAAAACTTAAGGTAGTTGTACCTTTTAGTATATATATCGGGATTCAGACAATAATTCTGAAAGATACATTCATGGACAAAACTTAAGGAAGTTGTACCTTTTAGCATGTATATCGGGATTCAGACAATAATTCTGAAAGATACATTCATGGACAAAACTTAAGGAAGTTGTACCTTTTAGCATGTATATCGGGATTCAGACAATAACTCTGAAAGATACACTCATGAACAAAACTTAAGGTAGTTGTACCTTTTAGTATGTATATCGGGATTCAGACAATAATTCTGAAAGATACACTCATGGACAAAACTTAAGGAAGTTGTACCTTTTAGTATGTATATCGGGATTCAGACAATAATTCTGAAAGATACATTCATGGACAACACTTAAGGAAGTTGTACCTTTTTGCATGTATATCGGGATTAAGGGAATAACTCTGAAAGATACACTCATGGACAAAACTAGAGGAAGTTGTACCTCTTGGTATGTATATCGGGATTCAGACAATAACTCTGAAAGATACACTTATAGACAAAACTTAAGGAGGTTGTACCTTTTAGCATGTATATCGGGATTCAGACAATAACTCTGAAAGATATACTCATGAACAAAACTTAAGGAAGTTGTACCTTTCAGCATGTATATCGGGATTCAGACAATAACTCTGAAATATACACTCATTGACAAAACTTAAGGAAGTTGTACCTTTTAGTATGTATATCGGGATTCAGACAATAATTCTGAAAGATACATTCATGGACAACACTTAAGGAAGTTGTACCTTTTTGCATGTATATCGGGATTAAGGGAATAACTCTGAAAGATACACTCATGGACAAAACTAGAGGAAGTTGTACCTTTTAGCATGTATTTCGGGATTCAGACAATAACTCTGAATGATACACTCATGGACAAAACTTAAGGAAGTTGTACCTTTTAGCATGTATATCGGGATTCAGACAATAACTCTGAAAGATATACTCATGGACAAAACTTAAGGAAGTTGTACCTTTCAGCATGTATATCGGGATTCAGACAATAAATCTGAAAGATACACTCATTGACAAAACTTAAGGAAGTTGTACCTTTTAGCATGTATATCGGGATTCAGACAATAACTCTGAAAGATATACTCATGGACAAAACTGAAGGAAGTTGTACATTTCAGCATGTATATCGGGATTCAGACAATAACTCTGAAAGATACACTCATGGACAAAACTTAAGGAAGTTGTACCTTTTACCATGTGTATCGGGATTCAGACAATAAATCTGAAAGATACACTCATGGACAAAACTTAAGGAAGTTGTACCTTTCAGCATGTATATCGGGATTCAGACAATAACTCTGAAAGATATACTCATGGACAACATTTAAGGAAGTTGTACCTTTTTGCATGTATATCGGGATTAAGGGAATAACTCTGAAAGATACACTCATGGACAAAACTTAAGGAAGTTGTACCTTTCAGCATGTATATCGGGATTCAGACAATAACTCTGAAAGATATACTCATGGACAACATTTAAGGAAGTTGTACCTTTTTGCATGTATATCGGGATTAAGGGAATAACTCTAAAAGATACACTCATGGACAAAACTTAAGGAAGTTGTACCTTTTAGCATGTATATCGGGATTCAGACAATAGCTCTGAAAGATACACTCATAGACAAAACTTAAGGAAGTTGTACCTTTTACCATGTATATCGGGATTCAGACAATATCACTGAAAGATATTACAGTGACCTATATCGTGAACACACGAGATAACCTAATGTGAACAAAATTGAATCTTTCTTCTGAAAAAAAAAAATATATATATATATAGTCGACCGGGAATCGAACCCGGGCCACCCGCGTGGCATTCTACCACTGAACCACCGATGCTTATAAGAAATGGCCACATTTGGCCATCTATATGTTAGAATTAAAACTATTCAGCGCAAATCTTTCTTTTCCGAATAAAACAAAATTTATACAGTTCTTATTGCGATGAAAAAATATTGAGAGGGCATGGCTCATCAGTGGTGATTCCTCTCGGAAGTTTCGCCAATTTAATCCTACAAACCGCTGATTAACCATGACTCTTTTTTTTAGCTCTTATTCTTTTCGTTTGGCCAACAAAAAATGTCCAATTTATATACACATATATTCTTACATAATGAGACTTTAAAGAATGCAAATAATATTAATCTATTTACATAAACAACAGTTAATATATAGCGAGAAGAGTAGAGGACTGAGCACAGATCCCTGAGGTACACCAGCCCATGTTCTTCGGTCCTTGGAAAATGTTCCATTGACCCGAAACTTTATCCTTCTTCCCCTTAAGAAGTCTGCAATCCAGATTAAGGTTTTTCCTTCTACTCCGATGTTGTGCAGCCTTTCAAATAATTTCTACACTCGATCAAAAGCTGAGGCCATATCCAGGAATACGGCCGTTATCTTCTTTGGCGGTTTTGCTTAGAAATCTATTATTGATTGACAGAAGTAGAACAGTTTATCAGTTGTACAGTGTCTGGTTCTTTAGGCAGTTTGGTAGAAATTTATTTTATTATTGTTAGTGAGCCAGACTATGAGCCTAGAGTGGATAATTCATTCTGTTATTTTACAAAGTATGCTGGTAAGAGCAATTGGCCGATTGTTCTAGCATTCCTTGGCATCTTTGTTGGGTTTCAGAATTGGCACTATAATTGATATCTTCCAATTCTTTGGTAGTTTACCAGTTTGCCATTAAATGTTCAGTATTCGTAGGAGTTGATTTTTAGCTTTGTCTCCAAAGTGTTTAATCATTTGACCAAAGATTAGAGCATCTCCAGGTGACATCTTTGATTTAACTTTCCTATTGATGAGTTTAGCTCATTCAGTGTGAATTCTCTCGAGTAAATATCTTTTTGATGGTAATTTCTTGCTTGTGTAACTAACCTGTTTACATTATTTTTTAGAGTCCTGCCTTCATTCGTATAGCTGAGTCTGGAAGTGCTTGAAAGATATTCAGCAATTATGTCAGTCATCTGTTTGTTCGTTCTCGCTATTCATATAGGTTAGAGTATTGGAGGATTAGTGTTGGTTTTGATTGTTTTATAACACTAATTAAATTCCAGTGATGGCTTTCCTTTTTTGGATCTATTTTTTTCGCAGAATTCTGCCCATTTCTCTCTCTCTCTTGTTTGAATATCCAAATTTCTTGTTCTATTTTGTGACTAATTTCAATGAGTTCCTTTATGATTTCTTCTGTTTTATTTGTTTTAAGAAGTTGATTGATATT
Source organism: Cordylochernes scorpioides (assembly GCA_030710605.1). Taxonomy (NCBI): domain Eukaryota; kingdom Metazoa; phylum Arthropoda; class Arachnida; order Pseudoscorpiones; family Chernetidae; genus Cordylochernes; species Cordylochernes scorpioides. The sequence continues at coordinate 9,346,153 of CP092871.1, read as the reverse complement.
GTCTCTCTTTGCAATCATTGCCTCGATATTGTGGTCCTTCCAGTAAAGTATTCACAGGTCTTTACGTCTACCTCTAGGTATCGATACTTTTGCAGCTTTGGATATGTTCGAAGAGAATTTTTCCAATTTTTTGTCAATCGTTTTGTGATTTAATTCTTCGTTGCACAGTTCTTCAAGCTTTTCTGTGATTTTTTTCCCAGTGTTCTATTATTCTTTTGGAAATTCTCAATTTTGAATTTTATGGTTGTTAAAATTGTGTGGTCTGTGGTCACTGATTGCACTTTGCAGAATTTTCCATTGTGTTGTGGGTGCGATGTTGTAATTTATCGCTCTGATGTCTTGTGCGGATTCTGTGCCTGTGGACCTGGATAGATAGGTGTTCTTTTCGTTATTTAACGGTGTAAGGTCGAGGTCGGTTAGCATGTCCTCAACCTGCTAACCTTTGTTATCCTGGAAAGGTGATCCCCAAGTTGGTCTTTCGGCGTTAAAATCACCAAGTATGATTGCGATATCCGAAGACGCTTCACTTAATGTCTCTATCAGGCCTGCATTGATGCTAGTATTATCGTGGTCATAAACATTTATGATTGGAATTGTTTTATCTGTAAGATAGATTTCTATTGCCTGAGCTTCTGTCGTGCTTTCTCTAGACTTACTCTGAATATAGGAGATTTCCTTAAATTTAATTTCTAGAGTTTTAATCAAAACGGCAAGTCCTCCTCCGAATTTTCCCGGTCTGTCCTTTCGTAGTGTTGTAAAATCTTTGATATTGAATCTCAGATTCTGATTCAATTTTGTCTCCTGAGGACAAGTAATATGCACATTGTTGTCACAGAGAACACAAGTCAGCTCTTTATTTTTCTCTGGGTACCATTTATATTGAGTTGTAGTAGATTGAATTGTTTACTCGTAGTAGATTTCTCATCATGAGCTCGAGGTGCAGCTCCTGACGCGGCGGTTACCCCGGACGCGGTAGCATTACTGGAGATATCAGTTTTGCTCTTCATTTGAAAATGGGTGCCGTTGCAACGTTAGTCATCTTGGAAACGAACCATAAATCGGTCAAATATTCCAAGGGTCCATGGGGGACCGCAAGGAGGTGTGGTTGAACTTCTCCCCTTCCCCCTGGAATGCCGTCACTACAGGATAAAGCACTCTTGGTGAATTCTTTTAAATGTGATTCAGAATCTGCCACTGAAGCTTTACGAGCGTTTCGTTCCTTTAAAGGTATTCGAAACGATAAAGGACCAATGAGTTGCTACTCTCTAAAGCGATTGATTAAAAGTTTTGAGGAAACTGGATCTCTGGAAACAAAACCTCAGAGTGGAAGACCATCGACATGCAAGTCAGTGGCTGTTACGGTTTTTCAGAATGCTGAAGCTATTGAAACGTTATCCACGTATGGAGAAGTAAGTGCTAGACAAGTTTCTCGACAAACGGGGATTTCGTATGGGACAGTTTGGAGAGAACACACATTTAGAATTTTTCTATAAAAATACCCTAACAAAATTCATAGTTTTCACGAGTTGAAAGTCAGCGATTTTGAGAAGCGTCAAGAATTCGCTGCATGGGTTTTCCGACAAATTGATATTGATAAAAACTGGCTGTCAAATGTTCTAAGAACAGATGATGCTAACTTTTATCTAAAGGGAGAATTTAACATTCAAAACTGCCTCATTTTGGCAACAGAAATCCCTAGGAATTTTACAGAAATACCACTTCATCAGCACAGAGTTACAGTTTTGTGTGGGTCCACTTCTTCTTTTATTTTTGGGCCAATTTTCTTTGAAAAAATCAATGGAAGAACTTTTAAAACCGTTTTTGTAACTGGTGAACGTTATGTTCAACTTTTGAGAGAAAAGGTTATTCCCATATTGCAGGGCAGACAAGCACTAAGCGAAAAAACATTCATGCAAGATGGAGGACCTCCTCATATCTCCCGCGGTGCCAAACAATTGCTGATGGATACGTTCGGTGAAATTCGTTGATAAGTCGCCACTTTATATACCAGTGGCCTCCAATATCACCAGACTTGACGCCTTACAATTTCGGTTATTGGGGTACATTAAGTCGCGTTTTTATCGATGCCGTCCTACCACATTGGCCATGTTGAAGGCTTCTATCAGATAGCACGTTTTATAAATTTCAACTATTTAATTGTGACTATTCTGTCATCTATCGTCTGCAGGCGGTGTTTGAGAATGAAGGGCGCCACATTGAGCAAGGATTGTGACCTAATACAAGAGAGAAGGCAGTTACCTCATGTGTTATATTTTGCAGCTCTTTGTTTTGGGTTATGGGAATAATAAATGCTGTCCTCACATCTTGACTCTTTTTTTTTTTCTGTGAACAGTAATTTTTTTGTTTGTCATTTTCCCACATCTTATATTATGCCGTGCAGGCCAAAGTGTTATAACTTTTCGAATAACACTGGTATACACAATTTTAACCCTTATGTTTAGTTTATCGCGTTTCGCTCATTAGAAGAAATAGCAAAAGGAATATTATCTGTATCCCCCCAACTTTAGAAATTTTGCGCAAAAAATAATACAAAATGATTTTGCTACCACGTTTTTCAACGCAAAAGGTCGATTTAAAATTGATTTTTTTAGGGGATACATTTTCAAAATTACCTACAGTATAATAAACAATGATAACATTTGACAAACCCATAGGATATTTGGAATAAAGTAAGACAAATATATTTTGTCACTCCCCTCTATATTTCATCTTTGGATCATGGCAAATATCCAGTTAAATAGTCAAGTGTCGCCAATTAGTCAAGAAACTATACATTCCTCATAGCACGAAATCCTATTAGTAGTGCCATCATAAATTTTGGTACTATATTAACATTTCAAAAATCGTGTATTGATATCAGTAGTTATTTTCAAACATTCAATCTAATCCACAAAACTCCATCTAAAATATAAATATTTTTTGCTACATGTTTTAATTTGAATATACCTATTTTACATATCTCAGATTGTATTTAAAAATCGGTAACCATTTCTTCTAACTTTTGGCGAAATGGTGTTTTATTAATATATCATTTGATATTATTTGGGTTCTTTCCTGGTATTCAAAAAGGAAAAATACGTGTCGTTCAGTTATATTTTACAATTTATCAAACAATTTGGCCGCTGAATAGCTGATTCTGGTAGAGCGCCATCTAGCGAATAAAGTTGTAACTAAAATCAATTTCGAATTTTTCATTATTTGCCATAAAAATCCCATTGTATCCTGAACACAATGGTGTTTACCGCATTGCTCTAGCGCAAATATTCGCGGAGTTATTAATTTTTAAAGTTGTGCGGGACTTTTGGATCACCCTGTATATATGTAGTGTACAAAAATTAATTATTAAAAAATGACTGGTATTAATATTTAAACCATTAACAAAATATGAATTGTTTATAAAGTGTAAAAGGTTGGCATCAAAGTGTATAATGTTCCTATTAAAATGTTTTGAATTATACCAAAGTAGAACGTCCTTATTGAAAAGGTTAATTATCATTAAAGTATAAAATGTTTTAAAGTGCATAATTAACACAAAGCAATAACGCGCCATCTATATATATATAAAATGAAAGGATTTTAAAGCACGAATGTTTCTTTTATACATAATACAAACTTCTACTGCCCTTACTGCGATGAAAAATATATTGGGAGGGCTTGGCTCATCAGTGGTGAATCCTCCCAGAGGTTTCGCCAGTTTGATCCACCAAAGTGGTATGATAGATTAAATTAAGAGAAATCTATGGGAGGGTTCACAACTGATGTACCTGGCCTTCTAAATATTTTATTTTTCATCGCAGGAAGGGCAATAGTAAGTTTGATTTAGAATAAAATTCCCTACAAATATATACTCATGGACAAACCTTAAGGAAGTTGTACATTTTAGCATGTATATCAGGATTCAGACAATAACTCTGAAAGATACACTCATGGACAAAACTTAAGGAAGTTGTACCTTTTAGCATGTATATCTGGATTCAGACAATAACTCTGAAAGATACACTCATGGACAAAACTTAAGGAAGTTGTACCTTTTAGCATGTATATTGGGATTCAGACAATAACTCTGGAAGATACACTCATGGACAAAACTTAAGGAATTTGTACCTTTTAGCATGTATATTGGGAATCAGACAATAACTTGGAAGATACACTCATGGACAAAACTTAAGGAAGTTGTACCTTTTAGCATGTATATTGGGATTCAGACAATAACTCTGGTAAATAAACTCATGGACAAAACTTAAGGAAGTTGTACCTTTTAGCATGTATATTGGGATTCAGACAATAAGTTTGAAAGATATTACAGTGACCTTTATTGAAGACACACGAGATAGCCAAATGTGAACAAAATTGTCTATGTTTTCTTTAAAGAAAATGCCCATGAGTGTAAAATATTTTGAAATATTCAAAATACTTCTAAATATTTAAAAAACATTTTTGTTAGTTTTTCAGTAATAACCGGAAACATCGTATGGTTGTATACTGCTGGCCATCCAAATTACAACACCAAGAAAGACAAGAGATATCACAACAAAATTTATTTTGTAGATAACATGTTGACCAAGTATCAAATGATTAAATTTATAGACTTCTGCGAAGTTCCTGTCAGAATCAGTAGCCAGAGCCATTGTTGGAGATCACCGCTGCCACACGGCATTGATTTAAAGAGACTTTTGATGTGTTCTTGGGGTGCAGCAGAACAAGCAGCTTCCACACATTGCCAAAGTTGATCTGGTGTGGTAGCTGGGGATGTTATCTGGGTTGAGCAACCATGGAACACAATTGTCGAACTTGAAATCGTCGAAATCTCCAAGTCTCAAATAGTTCTTTGAAGTGGAGCCACAGACTCGCGTGTTGTGCGTCTGGGCTGAAATTCTAATCATTTGCATATGTCACCTCCGCTAATGCATGTTGTCAATTTTCATGTTATTTGCATGCTTCTTTCAGGGTGTTGCATTTACGGTGGCCAGGAGTTTATATGTATATTTTCTTTCTCACACCCCGGCCACACTTCAATAGTTACTCTGTACGAATGTAGAAACTAAACGATAGAAACTACCATTTATATATAACATTTCTCTCCCAATCAGAATATTATTAAATCAACCCTTTTCAAAATATATTTGTTAAATTAAATCTTGTTTGAAATATCTTTAATTTCTACTAGGTTTCAACACTATGGAATTTCTGAGATTCCACCCTTCAGTGTAGCATATATAAGTAGAATCGTCCAATACAGTATTAGAGCTCTAAGAAGTGGTGTGGTAGATTGAATTGGCGAAACCGCTGGCAGGATTTACTATTGATAATCAAGCCCTCCCAATATTTTCCCAAGGTAGTAAGGACAGTAGAAGTTTGTTTTATGTTTGAAAAAAACATTCTTGTCTTAATTGTTTTCATTTCTTATGTATAGAGGACGCTTTATTGCTTTACATTAGCACTAGTACACATAGTACACAGGCCATGGTGGGTAGTATTTAGTAGCTGTTTTTACTGTAAGTCCTCCACATGTCTATACACGTGGAAAGGAATTCGACTTTTGGGCCAGACCTCCGTTTGGTTACCTACACTTACTGGTGGGGTTGAAATTCTGCCAGAATCGGGGGCAATTGAAGGAAAAAAAAAGTGTCCAATGCGGGAATTGATCCTTGGTCATTGCTCTCGGAAATCGACGATTAATACACTCGTCCATTAACCGCCTCTCTATGGATATAAACAAATGGAAGATTGGCTCCCAATGGTCGGTATGGATATAAACCAATGTAAAACAGCCTCCCATTGGTCGATATGGATATAAACAAATGGAAGATTGGCTCCCATTGGTCGGTATGGATATAAACAAATGGAAGATTGGCTCCCATTGGTCGATATGGAAGGAAGGATGAAAGATGATTGGTCAGAGCATTCCAGCCAGTTATGATACAATTAATGATGTTCTGAGAAATGGTTAGATATGGATTGGCCACTGTGGATTCCTCTATATTTACCTACCTATTCATCATAAGGCGTCATCTATATGTTATAAATTAAACTATTTAGCGCAAACCTTTCTTTTCCTAATAAAAAAATGTCCAACTGTTGAGTTTTCTAGGATATTATTTTGTTTATTAATAAAATATTTCTGTGATTATGTGAATATTGACCGCTGACTATCTTTGTATATAATTGAGTTTTTTAAATAAAGTGTTAGTGTGAATATTAATTTGGCTGTGCTTTATTCTCTCTTTGGCTGAGGCATTATCGGCACCATTGGAGTGTCGCCTGGGCATTGGAATCACCATTGGAGTGTCGCCTGGGCATTGGGATCACCATTGGGGTGTCGCCTGGGCATTGGAATCACCATTGGGGTGTCGCCTGGGTATTGGAATCACCATTGGGGTGTCGCCTGGGCATTGGAACCACCATTGGGGTGTCGCCTGGGCATTGGAATCACCATTGGGGTGTCGCCTAGGCATTGGAATCACCATTGGGGTGTCGCCTGGGCATTGGAATCACCATTGGGGTGTCGCCTGGGCATTGGATTCACCATTGGGGTGTCGCCTGGGCATTGGAATCACCATTGGGGTGTCGCTTGGGCATTGGAATCACCATTGGGGTGTCGCCTGGGCATTGGAATCACCATTGGGGTGTCGCCTGGGTAGTAGAATACCTATACAGTCCTCTAAGGTAAACGCCATACGGCTTATAATTCGTTAATGACAAAGGAACCTCAAAACTAACTGTTCTGATTGAGATGAAAAAAATATTGAGAGGCCAAGGCTCATCAGTGGTGAACCCTCTCGGAAGTTTCGCCAATTTAATCTAACAAACCGCTGATTAACCAGGTACTCCCAATATTTCCAAATACAGTAAAGACAATAGAAAGTTTCGTTTATTCCAAAAATAAATATTCGGGTTTAATAATGTAATTTGTTATTTACATATGATACACAAAATTTACATATAGGTCAATGATATTGTTACTTATGTCACTAGAAAAACTACCTTCCGATTTCTTTTATCTGTTTATGTTGTTGCATATTTGTTTAATGTATATGTTTTGATGCACTAGCGCGCCATATGTTATCAAAATTCAAAATTATTTTAAAGGCGTAAGATTCTTTTTGATATTAAACAATTTCCATTGCAGTAAGGGCAGTAGAAATTGTTTAATATCAAAAGGAATCTTACGCCTTTAAAATAGATTTGAATGTATATGTTTATTTAATGCTCTTTTTCTTAACTGTGTATTTTCTTTTTGACAATTCTGTTACCTACTCTACTACAATCATTGTAAATAGTTTCACGCCCTGCAATTATCCAGATCGGATATAGCGTGTCTTATTCGCAACTGGTAATATATAAATGTCACTAGAATATATTAATTAGTCACAGACACACTTTCAATTAGCCAAACGTTGCTTTTAATTTCACCACCTCCCATCGAAAAAAACAAACAAGTAAGCTTTTGGGCAAAATACCTATTGACGGGCATAAACCACTAATATGAAGCATTGTGAATCTTATATATGTAGTCAGGCTTGTTGGAGAACTTTGATTTTTAATTTCGAATACCGCGTGAGAACGCCCTTGCAGCCTTAGAATAATTTCTAACGCTTTGCCAAATGTTTTAATTTTTGTTCGCTCCTGACGAGGACAAAAGAATTTTGTCGAAACGTCGAGACAATAAAAAGATTTACTGGCCGAAGTATCTTCAATTTGAAGGGAAATTCAAAAAGCCATCTCCTGATCGTGCAACTAAAAGTTGATGATGGCTTGCTCCATCTGTCGGAATAACTATGACCTAATCGTCTTTTTTAATCATTCCAAATTGGCGAATTACATGATTTTCAAGATGTCCTAAAGAGAAGCTTTTTTGGTCGTTGAGATACAGCTTGTACCACACTGACGAGAGTCAACAGGCGTACTTGGTTAGCTTTTTTTGATTAACCAAGAAATGGTATTTGGCCAATTCTGGAATAATTGAAAGATCAACGATTAGTTGATATTTATTCCAATAGATGGCGCAAGCTATCAGCAACCTTTAGTTGTACGATGAGGAAATGCCTTTTCCTCAACTTTACATTAAAGTTTGAAATATCTCTATATTATATCTATTATATATATATTGTTTTGAAAATAGAGCAATCCATATTTAATTCATTAGATAATAAAAAGGCATATATTGGATTTAATAAAAGATTTATTTTGCCAATATTTCGGTTGGTTAAACGCCAACCTTTATCAAGGCATTACATTTTTATATACACAAACTCAGCACCGCATAGTGTTATAATATCATAGTTGAAATAATTTTAAAAAATACAAAGTAGGTGGAGGAAATTGTGTAAGCAAAAAATATTTAAAAGTTACAATCAGAATAAGTTAAATATATTAAAATATTAAAGGGGAAAAAAATAATGAGGTCTATCTATGAGGTCTTTTCCCCTCAATATTTTAAAATATTTAACCTCTTCTGATTTTAACTTTTTAAAATATTTTTTGTTTGCCCCCTTTCCCCCACCTACTTTGTATTTTTAAAATTATTTCAAATGTGATATTATAACACTATGCGGCGCTGAGTTTGTTTATATAAAAATGTAATGCCTTGATAAAGGTTTGGCGTTCAGCCAACCGAAATATTGGCAAATTACATCTTTTATTAAATCCAATATATGTCTTTTTATTATCTGATAAAAAAAATATATATTTATAATTTTCTATGTTCTGCTTAAATGACACGTAACGGCGAGGTAAATGCGAGAACTTGTTATAACCCTATATTGTTACATAAAAAATTAAAACCTTTTTAATACCCAAATAATTATATTTTACAATTTGTTTTTAATTATCATTAATTTATACAACTATCTTTCATATGATTTATATTTAATTGTACTTATATACATATATATATCTATATATCTATATTAATAAAATGAAAATTTCATAAGTGGTGTTCGCTAAAAACTTTCGTTACAATGCATCAATTTCGACCAAATTTTTAACATTTATGTAAACCGAGATGGAGCAGGTTTTGCTTAACATCAAAATATTTTTCCTAACATTAACATGCGTAACTTCGCTGTTATCGATTAAATACAAAAAAAAATCAACAGAGTTAATTTTATTTATATATAAATACAAAATTAAATTTCAGCAGAGTTAATTTTTTTACATACTAGCTAATAATCTCAATCTAAAAATATAATATAAAAAGCCAACAATGAAGAGTGAATGTAAGATAAAAAGCCAACAATGAAGAGTAAATGTAATATAAAAAGCCAACAATGAAGAATGAATGTAAGATAAAAAGCCAACAATGAAGAGTGAATGTAATATAAAAAGCCAACAATGAAGAATGAATGTAAGATAAAAAGCCAACAATGAAGAGTGAATGTAAGATAAAAAGCCAACAATGAATAGTAAATGTAATATAAAAAGCCAACAATGAAGAATGAATGTAAGATAAAAAGCCAACAAAGAAGAGCAAATCTACTTATATAATTGCCTTATTCTGTCTGTGTGAAGTTCTCGGATAGATTTTGGTCAGAATATAATACAGTAGAACTTGGATAATTCGAACTTCTTTAATTCGAAAACCTCTTTAATTCGAATATTTATCTTGGTCCCTAGAATTTCCTATATAAATAATTTAACATCTTTAATTCGAATTTTTGGATAATTCGAATTTTTTTTTGGTCCCTTGGGGTTCGAATTATCCAAGTTCGACTGTATAAAAAGCCAACAATGAAGAATGAATGTAAGATAAAAAGCCAACAATGAAGAGTAAATATGATATAAAAAGCCAACAATGAAGAATGAATGTAAGATAAAAAGCCAACAATGAAGAGTGAATGTAATATAAAAAGCCAACAATGAAGAATGAATGTAAGATAAAAAGCCAACAATGAAGAGTGAATGTAAGATAAAAAGCCAACAATGAATAGTAAATGTAATATAAAAAGCCAACAATGAAGAATGAATGTAATATAAAAACCCAACAATGAAGAATGAATGTAAGATAAAAAGCCAACAATGAAGAGTAAATATGATATAAAAAGCCAACAATGAAGAATGAATGTAAGATAAAAAGCCAACAATGAAGAGTAAATGTAATATAAAAAGCCAACAATGAAGAATATTTGTAAGATAAAAAGCCAACAATGAAGAGTATATCTTATATTAATAAAATGGAAATTTCATAAGTGTTGTTCGCTAAAAACTTTCGGTACAATGCATCAATTTCGACCAAATTTTCAACATTTATGTAAAACGAGATGGAGCAGGTTTTGCTTAACATCAAAATATATTTCCTAACATTAACATGCGTAACTTCGCTGTTATAGATTAAATACAAAAAAAAAATCAACAGAGTTAATTTTTTTACATACTAGCTAATAATCTCAATCTAAAAATCTATATTAATAAAATGCAAATTTCATAAGAGGACATCACTAAAAACTTTCGTTACAATGCATCAATTTCAACCAAATTTTCAACATTTATGTAAAACGAGATGGAGCAGGTTTTGCTTAACATCAAAATATTTTTCCCTAACATTAACATGCGTAACTTCGCTGTTATCGATTAAATACAAAAAAAATCAACAGAGTTAATTTTATTTATATATAAATACAAAAAAAAATTCAGCAATTCATTCAACTCAATCTAAAAAAATATTCAAAACAAGCAATTTTAAGATAACACCATATGTAAAACAGTCGGCCAAGAAAACAACAACGATATTACATCTTTCTCACATATTCACACACAATCTTGATTAATAATTAAAACTAATCTTTAGCATTGTTTATTATACTTCATAATATATAATATTCGTTAGGCAAACTTTCACTCGGATAAAACCCGGGCGAAGCCGGGTACACATCCGTCTTAAATATTATTTATCAAAAGTAAGATTATCTCAGGATGACACGGCAATGTGACACGGGAAAAAATGTTCACTAGATAAAACTATGATTTTCTATATGATATAAAAAGCCAACAATGAAGAGTGAATGTAATATAAAAAGCCAACAATGAAGAATGAATGTAAGATAAAAAGCCTACAATGAAGAGTGAATGTAATATGAAAAGCCAACAATGAAGAATGAATGTAAGATAAAAAGCCAACAATGAAGAGTGAATGTAATATAAAAAGCCAAAAATGAAAAATGAATGTAAGATAAAAAGCCAACACTGAAGAGTGAATGTAATATAAAAAGCCAACAATGAAGAATGAATGTAAGATAAAAAGCCAACAATGAAGAGTAAATCTATATATATATAATTGAATGTCTGTCTTTCTGTTTGTCTGTACTCTATAGATTCAAAAACCATACATCCAATCGCCGTGAAATTTTAGGATATTATTAGGTATATCACCGGGAAGGTTTTTGAAAAATAATTTCATGAATATCTTGAATATCCTTAGAGTTATTTGCAGATTTGTAGATTTAACTCGCAAGCAGCGCCCCCATTGTGACGATGATAACAAGTTTTCTTATCACTAAGTTTGTTATCTTAAATATTATTTATCAAAAGTAAGATTATCTCAGGATGACACGGCAATTTATTTGAGACAAGAATAATGATACAATTCCAAGGCGAAGATACTATTCCTTTAACTTCCAATTACCGAGGGAACCAATTAATATTGATTTCATTCAACTTATCGAGTATTTTTCAAGGGACCAGGAAAAAATGTTCACTAGATAAAACTATGATTATCTAATGTAGAAAATTAGGAAAGACAAAATTCAGGATGACACGGCACACAGGGACCGGGAAAAAATGTTCACTTTATCGAGAGATTCAAATTTACGAGTTTCAAATTATCAAAATATATCTTTTTTTTTTTTAAATAAGTTTTTAGAGAATTGTTTTAACAAATGTTCGCTAGACAAACCTTTACTCGGGTAAAACCCCGAGCGAAGCCGAGTACGTTTTATAAGTTTATAGAGAATTGGTTTAACAAATGTTGTTAGACAAACATTCACTCGGGTAAAACCCAGGCGAAGTCGGGCACATCCGCTAGTATATATATATATAAATAAAATAAAAATTAAAACCTTTTTGATACCTAAATAATTATATTTTATAATTTGTGTTTAATCATCATTAATTTACAACTATCTTTCATATAAATTATATTTAATTCTACTTATATATATGAGTGTGTGTGTTAAAAAGTAAAACAATATCGGGATATAATAATTTCAATACTTTTTAAAAGTGATGAAAGTGTTGTTATATTGAAAGGTTTAAAATATTCTTATTATATATATGTAGTGTACAAAAATTAAATTTCCTGAATTAATAGACAGTGTTTGATATATAAACCCTCAACAAAATATGAATTGTTTATAAAGTGTAAAACGTTGGTGTCAAAGTATATAATGTTCCTATTAAAATGTTTTGAATTATACCAAAGTAGAACGTCCTTATTGAAAAGGTAAATTATCATTAAAGTATAAAATGTTTTAAAGTCTATAATCAACACAAAGCAATAACGCGCCATCTATACATATAAAATGAAAGGATTTAAAAGCTAGAATGTTTCTTTTATACATAATACAAACTTCTACTGCCCTTACTGCGATGAAAAAATATATATTGGGAGGGCTTGGCTCATCAGTGGTGAACCCTCCCAGCGGTTTCGCTAATTTAATCAACCAGACCGCTTTTCAGAGCTCTAATACTGTATTGGACAATTCTGCTTATATACGCAGCACTGAAGGATGGAATCTCAGAAATGGTTTTCAAGAACAATATGGACATAATGGGAGGGTTCACCACTGATGAGCCAAGCCCTCCCAATATATATTTTCATCGCAGTAAGGGCAGTAGAAGTTTGTATTATGTATAAAAGAAACATTCGTGCTTTTAAATCCTTTCATTTTAAAGTGTATAATGTTGTTATTAAAGAGTATGTATTTAAATTTGTATTAAACTTACAATTATTTATTTATAATTATATGTATTTCTACTGTCCTCAAAGCTTATGTTCATATTTCCTCCAAAATGCCATTTCCAAGAGGCCAGCGTCAATATCACTATAGAAGGCAAAGCGAAAAATTCAATATACCAGCGGTATTTATTACCAGCTGCAAATAAGACACGCTTTATCCGATCTGGATAATTGCGCGTGAAACTATTTACAATAATTGTAGCAGAGTAGGTAACAGAATTGTCAAAAAGAAAATAAACAATTAAGAAAAAGAGCATTAAATAAACATATACATTAAACAAATAAGCAACAACATAAGAAGATAGAAGAAACCGCAAGGTATTTATTTACAATGAGTTGAGCAATGATGGAAGTTAATAACAGCGGTATGGTAGATTAAACTGGCGAAACCACTTGGAGGGTTCACCACTGATGAGCCAGGTTCACTCGTTAATTTTTCCATTGCAGTAAGGGCAGTATAAAATGTTTTATTTTAAAAAGAATCATACGCGTCTATAATAGTATCGAATTTTCATAACTGGCGCGGTAATGCATCTTAATATAAATGTTCTAATAAAAGACACAATTTGATGTTTGCTGAAGAGCGATTTCTCGAAGCATATTATATATTTATAATTAGTAAATTAAATTTTATTGCCATCTATCGTTAAAATTTTACACAAATAAATTTAATGGCAATGCGTTTCTTTCTAAATATCATCAAATATTATCTCTACAGACCTTACTGCAATGATATGAGTTATTGAATGAGAGGGCTTGGCTCATCAGTAGTGAACCCTCTCAGCGGTTTCGCCAAATTAATCTCTAGACCGCTCTACTATTGTATTGGACTGGTTTTGTTATATACCCTGCATTTTCTATGGAAGGCAGCTAAATGGTGTTTAGTGAACTATGGACATAAGCTTATAGGTCTGTAGAGGTACATACATATAATTTCAAGGTATTGCATCGAGCAAAGCTCTTCCGCAGCTCTTTGTGTAAACTTTTAACGATAGATGGCAATAAAATTTAATTTACTAATATATATTGGTTATCAAAACATATTTTGCGGAAGAGCTTTGCTCGATGCAATACCTTGAAATTATATGTATGTACCTCTACAGACCTATAAGCTTATGTCCATAGTTCCTTAAAGACCCCTAAGCTGCCTTCCATAGAAAATGCAGGGTATATAACAAAACCAGTCCAATACAATAGTAGAGCGGTCTAGAGATTAATTTGGCGAAACCCCTGAGAGGGTTCACTACTGATGAACCAAGCCCTCTCATTCAATAACTCATATCATTGCAGTAAGGTCTGTAGAGATAATATTTCATGATATTTAGAAAGAAACGCATTGCCAGTAAAATTTATTTGTGTAAAATATTTATAATTGTATGTATTTCTGCTGTTCTCAAAGATTATATCCATAGTTCGTCTAAAATACCCATTACAAGCGTCTAGCATCAGTATCACTATGAGAGGAAAATCGAAAAATGCAAATAAACAGCGGTATGGTAGATTAAACTGGCGAAACTGCTTAGAGGGTTCACCAATGATGAGCAAGGTTCACCCATTAATTTTTAATTGCACTAAGGGCAGTATATATTATTTAATTTTTAAAAGAATCATACGCATCTATAATAGTATCGAATATACATAACAGATGGCGCTCTAATGTACTATATTATATTACAAATATACCACACTATATTGTTATATAATGAGAATGGAAGGGAGGAAATATAATAAAGGAAAATATGTCAGCAGACGATTGATATATAAATAATACAGACGACCATTTGGAAGGCGGCCAGAATTAAGCGCCATCCCTTCATTAGCCCGGCAATGTACGACATATATTTAGCTTCAAACTATTAACGCATATATAGACTACAGAGTTAATTAATATTATAAATTAGATTATTATTATTATTGTATTAAATATACCCCAGTTATTTATTATCACAGAAGTTTGAGGATTTCGACAAATTACAAAAATGCATAAGACGCCGTAACTATTTTTAATATACACTGCGTGACATTGAAAATGGAACACCAAGAAATAGTGGCCAGAAAGTGATGAAACTCGGCAGACAGAGAGAGACAGGGACGAACAATAAGTGATCTTTATTTCAAAATGATAGTCATAATACAGAGCGAGAACGGCGTCGGCTTAGTAGCAAGTAGGACCACCGCGGACGGCGATGCACGCAGCAACACGTCTAGGTAGAGAGTCAATCAGAGTACGGATGGCGTCCTGAGGGATGGCTCTCCATTCCCTCTCAACCATTTGCCACAGTTCGTCTTCTGAACGCGGCTGTGGCAAGGTATGCAAACGGCGTCCAATGATGTCCCAGACGTGCTCGATTGGTGAGAGATCAGGAGAGTACGGTGGCCAGGGAAGCATCTGTACATCTTGCAGAGCTTGTTGGCTAATGCGAGCAGTGTGCGGTCGGACGTTATCCTGCTGATAAAGGGCATTGGGTACCCCCTGAAGGTAGGGGATTGTCACCAGTCGCAGCACATCATCAACGTATCGTTGGGCCGTCATAGTTCTCTGAATACGAAGTAAAGGTGACCTGGAATCATACGCGATTGCGCCCCAAACCATGATTCCACGTTGTCGCACGGTGGGGCGTTCCACAATTGCTGCCGGATTGGACCTTTCTCCACACCGACGCCACACGCGTACACGGCGACTATCACTGGACAAGCAGAAACGCGACTCATCTGAGAACACGACACTGTGCCATTCCGTCATCCACGTCGATCTAGCCCGGCACCATTCCAAACGTTGGCGCCTATTCGGTGGGGTCAATGGCCGTCTTCTTAGCGGACGGCATGAGTGCAAGCCATTAGCAACCAATCGACGGGAAATGGTTCTGGTCGAGATGGAATGATCTAGGGTGTCTTGCACATGTTGCAGGATGGCGGTTCAAGTGGCTTGTGGGGCCGCCACTGCTTGTCGAAGGATACGCCGATCCACACGTGCTGACGTCACTCTGGTTGCACCGGCATTCCTATAAATTGCCACATTTCCTTGTTCCAAAATCTTCTCCACAGTCGGTGCACCGTGGACGCACCAAGGTGTGTATCAGCTGCGATTTGACGTATGGACCAACCTGCCCTTTTCAGTCCGATCACCATGCCCCTCGTAAAAGCGTCTGTCTGCTTGAACTGCCTCCGTTTACGATGACCTGGCATTCTCTGTTATTACACGTGTCTTTTGACACTAGAACAAAATTTCTACAATGATTTTCCTTGAAGAAATAACGACACGAATACTGTCCTTTCTGCAAGTTCCTTCCCTTATATCTTACTTCATGTGCGCACGAGAGCTGCGCATTTTACATCATTTGCATAACTCGGTTAGGCGCGTCTACCCTGAAATTTGCATAATTTTTTGGCCACTATTTCTTGGTGTTCCATTTTCAATGTCACGCAGTGTATACCATTTCACAACCTTCATTTATAGAAAACTTAAATATTATTTTATAATTTGAATATTTTGAAAATAAATTTTCTTTTCATATTTTTTGTATATATATTTAATATTATATTATATAATTAAATATATAATAAAATTATTTTATATGCGCATTTTTATTTTTGAATAACATAAACCTTTGAGGAATTTACAATTCTTCTTTACAATATTTTAATAAAGGTCTCTATTCTTTTCCTATCATTCACAAGGTTATGTACCTTCATGGACAAACTTTAGGAAGTTGTACCTTTTACCATGTATATCTGGATACAGAAAATAACTCTGAAAGATACACTCATAGACAAAACTTAAGGAAGTTGTACCTTCTAGCATGTATATCGGGATTCAGACAATAACTCTGAAAGATAGACTCATGGACAAAACTTAAGGAAGTTGTACCTTTTAGCAGGTATATCGGGATTCAGACAATAACTCTGAAAGATACGCTCATTGGCAAAACTTAAGGAAGTTGTACCTTTTACCATGTATATCGGGATTCAGACAATAACTCTGAAAGATATTTGATACTGTCATGAACAAGCCTTGAAGAATTTGTACCTTTTACCATGTATATCTAGATTCAGACAATAACTCTGAAAGATATTACAATTGAAACATTTATTCAAGACACACACGATAACCAAGTGTGAACAAAATAGCCTATATGTTTCCTTAAAAAAAAAAAACAAGTAAAAGAATACCAGCGACATCTAAGACTTTTCACACCCTTAAGTTTCGTCTATGAGTGTAAAAATATTTTCAAAATACTCCTAAATATTTGAAAACATTTTTGTTAGTTTTTTGGCAATAACCGGAAACATCGTATGGTTGTAGACTGCTGGCCAGCCAGATTACAGCACGAAGAAAGACAAGAGATATCACAACAAAATTTATTTTGTAGATAACATGTTGGCCAAGTATCAAATGATTAAATTTATAGAATTCTGCGAAGTGTGGTTCCTACCAGAATCAGTAGACAGAGCCATTGTTGGTGATCACCGCTGCCACACGGCATTGATTCAAAGAGACTTTGAATGTGTTCTTGGGGTACAGTAGACCAAGCAGCTTTCACACGTAGCCAAAGTTGATTGGGTGTGGCAGCTGGGGATGTAATCTGGGTTAATCATTGCGCAACCATGGACCACATTTTCCGAATTTGAAATCGTCGAAATTTTCAAGTCTCAAATAGTGCTTTGAAGTGGAGCCACAGGCGGGCTTGATGTGCGGTCTGCGCTGAAATTCTAATCATTTGCATATCTCACCTCCGCTAATGCATGTTGTAAATTTCATGTTATTTACATGATTCTTTCAGGGTGTTGTATTTACGTTGGCCAGCAGTTTATATGTATATTTTCTTTCTTACACCCAGGCTACACTTTATTAGTTAATGTAAAAATGTAGGAACTAAATTATAAAAACTATTTACCATTTATATATAACATTTCTCTCCCAATCAGAATATTACTAAACTAACCCTTTCAAAATATATTTTTAAAATTTAATCTTGTTTTGAAATATCATTAATTTCTACTAGGTTTCAACAATTTTTTATTTCAACACACAAAACGCGATATCCCGGCTAGCGATAATTGCGTCGATTTACATTTTTTAAACAGAAACATTTATAAACATATTATACAAGAAAAAGTAATCAAAAATAAAAAAGAGAAACAATAATATATATTAGAAACCTAAACCTTTTAACTATACGGAAATTTTTATTTTGAATTTCTGAGATTCTACTCTTCAGTGTAGCGTATATAAGTAGAATCGTCCAATACAGTATTAGAGCTCTAAGAAGCGGTCTGGTAGATTGAATTGGCAAAACCGCTGTCAGGATTTACTATTGATAATCAAGCCCTCCCAATATTTTTCCAAGGTAGTAAGGACAGTAGAAGTTTGTTTTATGTTTGAAAAAAACATTCGTGTCTTAATGTTTTCATTTCCTATGTATAGAGGACGCTTTATTGCTTTACATTAGCCCTAGTACACATAGTACACAGGCCATGGTGGGTAGTATTTAGTAGCTGTTTTTACTGTAAGTGCTCCACATGTCTATACACGTGGAAAGGAATTCGACTTTTGGGTCAGACCTCTGTTTGGTTACCTACACTTACTGGTGGGGTTGAAAATCTGCCAGAATCGGGGGCAATTGAAGGAAAAAAAAGTGTCCAATGCGGGAATTGATCCTTGGTCGTTTCTCTCGGAAATCGACGATTAATACACTCGTCCATTAACCTCCTCTCTATGGATATAAACAAATGGAAGATTGGCTCCCATTGGTCGGTATGGATATAAACAAATGTAAAACAGCCTCCCATTGGTCGATATGGATATAAACAAATGGAAGATTGGCTCCCATTGGTCGATATGGAAGGAAGGATGAAAGATGATTAATCAGAGTATTCCAGCCAGTTATGATACAATTGATGATGTTCTGAGAAATGGCTAGATATGGATTGGCCACTGTGGATTCCTCTATATTTACCTACATATGCATTATAAGGCGCCATCTATATGTTAGAATTAAAACTATTTAACACAAACCTTTCTTTTCCGAATAAAAAAAATGTCCAACTGTTGAGTTTTCTAGTATATTATTTTGTTTATTAATAAAATATTTCTGTGATTATGTAAATATTGACCACTCTTATATTTGTATATAATTGAGTTTTTTAAATAAAGTTTGTGTGTGAATAGTTTTTGGTTGTGCTTTAATCTCTCTTTGGCTGAGGCATTATCGGCACCATCGGAGTGTCGCCTGGGCATTGGAATCACCATTGGGGTGTCGCCTGGGCTTTGGAATCACCATTGGAGTGTCGCCTGGGCATTGGAATCACCATTGGAGTGTCGCCTGGGCATTGGAATCACCATTGGGGTGTCGCCTGGGCATTGGAATCACCATTGGAGTGTCGCCTGGGCATTGGAATCACCATTGAGGTGTCCCCTGGGCATTGGAATCACCATTGGGGTGTCGCCTGGGCTTTGGAATCACCATTGGGGTGTCGCCTGGGCATTGGAATCACCATTGGGGTGTCGACTGGGCATTGGAATCACCATTGGGGTGTCGCCTGGGCATTGGAATCACCATTGGGGTGTCGCCTGGGTATTGGAATCACCATTGGGGTGTCGCCTGGGCATTGGAATCACCATTGGGGTGTCGCCTGGGTATTGGAATCACCATTGGGGTGTCGCCTGGGCATTGGGATCACCATTGGGGTGTCGCCTGGGTATTGGAATCACCATTGGGGTGTCGCCTGGGTATGGGAATCACCATTGGGGTGTCGCCTGGGCATTGGAATCACCATTGGGGTGTCGCCTGGGCATTGGAATCACCATTGGGGTGTCGCCTGGGCATTGGAATCACCATTGGGGTGTCGCCTGGGCATTGGAATCACCATTGGGGTGTCACCTGGGTAGTAGAAGACCTATACAGTCCTCTAAAGTAAACGCCACACGGTTTATAATTCGTTAAGGACAAAGGAACCTTAACACCAACTGTTCTTATTAAGATGAAAAAAATATTGAGAGGGCATGGCTCATCAGTGGTGAACCCTCTCGGAAGTTTCGCCAATTTAATCCAACAAACCGCTGATTAACCAGGTCCTCCCAATATATTCAATCACAGTAAAGACAATAGAAAGTTTCGTTTATTTCAAAAATAAAATCGGGCTTAATAATGTAATTTCTTATTTACATATAATACACAAAATTTACATATAGTTCACTGATACTGTTACTTATGTCACTAGAATATTGTAACATAGTATTTATTAATTCTATTTATGTAACAAAGTATTTATTAATTTTATTATTTTTTATTAACAGAGTGGTCATATTTATGTTTATATCTTGCTACTCTGTAAATTTCCTTCGTGGCTTATCTTTTGTTTACCATTCATCGTTTGTCCTTGCCTGAAATAAATTGTTGTCTCCTCCTGAAGATTTTGTCTTCCCTAATTTTCCACGTGGCAATATATTAATTAATACAGACACTTTCAACTAGCCAAACGGTACTTTTAATTTCACCACCTCCCCTCGAAAAAAAAAAACAAGTAAGCTTTTGGGCAAAATAACTATTGACGGGCATAAACCACTAATATGAAGCATTGTGAATCTTATATATGTAGTCAGGCTTGTTGGAGAACTTTGATTTTTAATTTCGAATATCGCGTGAGAACGCCCTTGCAGCCTTAGAATAATTTCTAACGCTTTGCCTAATGTTTTAATTTTTGTTCACTCTTGACGAGGATAAAAGAATTTTGTCGAAACGTCGAGACAATAAAAAGATTTACTAGCGAAGTATCTTCAATTTGAAGGGAAATTCAAAAAGCCATCTCCTGATCGGGTAACTAAAAGTTGATGATGGCTTGCTCCATCTGTCGGAATAACTATGACCTAATCGTCTTTTTTAATCATTCCAAATTGGCGAATTACATGATTTTCAAGATGTCCTAAAGAGAAGCTTTTTTGGTCTTTGAGGTACAGCTTGTACCACACTGACGAGAGTCAACAGGCGTACTTGGTTAGCTTTTCTTGATTAACCAAGAAATGGTATTTGGCAAATACTGGAATAATTGAAAGATCAACGATTGGTTGATATTTATTCCGATAGATGGCGCAAGCCATCAGCAACCTTTAGTTGTACGATGAGGAAATGCCTTTTCCTTAACTTTACATTAAAGTTTGAAATATCTCTATATAATATTTATTATATATATATTGTTTTGAAAATAGAGAAATCCATATTTAATTCATTAGGTAATAAAAAGACATATATTGGATTTAATAAAAGATATATTTTGCCAATATTTCGATTAGTTGAACGCCAACCTTTATCAAGGCATTACATTTTTATATACACAAACTCAGCACCGCATAGTGTTATAATATTACAGTTGAAATAATTTTAAAAAATACAAAGTAGGTGGGGAAAATTGTGCAAGCAAAAAATATTTAAAAAGTTACAATCAAAATAAGTTAAATATTTTAAAATATAAAAGGGGAAAAAAAATAATGAGGTCTATCTATGAGACCTTTTCCCCTTTAATATTTTAAAATATTCAACCTATTCTGATTTTAACTTTTTAAATTTTTTTTTGTTTGCCCCCTTTCCCCCACCTACTTTGTATTTTTAAAATTATTTAAACTGTGATATTATAACACTATGCGGCGCTGAGTTTGTTTATATAAAAATGTAATGCCTTTATGAAGGTTTGGCGTTCAACCAACCGAAATATTGGCAAATTACATCTTTTATTAGATCCAATATATGCATTTTTATTATCTGATAATATATATATTGTCGCGTGTGTACCCTACCGGTTCTTTGCGACAACGCCGCTTCTTCCTTCGTGGATCACCTGCTCAGGCTCCCGTTGCTCTTCCCTGCGGCTTTTCACCGCAGGCCACCCAAAGACGTCCCGAGTTCCACCACTCAAGTGGAAACTCCCTTCCTCTGGCAGTATCTCTCGGCCTTACCACTGGTGGGGGGGACACGAGAGACTTACCAGAAGAGTAGTAGCAGCAGTAGACTGGCGATGATGGCAGTGGCGGTAGTAACGACAGGAGGCAGCACGGAGACTTGAAGCACTTTTTTATTGTCATCTATTACTAAACAATACATCTAAATAAAACAACAAACAATAAGTATTTACATGACCCTACATCCTGGGGCCAACACAAAAGCGTATTTACATCCAACCTCCCCAGGAAACGGGACCACAGCAGTCGGCGACTCCCACATCGGCCAGCAAGGGAATCCGGTGAAAGCGCCATCTATTGGCGGAGGTTGCAACCATTTAGAGGCCTTACACGTAACAATATCTATATATATATAAATGAATGTATGTGTGTCTGTTTGTTTGTTTGTCCTTTATGCCTGACTAAACCACTCATTGGATCGCCATGAAACTTTGTGAAGTTATTTAGTATAGTACTGGGAAGGTTTCTAGCAAATAAAATTTTTGAAATAACTTTTCGCCTAGAAATAATCAAGATAAATATTCTAATTTATCTGTTATTATTCAACAATCTGCTCTAAATATTATCATGATGATACGATGATTTTGTAATGTAGAAAATTAGGAAAGACAAAATTCAGGATGACACGGCAATTTATTTGAGACAAGAATAATGATACAATTCAAAGGCAAGATACTATTCCTTTAACTTCCAATTACCGAGGGAACCAATTAATATTGATTTTATTCAACCTATCGAGTATTTTTCAAGGGACCGGGAAAAAATGTTCACTTTATCGAGAGATTCGTTAAACAAACCTTTACTCGGGTAAAACCCGGGCGAAGCCGGGTACATCCATACAAGAATAATGATACAATTCCAAGGCAAGATACTATTCCTTTAACTTCCAATTACCGAGGGAACCAATTAATATTGATTTTATTCAACTTATCGAGTATTTTTCAAGGGACCGGGAAAAAATGTTCACTTTATCGAGAGATTCGTTAAACAAACCTTTACTCGGGTAAAACCCGGGCGAAGCCGGGTACATCCATACAAGAATAATGATACAATTCCAAGGCAAGATACTATTCCTTTAACTTCCAATTACCGAGGGAACCAATTAATATTGATTTTATTCAACTTATCGAGTATTTTTCAAGGGACCGGGAAAAAAATGTTCACTTTATCGAGAGATTCGTTAGACAAACTTTTACTCGGGTACGTCCGCTAGTCTATATATATAAAATTGAATGTCTGTGTGTCTGTCTGTCTGTGTTTGTGTGTGTCCTCTATGGATTCGAAAACCATACATCCAATCGCCGTGAAATTTCGGGATATTATTAGGCATATCCCCGGAAAGGTTTACGAAAAATAATATCTTGAATATCTTTAATATCCTTAGAGTTATTTGCAGATTTGTAGCTTTAACTCGCAAGCAGCGCCACCATTGAGACGGAGATAGGCTTTTTCAAGAGGGGGAGTAATGTTAGGAGAGAGGAGCGCGTCTCGAGGCGGGTGCTCACGTGTCACTGTTAAAAACCTATTTGTTTTGGCTACATCTTTTCCCGTGGACTTAACGATAACTTTTCTAAAACTTATATCAAATTTCATGTATAATTATTTTTACATCATTTAGTTTAGTATAATTATTTACTATAATTTCCTATCGTTCAATTATTATTTTTTGTTCTTAAAGATTATTTAAGACAATAATCTTTAATTAGAAAGTGCTTTGCCAAAAGTTTGGAGTGGGGCAGACCCCGTGCGAGAATGGATTCGCCCGGCCGCCGGCCGACAGTCAAAGTACCCACAGACCAATCAGGGCAGAGTTGGCAACACAGCTATGCCAAGTAGACAAGAAAAAAGCCTCGCGGGAGCTTGCCCAAGATGACCTCCGGGAACTTCGTCCATCTTCCATAAACGACCATGAATTTATTCAACCTTATCGAGTATTTTTCAAGGGACCGGGAAAAAATGCTCACTAGATAAAACGATGATTTTGTAATGTAGAAAATTAGGAAAGACAAAATTCAGGATGACACGGCACACAGGGACCGGGAAAAAATAATCACTTTATCGAGAGATTCACGAACATGATTTTATTCAACTTATCGAGTATTTTTCAAGGGACCGGGAAAATATGTTCACTAGATAAAACGATGATTTTGTAATGTAGAAATTTATGAAAGACAAAATTCAGGATGACACGGCACACAGGGACCGGGAAAAAATAATCACTTTATCGAGAGATTCACGACCATGATTTTATTCAACTTATCGAGTATTTTTCAAGGGACCGGGAAAATATGTTCACTAGATAAAACGATGATTTTGTAATGTAGAAAATTATGAAAGACAAAATTCAGGATGACACGGCACACAGGGACCGGGAAAAAATGTTCACTTTATCGAGAGATTCAAATTTACGAGTTTCAAATTATCAAAATATATCTTTTTTTTTAAGTTTATAGAGAATTGTTTTAACAAATGTTCGTTAGACAAACCTTTACTCGGGTAAAACCTCGGGCGAAGCCGGGTACGTCCGCTAGTATATATATAAAACAAAAGGATTTAAAAACGCGAATGTTTCCCCTATACATAAAACGAACTTCTACTGTCCTTACTGCGATGAAAAAATATATTGGGAGGGCTTGGATCATCAGTGGTGAACCCTCCCAGCGGTTTCGCCAATTTAATCCACCAGACCGCTTCTCAGAGCTCTATACTGTATTGGATCATTCTGCTTTTATATGCTACACTGAAGGATGGAAATATAATTTCTATGTTCTGCTTAAATGACACATAACTACCGAGGTAAATGCGTGAACTTGTTATAACCGTATATTGTTACATAAAAAATTAAAACCTTTTTGATAGTCAAATAATAATATTTTATAATTTGTTTTTAATTATCATTAATTTACAGCTATCTTTCATATAATTTATATTTAATTCTATTTATATACATACATATATATATATATATGAGTGTGTGTGTTAAAAAGTCAAACAATATCGGGATATATTAATTTCAATACTTTTTAAAAGTGATGAAAGTGTTGTTATATTGAAAGGTTTAAAATAGTGTTATTATATATATGTAGTGTACAAAAATTAAATTTACTGAATTAGTAGACAGTGATTAATATATAAACCCTCAACAAAATATGAATTGTTTATAAAGTGTAAAAAGTTGGCATCAAAGTGTATAATGTTCCTATTAAAATGTTTTGAATTATACCAAAGTAGAACGTCCTTATTGAAAAGGTAAATTATCATTAAAGTATAAAATGTTTTAAAATGTATAATTAACACAAAGCAATAACGCGCCATCTATACATATAAAATGAAAGGATTTAAAAGCATGAATGTTTCTTTTATAAAGAGATGATCTTGGTTTGTGTCTTCTGCTCGAATGAATGTTATTATGTTAGAAATTTTTCCTGCACACTAAAAATGAACTGGCTTCACCCGTGGTCTCAGCTTTTTGGAATTTTTCCCGATATAATTTTGTATCTGTACCTTTTAGCATGTATATCGGGATTCAGACAATAACTCTGAAAGATACACTCATGGACAAAACTTAAGAAAGTTGTACCATTTAGCATGTATATCGGGATTCAGACAATAACTCTGAAAGATACACTCATGGACAAAACTTAAGAAAGTTGTACCATTTAGCATGTATATCGGGATTCAGACAATAACTCTGAAAGATACACTCATGGACAAAACTTACGGAAGTTGTACCTTTTAGCATGTATATCGGTATTCAGAAAATATCACTGAAAGATACACTCATGGACAAAACTTAAGGAAGTTGTACCTTTCAGCATGTATATCGGGATTCAGACAATAACTCTGAAAGATACACTC
This sequence comes from Cordylochernes scorpioides, assembly GCA_030710605.1. Classification (NCBI taxonomy): domain Eukaryota; kingdom Metazoa; phylum Arthropoda; class Arachnida; order Pseudoscorpiones; family Chernetidae; genus Cordylochernes; species Cordylochernes scorpioides. The sequence goes on along the minus strand of CP092871.1, from coordinate 9,320,369 downwards.
ATGGACAAAACTTAAGGAAGTTGTACTTTTTACCATGTATATCGGGATTCAGACAATAACTCTGAAAGATACACTCATGGACAAAACTTAAGGAAGTTGTACCTTTTAGCATGTATATCGGGATTCAGACAATAACTCTGAAAGATACACTCATGGACAAAACTTAAGAAAGTTGTACCTTTTAGCATGTATATCGGGATTCAGACAATAATTCTGAAAGATACACTCATGGACAAAACTTAAGGTAGTTGTACCTTTTAGTATATATATCGGGATTCAGACAATAATTCTGAAAGATACATTCATGGACAAAACTTAAGGAAGTTGTACCTTTTAGCATGTATATCGGGATTCAGACAATAACTCTGAAAGATACACTCATGGACAAAACTTAAGAAAGTTGTACCTTTTAGCATGTATATCGGGATTCAGACAATAACTCTGAAAGATACACTCATGGACAAAACTTAAGGTAGTTGTACCTTTTAGTATATATATCGGGATTCAGACAATAATTCTGAAAGATACATTCATGGACAAAACTTAAGGAAGTTGTACCTTTTACCATGTATATCGGGATTCAGACAATAATTCTGAAAGATACATTCATGGACAAAACTTAAGGAAGTTGTACCTTTTAGCATGTATATCGGGATTCAGACAATAACTCTGAAAGATACACTCATGAACAAAAGTTAAGGTAGTTGTACCTTTTAGTATGTATATCGGGATTCAGACAATAATTCTGAAAGATACACTCATGGACAAAACTTAAGGAAGTTGTACCTTTTAGTATGTATATCGGGATTCAGACAATAATTCTGAAAGATACATTCATGGACAACACTTAAGGAAGTTGTACCTTTTTGCATGTATATCGGGATTCAGACAATAACTCTGAAAGATACACTTATAGACAAAACTTAAGGAGGTTGTACCTTTTAGCATGTATATCGGGATTCAGACAATAACTCTGAAAGATATACTCATGAACAAAACTTAAGGAAGTTGTACCTTTCAGCATGTATATCGGGATTCAGACAATAACTCTGAAAGATACACTCATTGACAAAACTTAAGGAAGTTGTACCTTTTAGCATGTATATCGGGATTCAGACAATAACTCTGAAAGATATACTCATGGACAAAACTTAAGGAAGTTGTACCTTTTAGCATGTATATCGGGATTCAGACAATAACTCTGAAAGATATACTCATGGACAAAACTTAAGGAAGTTGTACCTTTCAGCATGTATATCGGGATTCAGACAATAACTCTGAAAGATACACTCATTGACAAAACTTAAGGAAGTTGTACCTTTTAGCATGTATATCGGGATTCAGACAATAACTCTGAAAGATATACTCATGGACAAAACTGAAGGAAGTTGTACATTTCAGCATGTATATCGGGATTCAGACAATAACTCTGAAAGATACACTCATGGACAAAACTTAAGGAAGTTGTACCTTTTACCATGTGTATCGGGATTCAGACAATAACTCTGAAAGATACACTCATGGACAAAACTTAAGGAAGTTGTACCTTTCCGCATGTATATCGGGATTCAGACAATAACTCTGAAAGATATACTCATAGGCAACATTTAAGGAAGTTGTACCTTTTTGCATGTATATCGGGATTAAGGGAATAACTCTGAAAGATACACTCATGGACAAAACTTAAGGAAGTTGTACCTTTTAGTATGTATATCGGGATTCAGACAATAACTCTGAAAGATACACTTATAGAAAAAACTTAAGGAAGTTGTACCTTTTAGCATGTATATCGGGATTCAGACAATAGCTCTGAAAGATACACTCATAGACAAAACTTAAGGAAGTTGTACCTTTTAGCATGTATATCGGTATTCAGAAAATATCACTGAAAGATATTACAGTGACCTATATCGTGAACACACGAGATAACCTAATGTGAACAAAATTGAATCTTTCTTCTGAAAAAAAAAATATATATATATAGTCGACCAGGAATCGAACCCGGGCCACCCGCGTGGCATTCTACCACTGAACCACCGATGCTTATAAGAAATGGCCACATTTGGGTATTTATTCCATTCACAAAAGCAAACGAAGACAGAATTGATTGTTGATGACTCTGATACTTGTATATATAATTTCTCTCCCAATCAGAATATTATTGATCTAACCCTTTCAAAATATGTTTGTAAAATTAAATCTTAATTTTAAATATCTTTAATTTCTACTAGGTTTCAACACTTTGGACTTTTTATTTCGAATTTCTGAGATTATACTCTTCAGTGTAGCATATATAATCGCCCAATAAAGTATTAGAAATCCAAAAAGCCGTTTTTAGATTAAATTGTCGTAACCGCTGGGAGGGTTCACCACTGATTAACCAAGCCCTCCCAATATTTTATTTTCATCGCAGTAAGGACAGTAGAAGTTTGATTTGTAAGAAAAAACATTCGTGTCTAAATGTTTTCAATTCCTATGTATAGATGGTGCTTTAGTGCTTTATATAATCGCTAGTAACACATGGTACACAGGACATAATATTCATGGTGGATAGTAGTTAGTGGCTGTTTTCACTGTAGGTACCCACTATCCAATGGTGTAGGTGCACCACATGTCTACACACGTGGAAAGATGTTCGACTTTTGAACTTACAACAGAGCCAGAACCCCTTTTGGTTACTTGAACTTACTGGTTAGATTGGAATTCTGCCAGAATCGGGGCCCATAAAGCAATTTCTCTCTTCAGAAAAAAAAGTGTCTGATGTGGGATTCTATCCTTGGTCGTTGCTCTCGGAATTCGACGATTAATACACTCTTCCATTAACCTCCTCTCTATGGATATAAACAAATGGAAGATTGGCCCCCATTGGTCGGTATGGAAATAAACAAATGGAAGATTGGCTCCCATTGGTCGGTATGGGTATAAACAAATGGAAGATTGGCTCCCATTGGTCGGTATGGATATAAACAAATGGAAGATTGGTTCCCATTGGTCGGTATGGATATAAATAAATGGAAGATTGGCTCCCATTGGTCGCTATGGATATAAACAAATGGAAGATTGGCTCCCATTGGTCGCTATGGATATAAACAAATGGAAGATTGTCTCCCATTTGTCGGTATGGATATAAACAAATAAAAGATTGGCTCCCATTGGTCGATATGGATATAAACAAATGAAACATTGGCTCCCATTGGTCGGTATGGGTATACACAAATGAAAGATTGGCTCCCATTGGTCGGTATGGATATGAACAAATGGAAGATTGGCTCCCATTGGTCGGTATGAATATAAACAAATGAAAGATTGGCTCCCATTGGTCGATATGGATATAAACAAATGAAAGATTGGCTCCCATTGGTCGGTATTGATATAAACAAATGGAAGATTGACTCCCATTGGTCGGTATGGATAAAAACAAATGGAAGATTGGCTCCCATTGGTCGGTATGGATAAAAACAAATGGAAGATTGGCTCCCATTGGTCGGTATGGATGTAAACAAATGAAAGATTGGCTCCCATTGGTCGGTATGGATATAAAAAAAATGGAAGATTGGCTCCCATTGGTCGCTATGGATATAAACAAATGGAAGATTGGATCCCATTGGTCGGTATGGATATAAACAAATGAAAGATTGGTTCCCATTGGTCGGTATGGGTATAAACAAATGAAAGATTGGCTCCTATTGGTCGATATGGATATAAAAATAATGAATGATTGGCTCCCATTGGTCGGTATGGATATAAACAAATGGAAGATTGGCTCCCATTGGTCGGTATGGATATAAACAAATGGATGATTGGCTCCCATTGGTCGATATGGATATAAACAAATGGAAGATTGGCTCCCATTGGTAGGTATGGATATAAACAAATGGAAGATTGGCTCCCATTGGTCGGTATGGATATAAACAAATGTAAAACAGCCTCCCATTGGTCGCTATGGATATAAACAAATGGAAGATTGGCTCCCATTGGTCGATATGGAAGGAAGGATGAAAGATGATTGGTCAGAGCATTCCAGCCAGTTACTATACAATTAATGATGTTCTGAGAAATGGCTAGATATGGATTGGCCACTGTGGTTTCCTCTATATTTACCTACATATGCATCATAAGGCGTCATCTATATGTTATAAATTAAACTATTTAGCGCAAACCTTTCTTTTCCGAAAAAACAAAATTTATACCGTTCTTATTGCGATGAAAAATATTGAGAGGGCATGGCTCATCAGTGATGTATCCTCTTGGAAGTTTCGCCAATTTAACCCAACCAACCGCTGATTAACCAGGTCCTCCCAATATATTCAATCACAGTAAAGACAATAGAAAGTTTCGCTTATTCCAAAATTAAATTCGGGCTTAATAATGTAATTTCTTTTTTACATATAATATACAAAATTTACATATAGGTCACTAATATTGTTACTTATGTCACTAGAATATATTAATTAATTATAGACACTTTTAACTAAGCAAACGTTGCTTTTAATTTCACCACCTCCCCTCGAAAAAAAAAAAACAAAAAAAAAAAACAAGTAAGCTTTTGAGCAAAATACCTATTGTCGGGCATAAACCACTAATATGAAGCATTGTGAATCTTATATATGTAGTCAGGCTTGTTGGAGAACTTTGGTTTTTAAATTCGAATACCGCGTGAGAACGCCCTTGCAGCCTTAGAATAATTTCTAACGCTTTGCCTAATGTTTTAATTTTTGTTCGCTCCTGACGAGGACAAACGAATTTTGCCGAAACCTCGAGACAATAAAAAGATTTACTGGTCGAATTATCTTTTATTTGAAGGGAAATTCAAAAACTCATCTTCTGATTGTGTTACTAGAAGTTGATGATGGCTTGCTCCATCTGTCGGAATAGATATAAACGAATCGTCTTTTTATTATCATTCCAAAATTGGCCAAATTTATGGTTTTTCAAGATGTCCTAAAGACAAGCTTTTTTGGTCGTTGAGATACAGCTTGTACCACACTGACGAGAGTCAACAGGCGTAGTTGGTTAGCTTTTCTTGATTAACCAAGAAATGGTATTCATCCAATACTGGAATAATTGAAAAATCAACGATTGGTTGATATTTATTCCAATAGATGGAGCAAGCTATCAGCAACCTTTAATTGCACGATGAGGAAAAGTATGACGTCTTTGGTAGTCGTCTCAAAGTGACACCAGCTTGCCACCGGACAACCGGGGGATCCAGAGAGGGACAAAAAGGGCGTTGGTCCGGATGTTGAAAGTTAGTTAGGTTACAGTGGATATTTTCGGACAGGACCCGCTCAGTACTAGGTTCATTATCATCTCACGCCGGCCCTCGTGGCCGCCGTTTTGGCTCCTCTCTGCCCCCGCGGCTTCATGTAGGACGCCGAGCTTTCCTCAGTTAATCCTCAACTTTTCCCTGGTCCTGGTGCCACGTGAGACGTACTAGGAGAGCGTCTTTTGATCCCATACTTTGTCCTTACTGTCCCGTGCGGACTTCCCACTCTGCACGCCTTGCCACTCAACCCCGACTGCTTCCAACTCACTTGTTGTCTTACCCGGGTTTACGACATATCTATATAATTTTCTATGTTCTGCTTAAATGACGCGTAACGGCCGAGGTAAATGCGTGAACTGTTATAATCCTATATTGTTACATAAAAAATTAAAACCTTTTTGATAGTCAAATATTTATATTTTATAATTTGTTTTATTCATCATTAATTTATACAACTATCTTTCATATAAATTATATTTATTTCTACTTATATATATATGTGTGTGTGTGTGTTAAAAAGTCAAAAAATATCGGGATATATTAATTTCAATACTTTTTAAAAGTGATGAAAGTGTTGTTATATTGAAAGGTTTAAAATATTGTTATTATATATATGTAGTGTACAAAAATTCATTACTGATATATAGACTGGGATTAATATATAAACCCTCAACAAAATATGAATTGTTTATAGAGTGTAAAACGTTGGTGTCAAAGTGAATAATGTTCCTTTTAAAATGTTTTGAATTATACCAAAGTAGAACGTCCTTATTGAAAAGGTAAATTATTATTAAAGTATAAAATGTTTGAAAGTGTATAATTAACACAAAGCAATAACGCGCCATCTATACATATAAAATGAAAGGATTTAAAAGCACGAATGTTTCTTTTATACATAATACAAACTTCTACTGCCCTTACTGCGATGAAAAAATATATTGGGAGGGCTTGGCTCATCAGTGGTGAACCCTCCCAGCGGTTTCGCTAATTTATTCAACCAGACCGCTTCTCAGAGCTCTAATACTGTATTGGACGATTCTGCTTATATACGCAGCACTGAAGGATGGAATCTCAGAAATGGTTTTCAATAAAATTGCTTTGTGTGAATTTATGCCTAACTTGCTTTGTCTTTATTGTTTGCGGAAGAGCATTGCTCGATACAAATATTTGAATGTAAATCTACTGTCCTATAAGCTTATGTCCATAGTTTTCTTGAAAACCATTTCTGAGATTCCATCCTTCAGTGCTGCGTATATAAGCAGAATCGTCCAATACAGTATTAGAGCTCTGAGAAGCGGTCTGGTGGATTAAATTGGCGAAACCGCTTGGAGGGTTCACCACTGATGAGCCAAGCCCTCCCAATATATTTTTTCATCGCAGTAAGGGCAGTAGAAGTTTGTATTATGTATAAAATAAACATTCGTGCTTTTAAATCCTTTCATTTTAAAGTGTATAATGTTGTTATTAAAGAGTATGTATTTAAATTTGTATTAGACTTACAATTACATATTTATAATTATATGTATTTCTACTGTCCTCAAAGCTTATGTCCATATTTCCTCCAAAATACCATTTCCAAGAGGCCAGCGTCATTATCGGTATAAAAAGAAAGCCGAAAAATCCAATATAACAGCGGTATTTATTACCAGCTGCAAATAAGACACGCTTTATCCGATCTGGATAATTGCAGGGCGTGAAACTATTTACAATAATTGTTATAGAGTAGGTAACAGAATTGTCAAAAAGAAAATAAACAATTAAGAAAAGAGCATTAAATAAACATATACATTAAACAAATAAGCAACAACATAAGAAGATAGAAGAAACCGCAAGGTAGTTATTTACAATGAGTTGAGCAATGATGGAAGTTAATAACAGCGGTATGGTAGATTAAACTGGCGAAACCACTTGGAGGGTTCACCACTGATGAGCCAGGTTCACCCGTTAATTTTTCCATTGCTGTAAGGGCAGTATAAAATGTTTAATTTTAAAAAGAATCATACGCGTCTATAATAGTATCGAATTTTCATAACTGGCGCGGTAATGCATCTTAATATAAATGTTCTAATAAAAGACACAATTTGATGTTTGCTGAAGAGCGATTTCTCGAAGCATATTATATATTTATAATTAGTAAATTAAATTTTATTGCCATCTATCGTTAAAAATTTACACAAATAAATTTACTGGCAATGCGTTCCTTTCTAAATATCATCAAATATTATCTCTACAGACCTTACTGCAATGATATGAGTTATTGAATGAGAGGGCTTGGCTCATCAGTAGTGAACCCTCTCAGCGGTTTCGCCAAATTAATCTCTAGACCGCTCTACTATTGTATTGGACTGGTTGTGTTATATACCCTGCATTTTCTATGGAAGGCAGCTTAGGGGTGTTTAAGGAACTATGGACATAAGCTTATAGGTCTGTAGAGGTACATACATATAATTTCAAGGTATTGCATCGAGCAAAGCTCTTCCGCAGCTCTTTGTGTAAAATTTTAACGATAGATGGCAATAATATATATTGGTTATGAAAACATATATTGTGGAAGAGCTTTGCTCGATGCAATACCTTGAAATTATATGTATGTACCTCTATAGACCTATAAGCTTATGTACATAGTTCCTTAAACACCCCTAAGCTGCCTTCCATAGAAAATGCAGGGTATATAACAAAACCAGTCCAATACAATAGTAGAGCGGTCTAGAGATTAATTTGTCGAAACCGCTGAGAGGGTTCACTATTGATGAGCCAAGCCCTCTCATTCAATAACTCATATCATTGCAGTAAGGTCTGTAGAGATAATATTTGATGATATTTAGAAAGAAACGCATTGCAAGTAAATTTATTTGTGTAATATATTTATAATTGTATGTATTTCTGCTGTTCTCAAAGCTTATATCCATAGTTCATCTAAAATACCCATTACAAGCGTCTAGCATCAGTATCACTATGAGAGGAAAATCGAAAAATGCAATTAAACAGCGGTATGGTAGATCAAACTGGCGAAACTGCTTAGAGGGTTCACCAATGATGAGCAAGGTTCACCCATTAATTTTTAATTGCACTAAGGGCAGTATATATTATTTAATTTTTAAAAGAATCATACGCATCTATAATAGTATCGAATTTTCATAACAGATGGCGCGCTAATGTATCATAATACAAATATACCACACTATATTGTTATATAATGAGAATGGAAGGGAGGAAATATAATAAAGGGAAATATGTCAGCAGACGATTGATATATAAATAATACAGACGACCATTTGGAAGGCAGCCAGAATTAAGCGCCATCCCTTCATTAGCCCGGCAATGTACGACATATACAGGGTGATCCAAAAGTCCCGCACTATTTTAAAATTAATAACTCCGCGAATATTTGCGCTAGAGCAATGCGGTAAACACCATTGTATTCAGGATGCAATGGGATTTTTTATGGCAAATAATGAAAAATTCGAAATTGATTTTAGTTACAATTTTATTCGCCAGATGGCGCTCTACCAGAATCAGAGATTCAGCGGCCAAATTGTTTCATAAATTGAAAAATATAACTGATCGACACGTATTTTTCCTTTTTGAATACCAGGAAAGAACCCTAATAATATCAAATAACAAATTAATAAAACACCACTTCGCCAAAAGTATGAAGAATTGTTTAACGATTTTAAATACAATCAGAGATATGTAAAATAGGTAAATGCAAATTAAAACATGTAGCAAAATATTTATTTTTATATGAGGTTTTGTGAAATAGATTGAATGTTTGAAAAACACTGCTGATATCAATACACGAATTTTTGAAATGTTAATATAGTACCAAAAATTATGATGGCACTATTAATAGGATTTCTTGCTATAAGAAATGTGTAGTTTCTTGACTGATTGGCGACCCTTGACTATTTAACTGGATATTTGTCATGATCCAACAAATGAAATATAGAGGGGAGTGACAAAATATATTTGTCGTACTTTATTCCAAATATCCTATGGGCTTGTCAAATTTATCATTGTTTATTATACTGTACACAATTTTAAAAATGTGTCCCCTCAAATAAAAATAATTTTAAATCGACCTTTTGCGTTGAAAAACGTGGTAGTAAAATCATTTTGTATTATTTTTTTCACAAAATTTCTAAAGTTATTGGTGTACAGAAAATATTCCTTATGCTACATGTATTTCTTATGTATGTATTTCTATGTTATCTATTATCTATTATCTATGTATTTCTTCTAATGAGCGAAAAGCGAAAAACTAAACATAAGGGGTAAAATTGTGTGTACCAGTGTTATTCGAGAAGTTATAACACTCTGGTTTGCACGACATAATATGTGAGCAAATGACAAACAAAATATTACTGTTCACAAAAAAAAGAGTCAAGATGTGAGGGGAGCATTTATTTTCCCCATATCCCAACACAAAGAGCTGCAAAATATTGGTAGATATATAATACATGGCGGCTTATATAACACATGAGGTAACTGCCTTCTCTCTTGTATTAGGTCACAATTCTTGCTCAATGTGGCACCCTTCATTCTCAATCACCGCCTGCAGACGATAAATCACAGAATGGACAGCATTAAATAACATATCTGTTGAAATTGATAAAACGTGCCATCTGATAGAAGCCTTCAACATGGCCAATGTGGTAGGCCAGCATCGATAAGCACACGATTTAATGTAGCCCCATAGACAAAAATCGCAAGGCGTCAAGTCTGGTGATCTTGGAGGCCACTGGTATATAAAGTGGCGACTTATCACACGATTTTCACCGAACGTATCCTTCAGCAATTGTTTGGCACCTCGGGAGATATGAGGAGGTCCTCCATCTTTCATGAATGTTATTTCGTTCAGTGCTTTTGCCCTGCAATATGGGAAATACCTTTTCTCTCAAAAGTTGAACATAACGTTCACCAGTTACAAAAACGGTTTTAAAAGTTCTTCCATTGATTTTTCAAAGAAAAATGACCCAATAATAAAAGAAGTGAACCCACACAAAACTTTAACTCTAGGCTGGTAAAGTGGCATTTCTGTGAAAATCCTAGGGTTTTCTGTTGCCCAAATGCGGCTGTTTTGAATGTTAAATTCTCCGTTTAGAGAAAAGTGAGCATCATCTGTCCACAGAACATTCGACAGCCAGTTTTCATCAATATCAATTTGCCGGAAAACCCATGCAGCGAATTCTTGACGCATCTCAAAATCGCCAACTTTCAGCTCGTGAAATCTTTGCATTTTGTATGGGCACACACAATAGAGACATTAAGTGATGCGTCTTCGGATATCACAATCATACTTCGGCGAATTTAACGCCAAAAGTTCAATTCGGGGATCACCTGTCCAGGATAACAAAAGTCGGTAGGTTGAGGACATGCTAACCGACCTCGACCTTACACCGTTAAATAACGGAGAGAACACCTATCTATCTAAGTCCACAGGCACAGAATCCGCAATAGACATCACAGCGATAAATTACAACATCGCACCCACAACACAATGGAAAATCCTGAGAGGTGCAATCAGTGACCACAGACCAATTTTAACAACCCTAAACTTCAAAATTGAGAATGTCCATTAGAATAAAAGAACATGGAACTTTAGGAAAGCCGACTTGAAAAAAATTCACAGAAAAGCTTGAAGAACTGTGCAACGAAAAATTGAATTACAGAACGCTTGACAAAAGCTTGGAAAAATTCTCTTCGAACATTTAAAAAGCTGCAAAAGAGCATCGATAACTAGAGGTAGACGTAAAGACCTGTGGATACCTTACTGGAAGGACCACAACATCGAGACAATGATTTCAGAGAGAGAGACAATATCAATGGACTTCTTAAAACAAATAAAACAGAAAGGAACTCATTGAAATTATTCACAAAATATAACAAGAAATTTGGATATTCAAACAAGAAAAATGGCAGAATTCTGCGAAAAAATGGATCCAAGAAAGGACAGCCAGCACTGGAATATAATTAGAGTGTTAGAGAA